>CM062653.1:35469226-36069226 GCA_031772095.1 Zeugodacus tau | reverse complement strand
AATCCATATCTTTGTGGCGACTGGTAATTTCGGCCGACTTGCGATCGCGTGTTTAATTACTGATCGCAACTCCGCTTGCCGGTCTGTCACTCCATTTCTTTTCGTAATTTTAAGTGCCATGCTGGGTGTGCGTGCTACTACAAATGTATGGACTGGTGAAAAAGGCACATTTTTCATGCAACTTTGGACGAAACAAAATCTTTAACACTTCTTCTTTCATAAACGAAGGAATATTTTAATAAATTTTTATTAATAATTAATATGTTAAATGTTAAACATAATATTATCTTCCTCAGTTTACAACTTTGTACTAGCGAACAATTATTGTGCAATATTTCTCTTTGATTTCGCATTGCTTTGTATTTACTGGTTATTTTCATTACATTAAATTATCAGCCATTTCTTTTGTGCGTCATGTTCGCAAACAACAATAAAATAACAAATATTTAACCGGTACGCGTAGAGTTTTTGCGAGTGGCTTGCGCCAAAGTTCTTGTAATCATCCCTATACTGTTTTGAGCTTTTAAAAAATGTATTGAAATTAAAAATATACTAGCAGCACCAAACAAACATAAACAGCTTTGGCAGTGTTAGTAGCAATTATCTTAAATTTTTTTATTTTATAGAAATGACAATAATACTTGTAATCCAAAATTATAATATTTTTTTTTACATAAGTCTGCTATCTACTTAAATCAACTCAAAACTCGGTTAACCACTAGAAAAAGCTACGAGATTTCGAACATATCCGATTCTTTTTAAGTGTAACACGTAACATTACGAATATTTCCTAACTTTTGAGCATAAGCGTCATGTATATGTCTATATACATACATATGTATCTTCTTACTGGTTCTTAAGTTTAATTTCAATCGCGTTCCGGTGCTTTTTTGACCGGTTTGCGCTGGAAATATGAGCAGAGCTTTTCTGGTCACATTTAACAGTGTGGTAAGCGGTTGATTTTTGCGGTTTAAGAATGCAGTCGTCGCTTAAGTCGATATACAAACGAAAACTTTGAACTGAATTCAGCGTTCAGCGTTTCAACACAACCAACTTGACATAATTGGCAATAGTAGATTCTATGCGGTTTATAAAATAAAAAAAAATTGTACTGCTTTAAAAATCTATAACCTAGAGATTGCGCAATATACAGTGGTGATATTATAATTAGAAAAGACTTGACAGCATATAATTGTCCTAATTTATTTAAAAAATTTACATTGCCATGTTAAAACGATTAGTTGGAATTAACAAAGTAACAAATCTTATATGAGTTTTACTTAAAATAAATATAAAAATAATATAATAAAAAACATGCTTTTAAACCACATCAAACTAAAAAATTAAAAATAATTCTTAATATGTATAACTGACAAAAATAATTAACGAAATAAAATATAATACAAAGTATCCACGCTTTTTAACCAAAAATACATATATACATATGTTTCGTTAATTATTTTTGTCAGTTATATTTTTTTAATTTTTTAGGTTTAAATGCGTGTTTTTTGATTTTTTAAACTACAGTGGATCTTCTCTAACTCGAATAACCATAGTCCACACAAAAACTTCGAGTTAGAGAGACTTCGAGTTTAGAATTTTTCATTAAAAAATAATTTTTTAAAAAAAGCTTTAAAATATAGATTTATACACAATTTTATTTATTTACTACGTTAAAAGTTTTATGTACATACATTAAAATATGTATTCTTTTTTTTTTTTTTTTTTCTTTCAATATACATTTATTTACTGAATCTGCTCTTTAAAGCCTAACAATAAGTTATAAAATCTTAAAACTAACTAAAAACTAGACAAGCTCAACCAGGTGATTGAGTTGTTTTGGTGAAACGTTGCTCTTTAGTGTGCTGGCATATCTCTTCTTTTTAGACGTGATTGATTACAGGATTGTATTAAAGCATTAGCCAATGGGTTTGGGTGATCACGGAGTTTAGATATATATTTCAGTCTGCTGTCCTCTACTTCTTTCTTCACCATTGGGATACCAAGATCTTTATGGATATTTTCATTGCGCATGTACCATGGTGAGCACGTGATTGTTCTAAGCATTTTCGATTGGAACCTTTGTATTATATCGATATTTGTTGCACAGGTCGTACCCCACAGTTGAATGCCGTACATCCAAATCGGCTTTATGACCGCATTGTATAAAAGTACTTTGTTGTCTAGGCTAAGTTTAGAGTTTTTATTTATAAGCCAATTTAAATTTGCAGCTCTTATCTTCATGCAAGTTATTTTACTAGATATATGTTTTCTCCACGTAAGCCTTCTATCTAGGTGAATACCAAGATAGGTAACTTCATTCGCTTGGGGCACCAAAATATTGTTCATTTTTACTGCTGGACACATTTTTGGTCTTAGAGACCAAAATGTAATTTTGTTTGTTGCACTTTGCTATTGTTTGGCACTTGATGACTGTATCCGATGCATTTGTTACAGGATTTTATAAATAATATCATATTTATTAATATATGTTGCATACTTTCAAGCGCATCTTTTTGCTGAGTTGCTCACACCATTGATCGCCTTCTTGCAGTGTCAGTACCACTGGAAAAAGTTACAAACATACATACATATATATATATATTTTTTTTGGCGTAGGAACCGCTTTAAGCGATTATAGCCGAATCCACCAGAGCGCGCCACTCATTCCTCCTTTTTGCTTTTTGGCGCCAACTGGAAACACCAAGTGAAGCCAGGTCACTTTGCACTTGGTCTTTCCACCGGAGTGGAGGTCGTCCTCTTCCGCGGCTTCCTCCAGCGGGTACTGCATCGAATACTTTCAGAGCTGGAGTGTTTTCTTCCATCCGTACAACATGACCTAGCCAGCGTAGCCGCTGTCTTTTTATTCGCTGAACTATGTCAATGTCGTCGTATAAATCGTACAGCTCATCGTTCCATCGTCTGCGGTATTCGCCGTTGCCAATGTTCAGAAGACCATAAATCTTGCGCAAAACCTTTCTCTCGAAAACCCCAAGAGTCGTCTCATCGGATGTTGTCATCGTCCACGCTTCAGCGCCATACATCAGGACGGGAATAATGAGTGACTTATAGAGTTTGATTTTGGTTCGTCGAGAGAGGACTTTACTTTTCAATTGCCTACTCAGTCCAAAGTAGCACCTGTTGGCAAGAGTGATTCTGCGTTGGATTTCAAAGCTGACATTGTTGGTGTTGTTAATGCTGGTTCCCAGATAAACGAAATTATCTACAACTTCAATGTTATGACTGTCAACAGTGACGTGGGAGCCAAGACGCGAGTGCGCTGACTGTTTGTTTGATGACAGGAGATATTTCGTCTTGTCCTCATTCACCACCAGACCCATACGCTTCGCTTCTTTATCCAGTCTGGAAAACGCAGAACAAACGGCGCGGGTGTTGCTTCCGATGATATCAATATCATCGGCATACGCCAGGAGCTGTACACTCTTGTAAAAGATTGACGTGGGAGCCAAGACGCGAGTGCGCTGACTGTTTGTTTGATGACAGGAGATATTTCGTCTTGTCCTCATTCACCACCAGACCCATACGCTTCGCTTCTTTATCCAGTCTGGAAAACGCAGAACAAACGGCGCGGGTGTTGCTTCCGATGATATCAATATCATCGGCATACGCCAGGAGCTGTACACTCTTGTAAAAGATTGTACCCTCTCTATTTAGCTCTGCTGCTCGTATTATTTTTTCCAGCAATAGATTGAAGAAGTCGCACGATAGTGAGTCACCCTGTCTGAAGCCTCGTTTGGTATCGAACGGCTCGGAGAGGTCCTTCCCGATCCTGACGGAGCTTTTGGTGTTGCTCAACGTCAACTTACATAGCCGTATTAATTTTGCAGGGATACCAAATTCAGACATCGCGGCATAAAGGCAGCTCCTTTTCGTGCTATCGAAGGCAGCTTTAAAATCGATAAAAAGATGGTGAGTATCGATTCTTCTCTCTCGGGTCTTTTCCAAGATTTGGCGCATGGTGAATATCTGGTCCATTGTAGATTTTCCAGGTCTAAAGCCACACTGATAAGGTCCAATCAGTTCGTTGACGGTGGGCTTTAGTCTTTCACACAATACGCTCGACAAAACCTTATATGCGATATTGAGGAGACTTATACCACGGTAGTTGGCGCAGATTGTGGGGTCTCCCTTCTTATGGATTGGGCAGAGCACACTAAGATTCCAATCGTCAGGTATGCTTTCTTCCGACCATATTCTACAAAGAAGCTGATGCATGCACCTTATCAGTTCTTCGCCGCCGTACTTGAATAGCTCGGCCGGTAATCCATCGGCCCCCGCCGCTTTGTTGTTCTTCAAGCGGGTAATTGCTATTCGAATTTCTTCATGGTCGGGTAATGGAACATCTATTCCATCGTCATCGATTGGGGAATCGGGTTCGCCATCTCCTGGTGTTGTACTTTCACTGCCATTGAGCAGGTCGGAGAAGTGTTCCCTCCATAATCCCAGTATGCTCTGGACATCCGTTACCAGATTACCTCCTCGGTCCCTACATGATAATGCTCCGGTCTTGAAACCTTCGTTTAGTCGCTTCATTTTTTCATAAAATTTTCGAGCATTACCCATGTCGGCCAGCTTTTCAAGCTTTTCATACTCACGCATTTCGGCCTCTTTCTTTTTACGTCTGCAAATGCGTCTCGCTTCCCTCTTCAGTTCTCGATATCTATCCCACCCCGAACGTGTTGTGGTCGATCGCAACGTTGCGAGGTAGGCAGTCTGTTTTCTCTCCACTGCGGAACGACAATTCTCATCGTACCAACTGGTTTTTTGGCGTTGCCGGAGACCAATTGTTTCGGCTGCAGCGGTATGCAATGAGTTCGAGATGCCGTTCCACAGCTCCCTTATATCGAGATGCTGATGAGTGCTCTCAGAGAGCAGGAGTGCAAGTCGAGTAGAAAATCGTTCGGCTGTCGGTTGTGATTGCAGCTTTTCGACGTCGAACCTTCCTTGTGTTTGTTGACGGGCGTTCTTTGCTGCACAGAGGCGAGTGCGTATCTTAGCTGCTACTAGATAATGGTCCGAGTCAATGTTTGGTCCTCGGAGCGTACGCACGTCTAAAACACTGGAGACATGTCTTCCGTCTATCACAACGTGATCGATTTGATTGCGCGTGTTTCGATCAGGGGACAGCCACGTTGCTTGATGAATTTTTTATGCTGGAATCTGGTACTACAGACAACCATATTTCGGGCCCCAGCGAAGTCGATCAGCCTCAGGCCGTTTGGCGATGTTTCGTCATGGAGGCTGAATTTTCCGACTGTTGTGCCAAAGACACCTTCTTTACCCACCCTGGCGTTAAAATCGCCAAGCACGATTTTGACATCGTGGCGGGGCAGCGCTCATAGGTGCGTTCTAGGCGCTCATAGAAGGTATCTTTGATCACTTCGTCCTTCTCTTCCGTCGGGGCGTGGGCGCAAATCAGCGATATGTTGAAGAACCTCGCTTTGATGCGGATTGTGGCAAGACGTTCATCCACCGGGGTGAATGCCAGGACTCGGCGACGTAGTCTCTCTCCCACCACAAATCCAACACCAAATTTGCGCTCCTTTATATGGCCGCTGTAGTAGATGTCACAAGGACCCACCTTCTTCCGTCCTTGTCCCGTCCATCGCACTTCTTGGACGGCGGTGATGTCAGCCTTTAGTTGTATGAGGACATCAACCAGCTGGGCAGAGGCACCTTCCCAATTAAGAGTCCGGACATTCCAGGTGCATGCTCTCAAATCATGATCCTTAGTACGTTTGCAGGGGTCGTCATCAAAAGGGGGGTTTCTCATCCGAGGCTCGGTGTTTGTTTTCATTGGGGAGATTTTTTTATGTGGTGGGTCCCAAGCCCTACACACAACCGCATAAGCGGGTTTCGCCTTCTCACTTTAGCTCGCCTCCAAACGGATGTCTGTTAGCTACCCAGGGGATACTTGGTCTAAAACCGGAAGTCGTGAGCTGCTTGAGTCATATGCAAAAGAATCGTTCCTGGCCACTCCCAAGTGAATGGCAATCAGAAACTTTCCTCACTTGCGTGAACTTCTACATATGACCCCATCCCCCATACATACAAACTAATAAAAGCGTATTAAAAACGACTACATTAATTAAATTTTTAAGAAAATGACTTAAACACAAAGAACGCCATATTCACTTTGGTCATATAATTAGAAACGATAGTAAAAACTCAAGAATATCTATAAAAAATTCATTAAATTTATAATATTTTGCTGGATAACCATTATTTTTAACAAAATGTCCAGTCTTCGCTGTAAACTTTGGATTAAATTTTGGCATATTTGCATTGATATGCTGTTCCAGCTTTGTTGAAACACCTTAAATAAATCGCCATTATTTCGCGTTGTCCTTAAGATCTCTTTTCGCAGCGTAGACCAGTCAAAAACATCTTTTTAATATTTTTATCCGAAAACCTGCTCTCCACTAAACTTGAAGTGTATTCAGCAGAATGCTTTTATATTGATGTTGATCCATTATCCCTTAAACACGCAAAATTGGGCCATTACCACGACAGGAAAATACTCCCCAAACTATAATATATCCGCCATCGTGCTTTACTGTTTTTACAGTGTGCCTGGGGTTTAAGACCATGTTCAGATGACGCCATACATACGATTTTTCATCGGATTGGAATAAATTGAACTTATATTCGTCACTCAAGGGAACTCCATTCCAGTATTGACAATTTTTCTGTAGCACTTCCTTTGCAAATCGCAATGCACCCACGAAGTTCTGAGCCTTGAAAGCGTTTTCATATTGTCCGAGCTGATATTTCGACATTTCTTTGATGTTCAACTTTAGCCTTTATTTCACGCAAAGTCAGGAACGGGTTGTTTTTGCTCGTTCTACAAATTATCATGTCTTCTGCTAAAGTAGTTTTTCTGGGCCTTGGCTTCCTGGTAGGAGTTTCAAACTTTATTGTTTTTTTTTATTCAAATGAATAGCTCTAAATGCCATTTTTTTGGAGCAAGCAAACCTTTTTGCGATAGTCGACATTGACAATTTATGCTTTTCATAGCACCTCCCAATTATGTAACTCTCTCATTTTTGGAGTACATGCCTTTTTTTGCCCATTGTAAAAACTAAAAGGTAGTTAATTGTTGCCAGCTGTCACTAAATCACTTTATCGCGCTAAGTTCAAGAAAATCCGAGAAAATAAAGAAAAACATCCGCGTTTCTAAGCATGTGACCAGCCAAAAAACACTCACTGGGAAAGTATATTAATTTTTTAATAACCTGCCAGCAAACCACGTCTGCGTCTTATAAAAACTTTACAGTGATTTAATATTTTCAAACACATCGTTTCTAATTATAAGGCAACCACTGTACGTGTACAATGCAACTATTAAAATATATGTATGTAGTATACATACATATACGATAGACTGTTATGGTGTCAGTTTACAGTACATAAATGTTGTTAAACATATGTACTTTTTTATACTCTCGCAACAAAAGTTGCTAACGGTTGTTTGTAACACCTAAAACCAAACGAGTTAAATATAGGATTATATTTGATCAGGAGGAGGAGTAAATTTGAAATCGGCTGTCTGTCCGTCCGTCTGTGCAAGCGATAACTTGGGAAAAAGTTGAGATATCTTAATGAAACACATATTCCTTGGCACCATGAGACGGTTGGTATTGAAAATGGGCGAAATTGGACCACTGCCACGCCCACAAAATGGCGAAAACCTAAAACACGTAAAGTATCATAACTAATCCACAAATAAACCTATGAAAGTAAAATTTGGTACAAAGGATCGCACTATGAAGGGACATATTTGGATGTAATTTTTTTGAAGAAGTGGGCTTGACCTCTACCCTTACTAAGTTATTTATACATATCTCGTAAACTACTAGAGCTATATCAACAAAACTCTCAGGAGTCGATTTCTTAAAACACTCCCTTATACAATCCAAAAATGGGGGAAATCAAAGGTTATGTTGAAAACTACTAAAAATGCTTTAATTAAGTAAGGAAAAACACCAGAAACCTTAAATTTCATTATCAATATGGTAGAGAAGTGCTGCATCCAAATTGGTACACAACATTTTAAATGGGCGTGGCTCCGCCTACTTATGGGTCAAAAACCATATCTCAGAAACTACTCGACCAATTTCAGTGAAATTTGGTTTGTATCTACTATTTTCCTTGCATGATATGTTGTGAAAATAGGCCAAATCGCTTCATAACCACATCTACTTTCTATTTACCAGAACTTTGAAGTCGATCTGAATCGTTTACTTTACAATAAATACTGCAAGCACTAGTGAAGATATCGGAACAGAAGTTTGCATAAATACCTTTCTCAAAATCGTCGAAATCGGACCATAGGTTTTCAAGACCCCATATATCGAACATGAGGGCCTCAGTGCTTCTAATCTTTTTTTTACCGAAAATATAGGTAAGTCTCTCAGATATTCTGAAGAAATTTGTAGGTAATATTTTTCTTCTAATCGAGTCATAACTTCACCTAGCTCCCATATAACGGGTGATTTTTTTGAGGTTAGGATTTTCATGCATTAGTATTTGACAGATCACGTTGGATTTCAGACATGGTGTCAAAGAGAAAGATGCTCAGTATGCTTTGACATTTCATCATGAATAGACTTACTAACGAGCAACGCTTGCAAATCATTGAATTTTATTACCAAAATCAGTGTTCGGTTCGAAATTTTTTTATCGACAAATTTTGTTCAGCGATGAGGCTCATTTCTGGTTGAATGGCTACGTAAATAAGCAAAATTGCCGCATTTGGGGTGAAGAGCAACCAGAAGCCGTTCAAGAACTGCCCATGCATCCCGAAAAATGCACTGTTTGGTGTGGTTTGTACGCTGGTGGAATCATTGGACCGTATTTTTTCAAAGATGCTGTTGGACGCAACGTTACGGTGAATGGCGATCGCTATCGTTCGATGCTAACAAACTTTTTGTTGCCAAAAATGGAAGAACTGAACTTGGTTGACATGTGGTTTCAACAAGATGGCGCTACATGCCACACAGCTCGCGATTCTATGGCCATTTTGAGGGAAAACTTCGGAGAACAATTCATCTCAAGAAATGGACCCGTAAGTTGGCCACCAAGATCATGCGATTTAACGCCTTTAGACTATTTTTTGTGGGGCTACGTCAAGTCTAAAGTCTACAGAAATAAGCCAGCAACTATTCCAGCTTTGGAAGACAACATTTCCGAAGAAATTCGGGCTATTCCGGCCGAAATGCTCGAAAAAGTTGCCCAAAATTGGACTTTCCGAATGGACCACCTAAGACGCAGCCGCGGTCAACATTTAAATGAAATTATCTTCAAAAAGTAAATGTCATGAACCAATCTAACGTTTCAAATAAAGAACCGATGAGATTTTGCAAATTTTATGCGTTTTTTTTTTTTTAAAAAGTTATCAAGCTCTTAAAAAATCACCCTTTACCTTATATTTGGGTTTCCAACTTTCAATTGACTTTATACCATATATATGCCGAATATATGGGTCAAATTGTGTGTTATATTAATAAAATTAAATAAATAAATTGCGATAGTATAAAATGTTCGGTCACAACCGAACTTAGCCCTTCCTTACTTATTTCAATATAGTACGTACATTCAAAAATACATATGCTAAATAAATTCTGCCCATTCCGAATGATCTCGCAGTTGCTCTGAGAAATACCCAAATAATGTAGTCCTCCGTTAGTCTTTTCCATACTTAGTATTTTCAAACAATCTCAAAATATCAGATATTCATTTTAGATTAAATGTGATATTGTGCAAACCAAAAAAATAAATACTATGTTGTTTATAAAATTATGGCCATCTTTCCGACACCGGTGAAATTAAACCAACAACGAAAATAGCTCAAGCAAGATTTTACAATAAAAATCGTATCTTCATTGCATATATTAGGGTTGGATATAACAATAACTGATGACTTGCTTGAGATTTGCTTCGATGCTTTAATTAACTGGACCGGTTGGCTGGAAGTTTGCTTTCTAGACGAAAACCGAACATCAAATAGGGAATTCTTTTCGTTATTTTGTTTTTATTTAACCACGTACATATGTATCCAAACATATCTGTTGTGTCTCTGATGTATGAAATAAAACGCCCAAATATACAACGATAAGAGCCCTCGAGCATGACTTAGCATTTTTGCACTGCAAAGTCGAACATAATTTCTGTGAGATAAAACTATTAATAAATCGCTTTATTTATGCTGCCATAATTTATCTTTGCCACTCTCATTTATTATTCATTATCGTTTTAATTTTGTTTTAATATTATCATGTACAAGCATCGATACATCAGGCCTTTATTAATTTTGGTTGGTTGATAACTCGAGTTAAAATAGTCAATAAATTTTCAACAATTTATTTTACCAATTTCAAGATTTGAAAACTGGCGCCCACACAGTGGGAAATGTAATTTCTTTGACTTCGCCCAAATCCAGCATGTAAACACCACCATTTTTGCCAGTCGTTGTAAGTTCCACCAAATTCTGAGCGCACACTTCGGGACTTTGGCGCTCGGCTGTATCTAAACGTGCCGCTAAAGCTTCAGCGAATTTAAAGGTTGCTTTCTCGTGCGGGTGTGCCACGAGTCCTGTTTCTGTAATGCCTGGACAAATGGTGATGAAACTGATACCGAAATGTTCAAAAAAGTGTGGATTCTGAAAATATAAATTTTCGCTATATAATAAAAACTGCATTTCAATGGTTCTCATAAAGAACACAGTTATCATATGTGTAGTATATCTATTAAAAGAAAGGAATATAAGAAAACCTCAAACATTCATATATTTTCGGTATTCCTTTCGTACTCTTTAAACTGATCGTTGGTGTTCGGAATAATTTTGCTTTTGGGCACTGTAATTGACGATCGTTGAAAATGTCATTGGCTAAAATTTCGAACCACTGTCACAACAAAGTCAAAAATACTCAATAAATTATTTCAACTCCCCGATTACTTTAACGTATTTTAACAACAACAAAAATTGCAAAACGGCAATTTATAAAGATTAATCTCTTTGTATATGTACATATACATAATATACATATAGTTTGTACGTGTGTACAGTTCTGAGTACTCATACTCACAAATGTGAAACCCAAACACATGAACAATATGCATTCCAGTACATATTATGGAATGCACTACGATATACTTTTTGGCACAAATATTTTCGACTTCGACTTTTCTATGGGTATATGTGCTCACAATTATATGTACTTACCGCCATGGCGCGTGTAAACGCTGTCACACCGTGTTTTGCCGCAGAATAAACAGCTACAACAGCAGTTGGCTCCAAGCCGGCGACAGAAGATATGTTGACGATAAGACCACCGCGACCACCAGTGGACTTATTCATATATGGCAGAGCAGTCAGCGTACTGTGTATTAAGCCCATCTGAGAAGGTAAAAAATGAAGTTGAAAGTAAAAAAATCGAAATGGGAAGCACTCATGGTTAGCAGCTCACCAAATTAATGTCAATCATCAGTTCCACTTTGGTATCATCCATCATACCGCATCCATTGACCAGCACATCAAAGTGTCCGATCTTCTCAACTGCTTGTTTAAAGGCCTCTGTGATGCTATTCTTATCGGTGATGTCGAATTGAACGAAGAAGATATTCGCCTCGGGATACGAAGTTCTTAAGTTTTGCAAAATGCTTGCATTTTCTTGCAGATCGAAAATGACCAAGTTCTTCAAATAAAAAATTGTGTGATTAATTCTGTAATGTCTTGTAAATAATTGTGGTATTTTTTAAATTTGTAGCTTTACCTTTACTCCCCTGGCGAGAAATTCTTTCAAACAATGCTGGCCGATGCCACCAAAGCCACCTTCGTAAATAACATTTTTACCAATCAAATCCATATCTTGTTAGCTAAATCAACTGAACTGAACTGAATACTCCCGAACACTGAACGAAATCAACAATTTTTTTTGCGTTGGCAAACTGAATATAGAGTGTCTGCTCGGTACGACGTCTGCTGTAGAACTACACATTCTATGACAATGTTCCAACTCTTAAAAGCACTTTGTCTGCTACGAATTCTTGTATAGTATACAGCTTACTTTTGACTGTTTGCTTGCGATATTTTGTTTGCCCAAATTCAAATGTCAAGTCATTCTAATATTCCATAGGAGCTGAAAGAGAAAGTGATGCCGCTTGCTTATCGGCGACTTGATAAGACATTTCTTTTATTCTTTTTCTGTAATCATATAAATATGTACAATGTATTATCTTTTAAATTAGCATTAAGTATTTATAAATGTTAGCATATAAATTTAACAGATTACCAATGTTGTTATGGTGAGCATATTCTGGTGTTAGTCAAATATATGTATACACGTATGTACAGTGATAAAAATTTGTATGTACATATGTATACATATTCACCAGTATATGAATACGGCTCAAAGGTATATGCATTTACGAACAAATCTCGACCAGTTAGACGAACAAATATTTTGGTTTTCACTTTGCAATTTTTATGGATGTACGAGGGCAGGTTGATTAATCAGTGGCTGTCTGATTGGCTGCGGCAGAAGAAGTACTCGTTTGTTATTGCGCCAAAGCAACAAACACAACACATTGGATAGATACCATTCACATTTATCGAAAATTGACAGCGCCTTAGCGTATATTTTTTAAATATTTGATCCTTTGCAGGTAGATCAGTTCAAGGTAGACTCAAATGCAATTTACTGACTAACGTAACGAAATTATTTTGACGGTTCCCAAATGTAAACTTTGAATAACTAATAAAATTATAAAATAATTATTAATCATTATTCGAAAAATGAAGGAAAAATTATAATCATTATCATTATCTATAGATACAATATCAAGGGATAGTTTACATAAAATTTACACTTTCGCTTCTCTTTGTAAATCGCAGATTTTTATTAATTCGAAAATATTAATTCGAAAAATTATTAGAACAAGTAATGTTGTTGAGTGAAATAGACATGAACCGGTTCGAGTGTTTTAGCTTCTCTGTTCATATTTAAAACTAAGCTACACGTACATATGCGCGTTAAATGAGGTACGTTACTGACTTATCAAACCGCAGTCGTGCTTATCTTATTTGTTTACCCAAAAATGAAATGAATAAAGAGAAATGTTATTTTTAGCCGCAACCATTTCTTACAAAATACGAGTATACTGATTTTAAATCGAGGCATGTTATGAGTACAGTTTTGATCAGATTGATATAGGGGGGAAGGGGATAAAATACGTTCTATAACCGAAGTAACTTTGCAAAAATGTTCGTCTCTTACAAAAGTGGTTAAAACTCAAAACAATTTAACACCGTTAAAGTCTTTGAGTTCATCTAACTGACCTCGTACTGTATATACATATCGGTTGGTTTTAATTAAAATATGTTGATATTCCACTTGCTAAAGTGTGGTCTGATGCCAAAATGGAAGAAATTTATTTTTTCGTCTTTATTAATCTCTATATAGCCACGAAAAGGAGCTGCCTTTACGCCGCGATGTCTGAATTTGGTATCCCCGCAAAACTAATACGGCTGTGCAAGTTGACGCTGAGCAACTCAAAAAGCTCCGTCATGATTGCGAAGGACCTCTCCGAGCCGTTCGATACCAAATGAGGTTTCAGACGAAATCCAGCGCAGAATCACTCTTGCCAACAGGTGCTACTTTGGACTGAGTAAGGCAAATGAAAAGTAAAGTCCTCTCTCGGCGAACCAAAATCAAACTCTACAAGTCGCTTATCATTCCCGTCCTGCTTTATGGGACAGAAGCTCGGACGATGTCAACATCAGATGAGACGACACTAGGAGTTTTCGAGAGGAAAATTTCGCGCAAGATTTATGGTCCTCAGAACATTACCGAGGAAGGGGAAGGCCTCCACTCCGTTGGAGGGACCAGGTGGAGAGCGACCTGGTTACACTTGGGATCTCCAACTGGCGCCGAACTGCGAAGGAGAGAGACGAGTGGCGCGCTCTCATCGATTCGGCCATAACCGGCTAAACGGTTCAACGCCAATCACATACATACATAACGACGAAAATTTCCCTCCTTTCTTTCTATTCAGTAGCTTGACTTATCTAATTCTTACATTAAAAAAAGCGTTTTAATCGGGTGGTTTCTTTCTTTAAGGATTGTTCTGTTGAAAATCGAACTACTTGCCTTGAGGCTAGATCGGGTGTACAGAAAATATTTCCAAAGTACTAAGTTTCAGTAAGTAGTAGAGTTCATTGTTCATAGTTGTAAAGGCTTATATGAGTACAACAAAATTCACAAACAAAAAAAAATGTTAGAATATGTATACGACCTTATTTTATGTTTTAAATTCATAAACTTATGGAAAGTTTATAAGATTCTCATTGTTATTGTATTTATAAAGTTCGCCTTGGAAATAAACATAGTGTTTACGCAGTTCATTTGATGACTAGCATAGTTTAAGCCGGCTGGTGCTAGTTTATACACATGCCTTGAAGATTGAACATTGAATCCACAGAATTTTCCAACAGCCACGGAGCATGACTTGGCATTTTTATACCCGCTATTTATTTCAGATCAGGCAGTGCCTATTTGAATGAATAACAAGTTTTCATGATACATACATATATACATATATTCGAGATTATTTTTTATAAAAAATATGGCGAAATTTCGAAGCTGAAACCGAAATCGGAATCCATCTTTTAGAACATGACAATTACCCTGTTGTCTATAGGGCAGTATATTTCGGTAAAACATGTTGATCGATAATACAGATATAAAATCCACGATCATAATTCATGATATACTTAATTGCTATGGAATGATATATGGTATACTGATATTCTAGATTTGATATATCAACTCAACTCAAATAAAATTATTCCCATTTAATATCATAGAGGTACATTTGTTTCTAGGCATTATGTACTAATCGTATAAAGTCAACCAAATGAGTACAAATCATTTTACATGGCAAATTAAGGTTTTGGGAAATTAAGGTTTTTTGGTACATTTTATTTACATCTTCTTAAATAAGTTAAAACTGCTAATCTTTGAAGGAAGACTAAAATTAACCGTGTGTTCTTATGAATAATTACTAGCACGTGCCTCGTCTTTATTTATCAAGAGTCGTTGTTTTGTTTTTAGTAGACGAAATTTGTAATTGGTGACTTGTAGGTTTGAGATAGAGTGTTGTTCACTTATGTCTACCTAAAAGAGTTTTTTTTAAAATATTAATTTTCTGCCGAATGATCTGATTTCTTATATGTTTAACGAGGGGCTGTACAGTGGTGGTCGTATAATTAGGGATAATTATGTTTGCAGCACTGAAATTTTTGTGTTTGAAATTTTTTTATTTTTGGTTTGTTTGCCTTAATTGTTTTTTATATAAATACAAGTTATTTTTGCTGCATTGTTAAAAGGGAAGAAAATAAAAACATTACAAGTATCGAAAAATAAGTTATATCAATAATTTACATTTTCTGTGACAAATAATTAAGATGACTTTTAATTATTTAAACTTTATATAAATATAAAGTCACTTATAGCAGAATAATCAGGATGGCGAGATGTGGATGGATCTATGTTTTACTCTGTCCGTTCTTCGGAGCAAGCGATAAGTTGGTACACGTTTTCCTTGGAACTTCGAGTATTTTGGTATAGCATTGCCACGTCCACAAAATAATATTATAGTATAGTATAATATTAAACGAGTTATATATAGAGTTTTATATATATATATCAGGGACCGGAAATAAGAGTTATTTTACAATTTTTAATAAAAAAAATCATACATAAAGGAACATCGTAGAAAAGATTTGATTACACCATCATGATTTTTAGGTGAACTATATGCGAAATATTGTATGATTTTTAAATTTTGATTTTTATATAAAGGGTGATTTTTTAAGAGCTTGATAACTTTTTTAAAAAAAAAACGCATAAAATTTGCAAAATCTCATCGGTTCTTTATTTGAAACGTTAGATTGGTTCATGACATTTACTTTTTGAAGATAATTTCATTTAAATGTTGACCGCGGCTGCGTCTTAGGTGGTCCATTCGGAAAGTCCAATTTTGGGCAACTTTTTCGAGCATTTCGGCCGGAATAGCCCGAATTTCTTCGGAAATGTTGTCTTCCAAAGCTGGAATAGTTGCTGGCTTATTTCTGTAGACTTTAGACTTGACGTAGCCCCACAAAAAATAGTCTAAAGGCGTTAAATCGCATGATCTTGGTGGCCAACTTACGGGTCCATTTCTTGAGATGAATTGTTCTCCGAAGTTTTCCCTCAAAATGGCCATAGAATCGCGAGCTGTGTGGCATGTAGCGCCATCTTGTTGAAACCACATGTCAACCAAGTTCAGTTCTTCCATTTTTGGCAACAAAAAGTTTGTTAGCATCGAACGATAGCGATCGCCATTCACCGTAACGTTGCGTCCAACAGCATCTTTGAAAAAATACGGTCCAATGATTCCACCAGCGTACAAACCACACCAAACAGTGCATTTTTCGGGATGCATGGGCAGTTCTTGAACGGCTTCTGGTTGCTCTTCACCCCAAATGCGGCAATTTTGCTTATTTACGTAGCCATTCAACCAGAAATGAGCCTCATCGCTGAACAAAATTTGTCGATAAAAATTTTTTTTTTTTTTTTTTGGTAATAAAATTCAATGATTTGCAAGCGTTGCTCGTTAGTAAGTCTATTCATGATGAAATGTCAAAGCATACTGAGCATCTTTCTCTTTGACACCATGTCTGAAATCCCACGTGATCTGTCAAATACTAATGCATGAAAATCCTAACCTCAAAAAAATCACCCGTTATTTAGATCAAAAATAAGAGTTATTTTTGATTTTTATTTTTTTAGATAAAAAATAAAAGTTATTTTTGATTTTTATTTTTTTAGATCAAAAAATAAGAATTATTTTTGATTTTTATATTTTTAAATCCATAATAAAAATCAATTCAAAATTTGTGACATATAAATATTGGAATGATGCAGCATATTGTAATACATACGGCATAAATAGATAAATCAAAATTTTGAATTGATTTTTATTATTGATTTAAAAATATAAAAATCAAAAATAATTCTTATTTTTTGATCTAAAAAAATAAAAATCAAAAATAACTTTTATTTTTGATCTAAATATATAAAAATCAAAAATAACTTTTATTTTTGATCTAAATATATAAAAATCAAAAATAATTTTTATTTTTGATCTAAATATATAAAAATCAAAAATAACTCTTATTTTTTGATTTTTTTGATAAAAGTCATAAGAGTTACGGTCCCTGATATATATGTATGTGGGAACACCACCAACTCTATTAAAGGTGTAATCAATGCACTAGCAATAATTATGTATATATTAATCTGTCTGTCTATCCGTCCGTCTGTCCATGCAAGATATCTTGATGAAACTTTGTGCACATGTTCCTTGGTATTTGGATTCGAAGTTCGAAAAAAGGACTTTTTTAAAGTAATTATTAATATTAACAGGATATGATGTATTAATTTATTCGGTCAAGATTAATTGATAGGTGCTATAAGGGGTTCAGTATTTATCGGTAACCAAGACTACATACTCACTTAATTTTGATAAGGTATCTCACATGCGGTATAAAGCCCACCGGAAGTTTGATAATCAAAATATTAGGTATATGGGAGCTAAGGGAAGTTAAGATCCGATTTTAACAATATTAGAAGTAAAAGATTCCCTCTGAATTAAATTAAAATATCTGAGGGATTTACCAATATTTTCGGTGAAAAATTACCCTAGGCACTGAGTTCTTCATGTTTGTAGCCAGCCGTCGCTACGTCGTGTCGTGTCGTCGTCTTTGTGTTCAGAGCATAAGTCGTTATTTGAATTTCGATATGAAATCAATCGTTGACAAAGTAATCCAACGAAATGGATATTTTGGTCACCCAGAAAATCTTCTCACATGATTGACACAGATAGGTTATAAGGGATATTGCATATAGATAAATTGTCAAACCTAGATCAGAGAAGGCTCGAAAAATTCGAACGTTTAAATTACCAGCATTCAACTTATACGACAAAGGTTACACTGAAAGACATTGTCAAAAACGGTCTTGGTACATGCCACACCCAAGCCATGGAGCGCAGCATCAAGTTGGTAACAGAAGCATCGAGTACAGTTTGTGGGGAAAACAAACGAGATGTTTTCATTAGGGCAAGGCTGCTATTGCGTCAACGAATTCCTAATTTCAATACAAAAAAAAAAAAAAAAAACAGTTTGATGTATAAATAGTATTTTAAGTAATTTAAGAGAATACTTTTCTCAATAAATGTTTTAAATTTCATTTTTTTTTTAATTTTCGACTGTGACACATCAAAACATTAAGCCAGCTGTTTGATATTTTGAATGTTTGTTACAAGGCAACTTTTCATAGC
This sequence comes from Zeugodacus tau, assembly GCA_031772095.1. Classification (NCBI taxonomy): domain Eukaryota; kingdom Metazoa; phylum Arthropoda; class Insecta; order Diptera; family Tephritidae; genus Zeugodacus; species Zeugodacus tau. Next base: position 36,050,821 of record CM062653.1, on the reverse strand, counting down.
TACGATGTTAAAAAACAAAAAAATATATATCCATACATTATCCGTCCACCTTAATATATATACAGATTCTTAATAAGAAATCATAATAAGATATTTAACAAATAAAAAGATGAAAAACAAATAAGGTAGATTTCGACGATTTTTCACCGGCGATGCCACACTGTAAATGCAGTATTTGTATCAGATGAATTTCAAAATTGCGGTGTAAAGGTTCTAAACGGAATTCGTCCATTCGTTCGTTTCAAAGTGTAGTATTGGGATGCAAAAAAATGTTATGAACCCAACTTCGTTCGAATCGATCGTGTAGTTCCTTTTTTCCATAAGTAGGCGTCACCACGCACATTGTCCATTTTTTATACCAAGTCTAATGAAACTTGTCTGTACAATCTTTATAATAAAATTTAGGCTTTCTGGTGTTTTTATACTCTCGCAACCTGTTGCAGAGAGTACTATAGTTTTGTCCACATAACGGTTGTTTGTAAGTCCCAAAACTAAACGAGTTAGATATAGAGTTATATATACCAAAGTGATCAGGGTGAAGAGTGGAGTTCAAATCCGAATGTCTGTCTGTCCGTCCGTCCGTCTGTGCAAGCTGTAACTTGAGTAAAAATTTAGATATCTTAATGAAAGAACACGTGTTCCTTGGCACCATAAGAAGGTTAAGTTCGAAGATGGGCGGAATCGGACCACTGCCACGCCCACAAAATGGCGATAACCAAAAACACATAAAGAGCTATAACTAAGCCATAAATAAAGTTATGAAAATAAAATTTGGAACATTGGATCGCATTAGGTAGGGGCACATTTGAATGTATTTTTTTTTGGAAAAGTGGGCGTGACTCCGCACCCAAATAGGTTTTGTATATACCTTGCAAAACAAAAGAACTGTATAAACCAAACTTTCTGCAGTCATTTCTTTTAGCAGTTTCCTTATACAGTCCAAAAATGAAAGAAATCGGATAATAACCACGCCCACCTCCCATACAAAGGTTAGGTTGAAAATGACTAAAAGTGCGTTAACTCACTAACGAGAAACGTCAGAAACACCAAATTTTACATAAGAAATGTCAGAAGGAAGCTGCACTGAGATTTTTTACAAATGGAAAATGGGCGTGGCGTCGCCCACTTGTGGGTCAAAAACCATATCTCATAAAATATATACTTTTCAATTTAAAACCCATTTAAAATCATTCAAATTCGGGAAAGAAACTTTTCGACAGATCACTTTGAATTGCACCGTTAGTTGTAAAGTATTCGCTACGCTTTGAAAATTAACATGTGCTCACGTCTTAGATTCTATTTTTAGAAGCCCCGTTAGATTTTCAGATAAAACTGTTTCACCATATACAATTTTGGCCATTTTAGAAGCAATTCGTTTATATTTTGTTAAATAATTTTGTTATCGATTTTTTGTATTTGGGCTATGGGCGGAACCACTGTGCATGGATACCAGATTTTCATATCGTAGCATGACAGTAGTTCACATAACTATGTGCTCTTGTATTCAAACAGTGGACATCAAAATTTGACTACAGTAATCCCCGCTTAATTGCCCCTTCTTAACATGCAAGACTTTTGAGACACTTAAGCGGGAAAGGCACTTAAATGAATCCCACTTAAGTGCCTCGAGGTACTTACCAAGCTTTTTCTCAAATGCTTCGATCTAATATTTTTTCTTTTAGAATAGAAGTCACATTTATTTCTTATTAATAACAATAAATATGAAAAAAAAAACATTACAAAACTATGTATGTGTTTTCCTTTTGACAAGACACAGCGCATTCAATGTCAAAAATATTAAGAGGCAGTTAAAAGAGGAAAATTTCAAACAATATTACAGGCATTGAAGCTGGAAAGGCACTTAAACGGAGGCTCTTAAGAGGAGAATTTTATATGTAAATTTAGAGAAAAACAAGTAAGGAAGGGCTAAGTTCGGGTGTAACCGAACATTTTATACTCTCGCAATTTATTTATTTAACTTTATTTATATTATATAATACACAATTTGACCCACATATTCGTCATATATATTGTATAAAGTCCATTGAAAGTTGGAAACCATAATATTAGGTTAGAAGCACCGAGGTCCTCGTTTTTGATATATGGTCCGATTTCGGCGATTTTTAGAATGGGGCTGCCACACTATTAACATAGTATTTGTGCAAAGTTCTGCACCGATATCTTCACTAGTGCTTACTTTATATATTTTAAATCAAACGATTCAGATCGTCTTCAAAGTTCTGGTATATAGGAAGTAGGCGTGGTTGTGAAGCGATTAGGTCTATTTTCACAACATATCATTGGGATGTAAGGAAACTATTACAAACCAAGTTTCATTGAAATCGGTCGAGTAGTTCCTGAGATATGGTTTTTGACCCATAAGTGGGCGACGCCACGCCCATTTTCAATTTTGTAAAAAAATCTGAGTGCAGCTTCCATCTGCCATTTCTTATGTGAAATCTAGTGTTTCTGACGTTTTTCGTTAGTGAGTTATCCCACTTTTAGTAATTTTCAACCTAACTTTAGTATGGGAGGTGGGCGTGGTTATTATCCGATTTCTTTCATTTTTGGACTGTATTAGGAAGTGGCTAAAAAAAACGACTGCAGGAAGTTTGGTTTATATAGCTCTATTGGTTTGCGAGATATGTACAAAAAACTTAGTAGGGGGCGGGGCCACGCCCACTTCCCCAAAAAAATTACATCCAAATATGCCCCTTCATAGTGCGATCCTTCATACCAAATTTTATTTCCATAGCTTTATTTATGGCTTAGTTATGGCACTTTATGTGTTTTCGGTTTTCGCCATTTTGTGGGCGTGGCAGTGGTCCGATTTTGCTCATTTTCGAAAGCAACCTTCCTATGGTGCCAAGAAATAAGTATGCCAAGTTTCATCAAGATATCTTAATTTTTACTCAAGTTAAAGCTTGCACAGTCGGACGGACGGACGGCCGGACGGACAGACAGACATTCGGATTTGAACTCCACTCTTCACCCTGATCACTTTGGTATATATAACCCTATATCTAACTCGTTTAGTTTTGGGTGTTACAAACAACCGTTATGTGAACAAAACTATAATACTCTCTTTAGCAACATTTGTTGCGAGAGTATAAAAACGATGCCTTAAAATATGGTCATTTAAGCGGGAAAGGCACTTAAGCGGGGATCACTGTATATTTTATATATATATATATTATATTTATACTCTCGCAACAAATGTTGCTAAAGAGAGTATTATAGTTTTGTTCACATAACGGTTGTTTGTAACACCCAAAACTAAACGAGTTAGATATAGGGTTATATATACCAAAGTGATCAGGGTGAAGAGTGGAGTTCAAATCCGAATGTCTGTCTGTCCGTCCGTCCGTCCGTCTGTGCAAGCTGTAACTTGAGTAAAAATTAAGATATCTTGATGAAACTTGGCACACTTATTTCTTGGCACCATAGGAAGGTTGCTTTCGGAAATGAGCAAAATCGGACCACTGCCACGCCCACAAAATGGCGAAAACCGAAAACACATAAAGTGCCATAACTAAGCCATAAATAAAGCTATGGAAATAAAATTTGGTATAAAGGATCGTATTATGAAGGGGCATATTTGGATGTAATTTTTTTGGGGAAGTGGGCGTGGCCCCGCCCCCTACTAAGTTTTTTGTACTTATCTCGCAAACCAATAGAGCTATATAAACCAAACTTTCTGCAGTCGTTTTTTTTAGCCACTTCCTAATACAGTCCAAAAATGAAGGAAATCGGATAATAACCACGCCCACCTCCCATACAAAAGTTAGGTTGAAAATTACTAAAAGTGGGTTAACTCACTAACGAAAGACGTCAGAAACACTAAATTTCACATAAGAAATGGCAGATGGAAGCTGCACTCAGATTTTTTTACAAAATGGAAAATGGGCGTGGCGTCGCCCACTTATGGGTCAAAAACCATATCTCAGGAACTACTCGACCGATTTCAATGAAACTTGGTTTGTAATAGTTTCCTTATATCCCAATGATATGTTGTGAAAATAGGCCAAATCGCTTCACAACCACGCCTACTTCCTATATACCAGAACTTTGAAGACAATCTGAATCATTTACTTTACAATACATAAAGTAAGCACTAGTGAAGATATCGGTGCAGAACTTTGCACAAATAATATGTTAATAGTGTGACAGCCCCATTCTAAAAATCGCCGAAATCGGACCATAGGTTTTTAAGGCCCCATATATCGAACACGAGGACCTCGGTGCTTCTAACCTTATATTATGGTTTCCAACTTTCAATGGACTTTATACAATATATATAACGAATATGTGGGTCAAATTGCGTATTATATAATATAAATAAAGTTAAATAAATAAATTGCGAGAGTATAAAATGTTCGGTTACACCCGAACTTAGCCCTTCCTTACTTGTTTTATTTAATATTTGAATGTATATCTTTTCTCCTTCTATTATTATTTCATATTAAAACAAATCCATCACCTGAAACTAAATTATATTCTCTTTATTAATTTTCATAATCTCTTAGTGTGCTTCAAAAGTAGGTTCCCATAACTGTGGATATGTTATCTCCTGAATATTGCCTAAATCGAGCAAGTAGACACCCCCGTTCTTACCAGTTTCAATTACTTTAATCATATTCTCGGCGCACAATTCTGCAGACTGTTGTTTGGAATGGAGAAAAATTTTAGCGACTTCTTCGTTAAACTGAAAGGTAACTCGTGAATGTAGATCCTTTGCAAGACTTGTTTCTGTAAGTCCAGGACATATTGTTATAAAGCTGACGCCGAAACGATCGTAATAGATTTGATCCTTTTATAAGTGGAAGATAATAGGATATGATTCAAATAATTAAAACAATGTAAACATTCAATACAAACCCCCATGCAGCGAGTGAAAGCTGTAACACCATGTTTTGAAGCAGTATATATAGCAAATAAACCGGGTGTCTCCAAGCCAGCCACGGATGAAATATTTACAATAACCCCACCGTGTCCTCCACTTGATTTGTCCATATAAGGCAGTGCAGCTAGGGTGCTATGGATTAAACCCAACTAGAGAGGAAAATTGTAAAAAATCATTTTGCGAAATACCACAAACAATTTTAAAGCAACATAGCATCTTACCAAATTAATTTCTATCGTTAATTCAACTTGGCTATCCATCATTATTGCACAACCGTTGACCAGAACGTCAAAGTGCCCCATTTTCTCCACTGCTGATTTAAAGGCCATCGTAATGCTCGCCTTTTTCCTCATATCCACAGGTATGAAATCAATTGTGGCATCAGGGTACGATTTTCTAAGAGCCAGCATTGTTTCTTCATTTTCATCGAGATCAAATATTGTGACATACTATTATAAAATAAAAAGACATTCAAACGATCAATGAACTAATTCAACAGTGGTGTATCTGGTAACATTACTAAAAATATAACCTCTATTATATTCACAGCAGTTGTCAGCTAATTTGGAACCCTTAATAGATTAATAATAAAATTATTAAATTTACCGTAATTTTTTTCGTTAAAATGTTTGCATTAGGTCTGTTACTTTATTGACTACCTAGTGTACTTAGTTTCGTAGTTATGGAATGGAATTTCTATAAACTTTTCCAAAACACTAAACACGTTACTTAGTACAAAGTGAATAAAGTGAGGCGTCTTCTTAGAAACAGTTTTACAATGACGTATTCGACATTCGCTATGCTATTTGGGTAAAAATATTACAGATTTTTTGGTGGGTATCTACTTTGAATTTACTGTTGAAAATGTTTTTCTTCAAGATTTATCAAATTATCTTTAATAACTGTTACCAATGTTGCACATAGAAAGAGGCCCAGAAAAGTTCAGAAAGAATGAGACCGAGATGATCGAAAATATATTTGATGACCAAAAAATCGATAGTTCAACTAACGCTGTGTTTTACTCTTAGTGAAGCATGGTGGTGAACGTGTGGCGATGTGTTTGATTGTGTTTTATTTGTCCACTCCATGAGATTGATGGAATTTTCAATAAAGGACATACATACATACATATGTTGATATACTAAAGATTGTTAAGTTGCAGTGGGCTCTGCAACCTTTTATGTGGAAATTTTAATGGATAACGACCCAAAGCACATGGCAAAGTTACAGAAAATTTTTTGAAATATTGAAACATGAATTTGAATAACATGAATTGTCCATATCTTTAAATAAAATTAGCGTAAAAAGTACATATGATAATTCTAAGTGTCGTTGCTAATTAGCGGACAACAGCTGTTCATATTAACCAATAAAATCCTTATATTAGGTATATGAGTAGTTATAACTTGTACCATTGGCCAGTTGCTACTGGCTATCATCTGAAATATACATATATGTATGTAGGTGTGTTTGTATGTAAATGAGAGAGTGTTGAATGTAGTGCAGTCCGTTTTTTGAGGTATGCCTATGATAACCAGGGGGCTGATATAATTTTAATCTCTATCACATTTAAATATTTGATATTATCTGTATTTGTCATTTATATTTATAAGAGTTTAGTTACAAATCTGAAGTGCAAATTAAACAAAAATATTATTTGGGTCTAGAAAACATATGTTGCCATTCATATTCAGAATCCTTCTAGAAAGGCATATCTTTTTTTTTGAAAAAATCGGTCATGATTTGAGAGAATTGTAAATTAGTCGTTAGAAATACGTAAATTAGGTAATTTATTTCTTATTTAAATACTTTTGTTTATACCTACATATTTGGGCTTCCTTTTGCTTTTACAAACAATCGTTTCGCAATTACGTTATCAAACAAAAAATTTCGTTAAACTTTACCTTTGCTCCATGTTTTAGAAACTCTCTGACGCAAGCTAAACCAATGCCACCAAATCCACCCGAATATATCACATTTTTTCCTTTAAGATCCATTTTATTAAAACTACTTTATTATTTACATGAAATTAATATATTATTTAAGTTAAAAGCTCTGCGTTCGCTGACTGTTGTATTTGAGATCTGTTTGTCAACTGCTCGTGAGTTGTGAAAATAGCGACGCCTATAGCATTCAGAGTGGATTTTTTACTCATTTGAACATAGCGAGATGTTCGTAAATTGCTATCTTTGAACTTGCTCTCTATTGAACTACTATACCACTTGAACAACCGGTAATCGTTACTATTTTAAATGATAAGTCGGCATTGGCTAAGTTCGTTTGCAGTCGAACATTATATACTCTAGTGATGAGCGATATTGCGTTTTTTAAATCACTGTCACTTTTATATTGCTACTGTGAACTAAAATCACTGAACTGCGATTGAACTCAAAGTACTGCTATTGGTATCGCATTTACCGAATTTACTGTTATATACAAAAAGTGATCGCAATCGCAGGATAAAATCACCTCTCTCAGTTCGAACGGTCCAATAACATTGTCTCGATAGTAAGCTCACTTCCACAATTGTTCGGCAACTGAAGATTAGGCCTAACTATAAAATATTACAATTCGAATTACCGAATTACCGAATTTACTGTTATATACAAAAAGTGATCGCAATCGCAGGATAAAATCACCTCTCTCAGCTGGCACTATCAGGACAATAACATTGTCCATATATCTCAGGGACAATTGTTCGGCAACTGATGATTAGACCTAACTATAAAATATTACAATTCGATCTAAGTCTCTCATAGAGAACATTTTTTTCGGCTGTGTGGCATGTTACTCATATTCTACCTTTTCTACGAACACATCAAATATATTTCGATATGTGAAATCTTATTATATCCGACATAAGGGATATAAGTCAAGGGATAGGAGAACGAATCAAGCAGACGGAGCCACGCCTACTTTTCCAAAAAATTTTATCCAATAAAAAATTTGATCCCAACTTATTTCCTCTTTTGTATGCTAAAACTTGTCATAAAATCTGTGGTTGATTCTAATTTTATAAGTTATCACATTTGCATAATAAGCTGGTTGCTAATAGGTATCATCTTAAATATATTTACATATATCATATGTAGATAAATATAATAATAACAAGTAAGAAAGGGCTAAGTTCGCGTGTAACCGAACATTTTATACTCTCGCAATTTATTTATTTAACTTAATTTATATTATATAATACACAATTTGACCCACATATTCGTCATATATATTGTATAAAGTCCATTGAAAGTTGGAAACCATAATATTAGGTTAGAAGCACCGAGGTCCTCGTGTTCGATATATGGGGCCTTAAAAACCTATGGTCCGATTTCGGCGATTTTTAGAATGGGGCTGCCACACTATAAACGTAGTATTTGTGCAAAGTTCTGCACCGATATCTTCACTAGTGCTTACTTTATATATTGTAAAGTTAACGGTTCAGATCGTCTTCAAAGTTCTGGTATATAGGAAGTAGGCGTGGTTGTGAAGCGATTTGGCCTATTTTCACAACATATCATTGGGATGTAGGGAAACTATTACAAACCAAGTTTCATTGAAATCGGTCGAGTAGTTCCTGAGATATGGTTTTTGACCCATAAGTGGGCGATGCCACGCCCATTTTCCATTTTGTAAAAAAATCTGGGTGCAGCTTCCATCTGCCATTTCTTATGAGAAATTTAGTGTTTCTGGCGTTTTTCGTTACTGAGTTAACTCACTTTTAGTAATTTTCAACCTAACCTTTGTATGGGAGGTGGGCGTGGTTATTATCCGATTTCAACTAATTTCATGGTGTGTGGTAGGGTATGTAAGAGAACTGACTGCAGAAAGTTTGGTTTATATAGCTTTATTGGTTTGCGAGATATATACAAATAACCGATTTGGGGGCGGGGCCACGCCCACTTTTCCAAAAAAAGTACATCCAAATATGCCCCTTCCTAGTGCGATCCTCTGTTCCAAATTTTACTTTTATAACTTTATTTATGGCTTAGTTATGACACTTTTTGTGTTTTCGGTTTTCGCCATTTTGTGGGCGTGGCAGTCGTCCGATTTTGCCCATTTTCGAAAGCTCTCACGGTCTCAAGGAACGTGTGTTCCAAGTTTCATCAAGATATCTCAATTTTTACTCAAATTATCCGTTGCACGGACGGACGGACGGACGGACGGACGGACGGACGGACAGACGGACAGACAGACATTCGGATTTTGACTCGTCTCGTCACCCTGATCATTTTGATATATATAACCCTATATCTAACTCGTTTAGTTTTATGACTTACAAACAACCGTTATGTGAACAAAACTATAATACTCTCTTTAGCAACTTTTGTTGCGAGAGTATAATAATAAATATAACTGAGAGAGTGTTGTATGTAGTACTGCCCGATTTTGAGGCATGTGTGTGATAATCATAAGGAGCTAGTTAGTATACTATTAATCTCATATAATATTTGATTATTTGTTATTATCTTTATTTGTCACTTGCAATTATGTAAGCAATATATTATATGTGTGATGATAAGAAAAGTCAGTAATAAAACAATTTGAGTTAAAGGTTTCGCGGTTTTTACCTTGCCTTTTGTTTTTGAGATCTAGATCTCATACAAATAATGACGAGACGAGTTGAATTCTGGATGTATATCTTTCCGACCATCCGTCTGTCCACGTAATCAAGAAATTTAGTAAAAATTGAGATATCTTAATGAAACTTAGTATACTGTTCCTGGACCCACGTGAACAAAAGGGTGCTGGTCATGTATCGCATCTGGTTACAACCGAAATTATCCATCCTTTCTTTTTTGGACATACACAACTTTATATCAAACTCGTTTAGTTTTAGATGTTACAAACAACCGTTACGTGACAAAAACCAAGATACTCTGTGCAACTGGTCGTTGTGGCAGAGTGGCAGAGTAGTTTAACGAAGAGTTCAATGGAGAGCAAATTCAAAGATAAAGTATATATGTAGATATAAAAAAGAGCTATATAGAAATGAGTATAATAAGTCGACATCTTATATATAACTCTATATATATTTTGTTAAATGTTATATGAAATTAACTGGAAAATAGGACCACGCTTACTTTCCAAAAAATACTACTTAAATTCCACCAGATTCTGTCACTTTACAACTTGCAAATTAACCACCAACGAAGAAAACGAAATAAAACTTGGTGCCTTCCTTAAGGCTTAAGGAAACTATCAGTTAGTTTGCAAGATATCTTAACGAAATTAAACTGAAACATCGGTTCACAACTTCCACCAATCTACATAGTGTAATGTTTTTCGTTCATGGTAGACTTTATATATGTATGTAGTTCTGTCGGACAATATGTGTGATACTTTAATGCATGAAATTACTGTCGGATAAAATGAAATCGGTGCAGACCTTGTTCTAGCCTCATATACTTAATGTACATATGCATTGTATATTCCTCGCTTCTGACTGATTGTAATCGATTCACAATTTTCTCGGATAACTATTGTTTATATGCAACATTTAGTATAAGTATTAGGCAAAACCTAAAAATATTTCCCGGATGTTCTTACTTTTTTGTAACGTGTGATCAGATAAAAGTAACCCTTAGATGAATATAACATAATAGTTATGTGCTATGTGCAATACTTTGCGAATTTTTGAAAAGGAAACTAAGTAGGGTTGTGTGTGTACATGGGTTGTGTATACGAAAGAACCGGCAAATTAATAGTTTTTTAAGCATTTAATAGAGATATAAAACGGCAACATGACCAAGGTCCTGTCAAAACCGTTCCGGGTTCTATTAATTATTATTCCGGTTGAATCCAGTATATCAAGCGCAAAGCGTGAACCGCGAAGCTGACGGCGTTGTCGAGTTAACAGCTTCATTAAGCATCTCTTTTAACAAAAGCTTTAAGTTCGCTGAGTTACAACGTCGAAATAGGTAAATCGACTGTGGATGGTCCCCAGAGTGCACTATTTTTATACATTATAAATAAATGTTGTTTTGTCGAGCGTATTGTGTGAAAGACTAAAGCCCACCGTCAACGAACTGATTGGACCTTATCAGTGTGGCTTTAGACCTGGAAAATCTACAATGGACCAGATATTCACCATGCGCCAAATCTTGGAAAAGACCCGAGAGAGAAGAATCGATACTCACCATCTTTTTATCGATTTTAAAGCTGCCTTCGATAGCACGAAAAGGAGCTGCATTTATGCCGCGATGTCTGAATTTGGTATCCCTGCAAAACTAATACGGCTATGTAAGCTGACGTTGAGCAACACCAAAAGCTCCGTCAGGATCGGGAAGGACCTCTCCGAGCCGTTCGATACCAAACGAGGCTTCAGACAGGGTGACTCACTATCGTGCGACTTCTTCAATCTATTGCTGGAAAAAATAATACGAGCTGCAGAGCTAAATAGAGAAGGTACAATCTTCAACAAGAGTGTACAGCTCCTGGCGTATGCCGATGATATTGATATCATCGGAAGCAACAACCGCGCCGTTTGTTCTGCGTTTTCCAGACTAGATAAAGAAGCGAAGCGTATGGGTCTGGTGGTGAATGAGGACAAGACGAAATATCTCCTGTCATCAAACAAACAGTCAGCGCACTCGCGTCTTGGCTTCCACGTCACTGTTGACAGCCATAGCTTTCAAGTTGTAGATAATTTCGTTTATTTGGGAACCAGCATTAACAACACCAACAATGTCAGCTTTGAAATCCAACGCAGAATCACTCTTGCCAACAGGTGCTACTTTGGACTGAGTAGGCAATTGAAAAGTAAAGTCGCTCATTATTCCCGTCCTGATGTATGGCGCTGAAGCGTGGACGATGACAACATCCGATGAGACGACTCTTGGGGTTTTTGAGAAGGTTTATTGCGCAAGATTTATGGTCCTCTAAACATTGGCAACGGCGAATACCGCAGACGATGGAACGATGAGCTGTACGATTTATACGACGACATTGACATAGTTCAGCGAATAAAAAGACAGCGGCTACGCTGGCTAGGTCATGTTGTACGGATGGAAGAAAACACTCCAGCCCTGAAAGTATTCGATGCAGTACCCGCTGGAGGAAGCCGCGGAAGAGGACGACCTCCAGTCCGGTGGAAAGACCAAGTGCAAAGTGACCTGGCTTCACTTGGTGTTTCCAGTTGGCGCCAAAAAGCAAAAAGGAGGAATGAGTGGCGCGCTCTGGTGGATTCGGCTATAATCTCTTAAAGCGGTGCCTACGCCAAATATATATATATATATATATAAATAAATGTTGCATCAATAAGATGCTCTTAATTTGTTCTTTATTAACCTAAACTGTTTAATTTTAATACAAAACAAAAGAATTATTTTAATAGCAAGTAATAAAGACGGAATTGTCTCTCACTTTTATGCAAATATTAGTTATACTCGGACTTAGGATTCATCTCTGAACTACACTTTTACCTTTTATCGTTTTCTTTTTCGCTGCCATCTCATTTATTTTGAAATTCATTAATGTCCTGAAGGAATAATTCTGAATTTTGTGTTCTTAGTAGAGATTTGTTTGCACATCTTTTCTCATTTATCCCACTGTCCAGAGTAATAAATAATTCGAATTTGCAGACATTACTTTAGCTTTGCAATATATCCAATAGTATAACAGTTTTCAGACTACGCCATGCAACTTGGCCGCAGTGAAAGCTTAGACTCTGTATCTTATATTTTAAAGTAAAGTAAGCTTTTTTTAAGCAAATTTGATATCTAATAGGTCTTCAAGCGTTAATAAACTTATTGTTAGGAACATAAGAAGTTCGTTATTACAACATCGGAAGCGATCGATCTGTCTACTCACAAACATAAAGACATACGTACGTACGTATTGTATAAACAATAACGCGAATGTGCGCTTCAACGCAAACCAGAGATTGGTTGGGTAAATAATATCATGAAGCCAGTATGTCAGATGGTCTGTAAAATAATCCGCCAAGCTGGGCTTCTTGCGCGCCAAAGTGTTGTGCCAACTGATACCTCAGGTTGGTGGTTGTTGTTTACTGGTGGCTGCCGGTACTTGTCTATTGGCTGCATTTCGAGGTCACTACTTGTGACAAACCACGCTTTTTCGTAAGAGATACTACGAGTACCATGCACCGTCTACCCCACAAACTGCAACAAATTGTTGCAAAAATACAACGAGCGGTTATCTGTCGCGTGCAGCAGATTCTTCGAAGGGGTGTTATACAATATAAATGAAACCGTTCACAATTGCTTGAAGTTAGTGGTTTCGCAGCTTTGAAAGGTGGACACAGCCTCAACGCACACTGCAAATTATTTGGATATTTCGACCGAACTAAGCATCCTTTTAGATTACTTCTTCAAAATGCGGTTCATACTTGCCTTGATTTGGGTGACCCTAACTACAGCGTCGACCATACATTATACACCCAACGAGATACTGCTTACCAAATTAGAGAGTGCAACGCTAGATAAAAAGGACACGGCACCGGCTAATACGCAATATCACGAACAGGATTCGAATGGCTTTTATTCGTATGGTTACAGTGCTGATCAATCTGCTAAAGCTGAGTACCTAACCCTGGACGGTTCATCGCGCGGTTTTTATTCGTATGTTGATGCAGATGGAAAGCTGCAGACAGTCAAGTATGAGGCCGGACGCAATCAGGGTTTTAAGGCTGCCGCTACCAACTTGCCAAAAGCCCCAAAGAATCCCAACAGATTTGCACCACTGCCGGTGAGAGATACGCCTGAAGTACAGGAAGCCAAGAAGGCGCACTTCGAGGCATACCGGGAGGCAGAACTAAGAGCGGCATTAGCGTCACAAAATGAAGCCGTACAGCTCGGTGAGTTAGGTTTGGAAGGACAACAAAAGTCTGAACGGCCGCAACAAGAGGTGGCGAATATTTTGGAGAGTACCAGAAGCAAAATATTGGCAATATTATCAGAAAGCGCGAATACCGACAACAATAACTTGAATGTTGGGGCAACAGCTGAAATTAGTGTTGGATCAGCTCAGGATCAAGAAGAAGATACTGAAAATACCGATGGAGAAGGTGATAATGGTCTACTAACATTAGACAACGTGCAAGGTGCACAAGATGAAAGTGAAGGTAACGAGGACGAAGGAAACGCTAGTGGTGGAGACAATATTGCCATTGAAAATGGTGAGGGTGAAAATGAAGCTGGCGAGTTATCTAATGCAGACCGTCAAATGACGTCTTATAAACTCAGCGATTTATTAAGCCCAATCGACCAACTCAATTCACGAGCATTGTACACATTCGAAAGCGATGGTCACTCGAGTGGACTCACACAACTACAAGAGAAATCGGACTTAGCTTTGAGGCAGCCCAAGCTTACTACTATCGAAACTGTTCGCGTGCCAGTGCACTCGTATTATACAGTTTTGGCGCCGACCACAAAGTACACAGTGATCACACCCACAACACATCAATTGGTTCCGCGAGAGGAGGCACTGAAACGCGGTCAAAGTCTGCCGATTTCCCTGAGCAGTTCCTTCTTATCACACCGTCTAAGATCGAAGTAAGATCACGGTAAGAGCCACACTTACAAAAAATTTATCAGCGAGGACGCAAGGACCAACTTTTGAATCACTTTTGAGTAGAGTTAACATTACTATATATTCATATCATGAGTTTTTTTCATTCGAATGTTGCATTACATTTATTCCTATCATATTTCACATTTATAATTGATTGTAATTGTTTAAACTTCATGTATATAAAACGTTAGCTTCAATGCGAGAGAGATACATACATATGTATGTGATTTGTACATGTGTGTGTAGGTATAACGCAATTAATTTAGTTTTAGTTAATTGCACAATTTTACAAAACAAAAAATGTATATATAATATTTAATACACATAAAACCTATTAAATAATAGGGTCAAGATTAAGAAACCAGTTATGATCATAAATGATCTTTCCTTTATTGCTAAATTACACATATATTCAGCACGAGAAATAAATGAATTTCGACATAAAAACTCCACAGTTTACATATTTTTTTACCTAAACATGGATCGAACTTCTTACATCAGTCAATCTCTAAACAAACTGCATTTATCCCATCGCACAGTGGTTCCGCTTGAAACCGAGGGCATAAATACCTTCCGTGGAGATATCGTTATGAAATTTTCACCAGAAATCTAGAAAATATTTTAAATATACCGTGGAACTTCCATAACTCGAAGCTCTCCATAACTCGAACTTTTGAATTGGCAATGGCGTTTATAAATCAAATTTCATACAAATTTCCTTCCATAACTCAAACTTCCCTAACTCGAAGTTCTCCATAACTCGAACTCTTGAATTGGGAATAGAAGTAAAATTTCATACAAATTTACTTCTATAAATCGAACTTTGCGACCAGGACATAATACAAAAATTAAAATTGTACTATCGAGGAAGAAAGCAAAGAGAAAAATTTTAATGAAAATTCTATGGAAGTCTCTCTAACTCGCAGTTTTTTTGAGGATTATGGTGATTCGAGTTAGAGAAGTTCCACTGTATTACAAAACAAGTAAGTAAAGGCTATGTTCGGCTGCAACCGAACATTTTATACCGATTTCATCCATTTTCCACACGTGTCATCAGGGTGTCAAGAAAATATTATATACCGAATTTCATTGAAATCGGTCGAGTAGTTTTTGACCCGTAAGTGGGCGATGCCACGTTCATTTTCCATTTTGTAAAAAAATCTGAGTGCAGCTTCTGAGGGCGTGATTATATCGATTTCAATTATTTTAATGGTGTATGGTGGAGTGCGTAAGGAAACCGACTGCAGAAAGTTTGGTTTATATAGCCTTATTGGTTTGCGAGATATATACAAAAAACCCTTTTTGGGGCGGGGCCACGCCCACTTCCCCAAAAAAATTACATCCAAATATGGCCCTTACTAGGACAATCCTTTGCACCAAATTTTACTTTTATAACTTTATTTATGACTTAGTTATGACACTTTATGTGTTTTCGGTTGTCGCCATTTTGTGGGCGTGGCAGTAGTCCGATTTTGCATCTTCGAATGCAACCTTCTCACGGTCCCAAGGAACATGTGTACCGAGTTTCATCGAGAAATCTCAATTTTTACTCAAGTTATCCGTTGCAATGAAGGACGAAGGGACAGACAGGCATTTCGTGTCGTCACCCTGATCATTTCGATATATATAGCCCTATATCTAACTCGTTTAGTTTTCTGACTTACAAACAACCGTTATGTGAACAAAACTATAATACTCTCTAAGCAACTTTTGTTGAGAGAGTATAAAAATTGACCACATTGTGCGACTATATCTCATAGCTCCCATAAGAACGATAGGGAATTTTGTTATTTTCAGTTTTAAACATTTTCATTTCATTGTAATAACAAAGATATTAATATATTGAGGGAAAAATGTGTGGTTAACTGCCATATATGTATATTAGGATGGAGCGATTTTATTTTTTTATATTTTACCTTCGGTATATCTGTAGAAAGTTGCTGTTTTAGGTAAAAATTAAACACAAGAAAAATGAGTAACCTCGTGCTATGTTTAGAGGTGCCTCCATCGACATGAAGTTTTGAAAATATATGTCAAATACTCATAAATTTGCAAACATTTTATAAACGCTATTTGATGTTCTTAGCGATCCTATGTTAGAGCAAGACAGAAATAAATGACCTTAAAACATGCGTATTACGTAACACGGGGGAGGGGTATTACATTATTTACACTCACCGATGGAGTGACAGTGACCTTTAGAGTTTTCGCGCGCTTACAACAGTTCACTTGTTCGCGGTCCATTTATTTGTTACACCGTTACATTATTTTACTGCTTTACTGCTGAGATCGGGATATTTACTGTAAATAGTCTTTTTCATGTGTATATGATGCTTTCAGCTTAATTCATAACTGTAATTAGTACTTATTAATTGTCTTAATAGCAGAAATATGTCTCAAGTTCCAACACGACAAACAACGAGCTGTCCTGTTTTTGGTTTGCCGAAGAAGTTGTTTCTCAAATACCTACATGAAATGTTATCTGTTCATCAAACTTGAATTAAAGCCCGATAAAACAACAAACGATACGACAGTTCTTGAAATATCTGAAAGATTATCGACCAAAGCTCAAGCAGAAAAATTGTGATAGGCGGTATAGATATAGTTACAACAGTGAATAATAAGAAAAACAAGATAGAAAAGAAAACAGTTTACCGCGTAACACAGAGATACACTATTTTGACAAGCCCTGTTGTTCTTGTTCTTTGACTGATGACTTTTCCATTGAAAGTAGCAGCACATGTGATAGTTTTCTCGTAACATCTAGTCCTAACTAAAAAGACCCAGAACAGGTCAAGAGAAAATGATCACCACCTCTGCAAAAAAGAGATTAAATTTACCGTCATTAGCCCCTGAGTGTGATAGCACTGGAGTCTCCAACAGACCCACTGCCATTATAGCTTCTTCTGTCTTAAAAGACGTTGGTATTATTTCATCGAACGATCCAAGTTGTGTCATTGATCGTTAAAATTTGCCCCGTGAAAAAACTACGGTCAGATGAACTTTAAAAGAAGAGGACTGCAATAAAATACTTCGTGGTTTGTATTTTAACGGAATTAAGGATAAGAATTTGGTTCATATTGATAAACAATGGAAATTTTATATAAAACGACAGACAGAAATCATTATAACAACAACAACAACATTATGTGATTTTATCGGATAAAAGAAGCAAATAGTATTTTAGTCCTGTCACCTGTGAGTCGGAGACACTATATTATTACATTTGAAATTTAAATCGGTAAAGCTGAGTGAATTTGTTGTTGTTGATGGGTGCGATGGAACTGTAGTGAA
Organism: Zeugodacus tau; assembly: GCA_031772095.1. Taxonomy (NCBI): domain Eukaryota; kingdom Metazoa; phylum Arthropoda; class Insecta; order Diptera; family Tephritidae; genus Zeugodacus; species Zeugodacus tau. The sequence goes on along the minus strand of CM062653.1, from coordinate 36,033,093 downwards.
TACAGGTGGTGTTATTCGTCTGATGAAGGAGGAATTCAAAAAGCCATCACACTGGTTTCTCAGTCAATTGCATTCAAATGAGTTACCACTACGTCATCTTTTATTACGGAAAGACTACAGACCTAAATGCATTTCGGGCGCCATCGGATCTCAATTACAAATTTGTTAAACAATGCCGTTATACCTACAATATAAGGAAAATATTTATACGACGGCTATCAGTACTGATATATTTTCTTCTGATTTAGCTAATATTCTAGATAGCTAACAATAGCTAATCGAATTCTAAGGTTGTATGCCACGTAAACTGAAAGAAAAGCTAGTTGTATTAGCCACGTACGATATGAAACCGATAACTTTAAATATGTCTGATGAAACCTTGAATGATATTGTCAGAAACGGTCTTGGTATATGCCACAACCAAACCGAGGAGCGCTGCATCAAGTTAATACAGAAGCATTAAGTGGGGAAAACAAACGAGATGTTTTGATTAGGACAAGGTTCCTATCGCCTACACTAATTCCTTATTTCAATACCAAAAAATAAACAGTTTGATGTGTAAATAGTATTTTAAGTAATTTAAGAGAATACTTTTCTTAATAAATGTTTCAATTTTTTTAATATTCGACTGTACTGGGGCACCTCAAAACATTAAGCCAGTAGTTTGATATTTTGGATATTTGTTTTAATTATTAAAAGGCAATTTTTCATAGCTATGAAACAAAAACAAAATAAAATCTCCTTACATTATCGCTCCACCTTAATATACATATCGCTCATTTACATGAATAGTGTCATAACTCAAAAAACACGATTTTGGAGTTGAGTATGCAGAAATGTGCACCATTTCATCGTCCTTATTGTATAAAAGCTTCATTCTGATCTGAAAAATAAATCGTGAAATAAGAATGTGCCGTTATTCAACTTGTTATGTTGCATTATTTTTTAACCACATCAACGACGCATCTCCGTTGTGCCGGAATTAGGCAAGCTTTTTATCCAGAAAGAAATACATATTTTGTGCTACACACACATTGTCATAGGGTGAAGTTGCTAGTGCCACTAGTTTATTCAATAAACTTATGAAGTTTTTTATATTTGATAAATAAGAGACAATTGAAAACTTTCAACCGCTCTCAAAAAAATCGATTTTTTGAGTTGCGACACTATTAATGTAAATAAGCGATACATACATATGTATGTAAACTCTTAGATATGCATATGCAGGAGTGCTAGTATTTCAAGGTAATAACATTGAAAGTGATATATTGTATACATATGTGTACATTCCCGCAATACAAATGCGTAGCAATCGGTTAAACATCTTTTAATCTGAACTATTGACCCCAATAGTTAATCAAATATACGAAACTCCAAAACAACGCGGCAAGGACAAATTGCACAAAAATTAATGAGAAGTTGTTGTTCAGTCCGGAAACTACTGTCAGCAGCTGGGCAGGATAGTTGTATGCAATCTCCGCCACAAATTGTTTCCTGTCAGCACCGTATGTATGAGAACGCCTGTGCAACTTAGCGAATTGAGTTCTTTTAGTCAACACAACTGACATATCGCCGCATGTGGCCAGAAGCTGCTTTGCTTAACTTAATTTTAACGGTGCTATACTCGTAAGAGCAGACAACGACGCGTCGTGGCGGTACATACCTTCGAAGACATCCGTGTGCATGTCGGTACATACGTTCCATTGCCTTGCGTCGCACATTGTGGCGCTCACGTGTTGCTTATGTTTTCGCACATGCCAAGCATAAGTTCATACGATGTCAGAAGGCGCTGTCGCATGTGCAACGTGCTGTACGGCATGCCTTGGCTGCGCCATGCAAGCGTAAGTAAACTGGGCGACCTTCTTGAGGACGAGCGCGATTTATGGAACATGCGATTGTCAGTGGGATGACCGCGTGTATCCATACATATTCGTACCATATATGTACGTATGCTGATGGAACAGATACATTTGAACATGCATATGGCATATCATCAATCTAGAAGAGCATGAGCTTGCTACCGAATAAGAAATAAAAGAGTATGTGCGTAGATATGAAAGAATAACTGTACGTAAATAAAGGAAAATAAAAATCCTTCATCGCGAATATAACAAAGTGAACTGCGTATGCATGTAGCACCGTTTTGTATAAAAAGCAGAACATTTAGTCGAACTGATAACAGAATCGTCGTGGAGCGAGTACTGGTACATTGCAAAACGCATCACAGCAGCGCTCTATAAATCATTTAAACACAGCCTTCTTTACTAGCAAATTTAATCACAATGCAGTCCTTCTTGTATTTGGTGTCCGTTTTGGCGCTGGTCGCTGCCGACGGTTACTACTATGAGACTCCTGCCACACGCATCCCTCCACGCTGGAATACATTAGCCTCTGCCCAGCAGTATCAATACCACACTCAAGATGGCTTTGGTCAATATTCGTATGGCTATGGAGAACCACTATCCACGAAACAAGAGGTGCGCACTCAGGATGGGATTACACGTGGATCTTACACCTATTTAGATGCCGAAGGCAAATTGCAGACTGTTACGTACACCGCAGACGCTGATGGCTTTCATGTGGCGGGCACTAATTTGCCAAAACAACGTTTGGCGGCGGATGGAAGCACGCCATTCGAGGCCCCACAATCTATACAGGATACACCAGAAGTTGCAGCGGCACGCTTGCAACACTTGGCAGCGCATCAGCAAGCTAAAATGCGTTTATACGGAATTACCGCGCCCATCTCGGCGAACTTAATGTCGGATAAGCTAAATGACGATGAGAATGTAAAACGTATCGATCGGTCCGATTTACTTCCCCAGCAAGTGGAGGATACGCCGGAAGTGGCTGCTGCAAAGGCGGAATTCTTCAAACGTTATGAGGAGGTTAAGCAGCGCAATAAACGTTTGCGTCAGAAGCAACAGAACGCCGGTTATGCGTTGGTCAAATCCCAACCGTTGACTGTAACGTTGCCTTTGAAGGGCTATAGGCTGACTAACATTCCAAGGGGTGCTTTCCGTTATGATGTCATTGTACCATCAAATGCTCGCAAATACTTGCCTGAAGCGAAACTAAGTTCTTACAGAAAGTAATGTTTTCAATTCACTATTTTTTGTTTATTTTCGTTGTTCAATAAAATACAAATGCAATATGAATGTGTACTATAGAAGAAGTCTTTTAAATTTTCATGTTTGGGAATACGTAAAGTAGTTCTATATTTTCAGCGACATTTTTGTGTCTTACGGTTTTAGACATTGGAGTATCTATATTAATGCGGATATCCTCCTTGCATCCCTAAAAAAGTGTCTGCTGTGTTTTGCATGCTGGAGGCATTATTGGTCTATACTATCCAGCAAAACTGAAGAAGCTAACATTGTTGTTAACAGTTCGTGCTATAGAAAAACTTAGCATCCGATCGATGTAATTTGGCTAGATACGACTTGTTTGAAATCATAATTAATCTTGATATTTTGAGCCAATTTTCTTAAGATGCAGTCGCGATGACCATATATGTATAACTCTGTTCAAATACTAAATATGATAAAATTTACGAACTAATGCATCATTTATTTTCGATGTCTTAAAAGACAAAACAGAAGTGAATTTGGAGTTTGAACGTTCAAGAAACGAATGCCATAAAATAACACAAACGAGATTTAAATAGTTGTTCTTGATATTAAACATTCATTATATAATAAAACCCTGAAATAAGATGGGTATCCCTTTATCACCAAAACTGAGGTGGAAGAAGCATGTGGACTCCACGGTTGCAAAATGGTGTGCAAATGCCTAGCAGGACAACTCGAACATACTGCGATGGATGTATATCATGATTGTTAGGCCCCTATCCACTTATGGAGCGGTGGCCCCAAGGTGGCGTCAGGGATCTACCTGGCAACAGTAGAGAAACAGTTGACCAAATTGCAGTACGTGGCCAACTGCAGCGTTGCAGGCAATTCTGAGCCTCATCCTACTTCATATGCTGGTAGGCAATATGGCGAATAAGACACTACTGGCCTTGGCGACACCAGTCTAGGAAATTGGGGATCATCGGGAGAAAACTGACAATGTTTTTCCTTCCAAGAGACAACATTATCAAACGGGTACACTTTGAGAGACTTTTGAGGATAGCTCTGAGTAAGAAGAGGAAATGGGAGGATTTCTCTCTCAAGGAATTCATAAACAGAAGCACCCAGCAATGGTACACGGACGGGTCTAAGACGGTAGATGGTGGGGTGCCGTGTTAACGGTACTACACCTCAAGTTCTTTGTGCTCATGGGACAATTCTCCAACATCTTCCAAGATGTGTTCTATGCCATTAACAAGTGTGCTGAGATCATATTAGACAGGAGCCACCACGGTGAAAGTATAGCCATCATAAGTGATAGTCAATATCTTCCTTTGAAATAAATTCCAGACTGGTTCTGGACTGTATTGAAAAACTTAACAGGGTTTGTAACAACAACGGTATCACCTTTATCTGGGTAGCAGAAGAAAAAAGGTGTACAATACAACGAACTTGCGGACCACCTTGTAAAAAAGGTTGCGGGTACCAGTCCGGTAGATCCGGAGCCCTTCATTGCAGTTGATCGTTATGTTCTTTGATATCGTCTACAAGAAGAGGAATGGGCAAGTAAGAACCGCTACTGGCTGCAATTGTAGGGTCTTCGCCCCTCCAAACTGTTTTTTGTTGGTATAATCAGAAAAGGTTTAAACGCGTTAAATGAAGATCTTTGATCTAAAGCGGTTAGTTGGTTTTATTGGGAAACAAAAGTTGTATTGTTGCTTTTTAAAAGCAATTATTCCAAAAAATGTACATATACACTTTCTAGTCAAATACAATATATTTTTATTTAAAGTGATATGTGCGTGCTTATTGTAGATATTTTAGACACTTTTATTAAAAATGTCCTTAATAATAAAAGTACCTCAACGGATAACCGTAATTGTAAATGCTTGGAATAACAGATGTTCGTATTGTAGCTGGAACTGGGACAATTGCCGAAGTAAGAACACGTCCATGTTGAAAGACCTGCTGTTCCTCTGGAGCTTGCGCATTTAGTTGAGGTGCCTTTGCAGCGGCCACGGTAACTGTATCATCCACGGGCTGAGACAATTGTACAGACCGAGTATCTGAGCCGGTTGCAACGGGTTGGCCGCTAATGATGCCCCCCGTTGCCATGCGCAGTAAAGCCTCCTTATGATCTGCAAGGTGAACGTCACGGGCTGCTCCAACGCCGGCGGTAATGGCAACTCCGCCTGACGAGCCGCTCCCACGAAAGGGCTGTAGAACTGATTGTTCGTTCGATACAGCGCTAGGCAGATTCGTAGCGGCGACACGAAAACCATTGTCGTCTGCGGTATAGTCCACAGTTTGTAATTTTCCTGTAGCGTCGCGATAACTATATGAGCCACGTGTTATGCCGTCCAATGATCGCACCTCATGCTTTGTGGAATGAGGTTCTGCATAACCGTAAGCGTACTGTCCTAAGCCATCCTGGGTGTGATATTGCTGCTGAGTGGGTGTGACGAGCGAGGAACTGTGCGCGCTATAAACGTACGGATACGTGCGTAGCAATGGTGTGGCGACGTAGGCTACGGTATTACTATTACCGCTTACGTGCGAAACTGCGTTCAATACGCAGAAAATTGAAATAAAGACTACAAACTTCATGGCGATTACGGCTGGCTAGCTGGACAATAATTTAGAAGCGCTACTAATAGATGTTTACCAGCACTCGCTTACTTGTGTTCTGATGCTATCCGCCAAGGTTGTGGCTCCTTTTATATGCGCACATCGCTTCAAATATACACGCATTCTTCGCCGGGAAGAATGCGCCTACTCGTTATCTTACCAAAGCTTTGCCTTTCTCATTCCTTTTGCACTCATTTCAATTACGAGTACAAGTGGCCGTCGAACAGCTGAAACATCCAGTGGGAAACGCATGGGGACCTTAACAACACTTCAGTGGCATGCGACATGAATGAAGTTTGCCTTTGTTGTAAATAGCAAACATTGTGCAGAGGTGTTGGTCACTCTATGCCAACACTTTTATTATTCATACTCGTACAAGATCATCGGATGTGGCCTTGATCAGTGTGCATTTGAACTTTTATATACTGTATGTATACTCATAACTAATATTATTCAGGGATAACTTAAAATACACAAAATTTCTGTGAGAAATAAATATTTTAGTATTTTCAATTGCTTCCAAATTTTTTAATAAGTTTGCATCGGTTAAAATAGGACAAGTATTAGAAAAATGTATGGACATACATATAGAACAGAGCAATTCGGTTAGCTCATAATTGGAACAGATTGATGTATCCATATAATTGCTATTAGGAGCAAACCAGTATGTGGCAGAATCAACATCGACTAACATAATTCGATGAGGCAGCGCTACAAGTTTTCGACAGAAAGGTTTTGCGGAAGACTTATGGAACTTTCAACATTGGCAACGACGAATACCGCAGACGATAGAAACAGTTAAATGACGCCATTGACATAGTTAGTTCAGCGAATAAAATTACAAGTGTCTCAAAGTTTGGCATGTTAAGAAGAGGCACTTAAGCAGGGATTACTGTATATTATATAAAGTATATTATATTAACCTTATCAGTGTGGCTTTAGACCTGGAAAGTCCACCATGGACCAGATATTCACCATGCGCCAAATCTTGGAAAAGACCCGAGGGAGAAGAATCGATACTCACCATCTTTTCATCGATTTTAAAGCTACCTTCGATAGCACGAAAAGGAGCTGCCTTTATGCCGCGATGTCTGAATTTGGTATCCCTGCAAAACTAATGCGACTATGTAAACTGACGTTGAGCAACACCAAAAGCGCGGTCAGGATCGGGAAGAACCTCTCCGAGCTATTCGATACCAAACGAGGCTTCAGACAGGGTGACTCACTATCGTGCGACTTCTTCAATCTATTACTGGAGAAAATAATACGAGCTGCAAAGCTAAATAGAGAAGGTACAAGAGTGTACAGCTGCTGGCGTATGCCGATGATATTGATATCATCGGAAGCAACAACCGCGCCGTTTTCTCTGCGTTTTCCAGACTAGATAAAGAAGCGAAGCGTATAGGTCTGGTGGTGAATGAGGACAAGACGAAATATCTCCTGTCATCAAACAAACAGTCAGCGCATTCGCGTCTTGGCTCCCACGTCACTGTTGACAGTCATAACATTGAAGTTGTAGATAATTTCGTTTATCTGGGAACCAGCATTAACAACACCAACAATGTCAGCCTTGAAATCCAACGCAGAATTACTTTGGACTGAGTAGGCAATTGCAAAGTAAAGTCCTCTCTCGACGAACAAAAATCAAACTCTACAAGTCGCTCATTTTTCCCGTCCTGATGAATGGCGCCGAAGCGTGGACGATGACAACATCCGATGAGACGACTCTTGGGGTTTTCGAGAGAAAGGTTTTGCGTAAGATTTATGGTCCTCTGAACATTGGCAATGGCGAATACCGCAGACGATGGAACGATGAGCTGTACGATTTATACGACGACATTGACATAGTTCAGCGAATAAAAAGACAGCGGCTACGCTGGCTAGGTCATGTTGTACGAATGGATGAAAACACTCCAGCTCTGAAAGTATTCGATGCAGTACCCGCTGGAGGAAGCCGCGGAAGAGGATGACCTCCACTCCGGTGGAAAGACCAAGTGCAAAGTGACCTGGCTTCACTTGGTGTTTACAGTTGGCGTCAAAAAGCAAAAAGGAGGAACGAGTGGCGCGCTCTGGTGGATTCGGCTATAATCGCTTAAGCGGTTTCTACGCCAAATATATATATATACTAGCAGACCCGGCGAATTTCGTACCGCCTTAGCGTAAATTTGGTGCACTACTTTATTTTGTATAGCTGACCTATCTTATGTATGCGTACCTATTCAATTTGATCTGGAATCTATAATATCCTCCATATAAAAATGAATACTTATTACAAATTGTTTGTATGGGAGATTAGAAAGGTGTGAATTTTAGGCATTTTTTTCTCTCCGTAAGAAACATCCTCAAACCCCCTGGAATACACACAAAAAAGAATCAGCCAAATCGGTCAAGCCGGTTTCATGCTATGTCGTGACAACGGAAAACGGGTTTAATTTTTCGTTTTTGTGGCTAAGGTATACATTAAATTTGTAAATTTTTCAATGCAGAGAAAAAATTCTTACGCATAAAGACGAAAACGTTATACCTTCTTCAAAGTCGAGGTTGATTTATGTTAAGCAGCATGATAACAACTCACACTACTTTTAATTGCAAGTGAGTGGGGATAATCCAGCAATTTTAAATAGTCTGTGAGATAATTGAATACGTCATCCTGGTTTGTAGCTGTGTCAACTCTCCTGAAATTCTAAATTGTCGCATTAAGATCGAAGAGATTCTTGTTTTTTTACCACCAATATAGGTCATTCAAGCAGTCATTTATGGTTATCATATTGTGGTTTCATGACAGGAAAAACACGATGAATAAGCTTCTTCTTTGAGTCAATGAAGTGACAGAAATATGTTGGAAATGTTATTAATCCATTGAGGTGTCAACTGGGACCCTACCATTTCCAACTGCTTCTACAATCGCAATTTGATATTGTTGCAGAAACACTCATATGTTAGTTGTTAATTGGCGATTCTTTATGTGTCGCCATAAAGTAGATGATTTTAATCATGCGATTATCCAGGAATAATTGGAAGAGTCTGGCGTAAATCACCTGCCAACAGAATCATGACTCCACCAAAAAAGTTTTGGTTGTCGCGTAAATCTTTTGAAGTCCTTCGCAGTGCCTCCAGCGACTTCATGAATATCTGGAAAATCTTCGCTATAGCGCTACTTTTGACGATTTTGCAGACTGGTGTTTCTTCGATTTGCAATTTAGGAATAATTTCAAGGCCGAATCTGACGTTGGTTTGCCTACTAACAGTTGCCAAGTTGCCCCTATTCCCGTTAACATTAGTGGTGAAAATGAGAGAAATTGGTTCAGGAATTACATCAGCCCTCATATACTATATATGATGATTTTATATTGGACTTTATGCCGAATATATGGGTCAAATTGTGTGTTTTCTTAAAAAAATTAATGTTCGGTTGCACTTAGCCTTTCCTTATTTGTTACAAATTGTTAAGGGCTATCGACACAACCTTATACAGTTAAACACTGACAAAAGTATTTCAACAAAGCAACAATGACAACCTTCTAAATGTTATTATTTTTTGTTTTCTTTTTTCATATTTTTGTTGTCAATTCAAATAAAATGCTCTTTTTATTATATTCCTCGCAATTTTTCCATATTTACTTAATTTCTAAACCTTTCCTGCCCTTCCCCGAATATTTCAAGACTTCAATTAGCCAGATCGGTTTGGCCGTTCTCGACTTTTTGCGAGACTAACGAACAGCAATTCATTTTTATATCTATAGATTAGAAATTGTTTGTATGAGAATTTAAAAAAGTGTGGATTTTAGACTTTTTCAGGACCTTATACTTCAAGGAATATTGCAAAAAAAGAATTAGCGAAATCGGTTCAGCTGTTCTCGAGATATGCGCTTAGCAACGCATTTTACGATTCATTTTTAATTAATTTTTCTTAAATGCGTTTTTTAATACTTCACTGTTTAATTTTTTATAATTTTCCAACATACAAACCTTGTCCTAACAATAAAGAATTCATAAAACCAAGAATCATCGGATTTGGTGCAATCGTTCGAAAGTTATGGGCGTACATACATTTCGAAGATCCATTTTTATTTATATAGATAGATAGATATAATTCTTACATTCCATTTGGTGCAGTATTTTCGATCTGATCACACTCAAACAATACCAATTAGAAGTATTCTCTAAAAAGGAGTGCACCAATTCTAATGGTAGTGATTTCTCAGTGAGCTCACCAGATATTCTACAGATAGTCACTTTCTCTTTCTTTCAATTCAATCATCGGCAAAAAGCAAAACGATAAGCAATTGATATATTCCAATTGTTCGCTGCTGACAATTTACTCATTTACGTTTGAAAGGTGTACGCATGTAAGTACTTTGTTGCGAATATGTCAGCATACTGCTCTGTGAGTGAGCGACTTCAGGAGCACCGTTCCTCCACCGTGAAGCAAGCTGTGTTTATTGAGGTAGCAATCGATGTGCGTGTCTGTCAAATTACCTTTGTTTTGTAGTTAATAAGGTATTTCCCAAATTTATCTTCTCTTTACCGCATATATTATGATCGCAAGCAGACAACACATGTTTGTTAAAGGGATATCTGATGGTCTGCCACTGCGTTGGAGCACATAATCGCATTCCCTCACAATTGGTTTGTTGGTGTTTGCGCGTCGGCCAGCCACTTGGACAGCCAACAAGTTCTGCGTTTATATACATACATACACACCAGTATATTATATGTACATATTGTATGCTTTTGTGCAATTCGTGATGCACATTAAATTATCATGACAATTCAAGGTAAGTGAAGGCCAAGGCTTGCTACAACAAACATAATTACTGTGGATCAAAATAACGTCATTATCGGGCGACTTGTACGAACATATCGAACCTTGCGAGCACATAACGGAATTCGAATGTCAGCAGATGAACTGCAAAGGGGAACTGGCTGGCTGGCTGGATGGCAGCCGTGTTAATTTGTTTTATAACGACCGCTTGGTCGAAGGAGTATTTTTAGCCATCCAACAGCCGCCTTGCAACATTTAACGCTACTTACGCTTAATGGCGTTATTTGCCCGCCCCACTCGTTTAGTTTTCATCGTTTTCATGTAAGAAAAATGTTATGCATGCTTATCCCAACATGTTTTCGTATCTCTTCACTGAATGTGGCAAAACGCTGTCACTACCTATTAGTCGTCATTTTGGTTGACCAGCCACAGTCCGTTTAAGACTTCACAGCACTAGTGTACTCATGATGATCCCTTGCACGTGTATGCCTTTAATAAAATTCTGAAGCTTAGTGCTTGCTTTGCACAAATGAAGTCAAGTCCTTTCGGCACCGATGTGACGTGTTAGCATGCCAAGTGCTATGGACCTTTCACATCCAAAGTGCATTTCAATGTTCCAGTTTGTTTTTCTTCTGCACCTCCGTCTGCCTTCTTCATTTATCACATGGTGGCGTTGATCGTGTGTTGCATTGTGGTGAGATTGACATAGGCCTCCATTTGATCTCATTGATTCGTATCTCTTCTTGTAAGAGGCAAGCGCTTGAGGTGATATTTAAACTCCAATCATATAAAGGGTTTTCCTGTAGGTAAATAACAATATCGAATTCATATGGAATATTTCTATAACGATATTATTAAAATATCATGACCAGATTGATTGATCTTGAGCCCGTTATATATAATGAAATCACAAAACAATAGTGAGAAAAAATCTTACTGATATCAAACCAACTGACCTAAACATTCTTGGAAATGTGAATAAAGTTTGTATAGAAGACATACAGATATAATAACTGTTCTAGTTCTTTGATATCTAATTGGTACGGTCTTATTGGAAATCCCTATTGAGGGATATTTGTGTGTATGATTCCGACTTTTATTACTTCGTTGTTATATATAACAACACTACTCTAGCCCATTTTTGATCAAGACGGAAACGGTGCTACTCTTCCCCAACTGCTTGCAGAAGGGAACTTAAAGTAATCTACCAAAACCAAAAGCAACTTTTACGTTAACCAATATAGTGAGACCTCTAAGCTGTCCAATATAAAAGCTCGATTAATTCTAAAGAGCGAACTGGCAACTGTTTCATATTTTGTATACTTATAAAATATTTAACTCTGATTTTCTAATATGGATTTTGAATTATACATAAGCGCTGATACAGAGGAACACTTCTAGCAAATATGAGTTTGCATCTTTTAAGGACTAGTTTGGAATTACAATGTAATCATTTTCTCATTCATCTAGACCATTTAAAATTATAACAAAGGTTTACGTCAACCGAAAGATTGCTGTCTAGTTTTGCCTAAAGGGTCGTAAAGCAAGCATCATAAATATTTTGAATACGTATGTACATAAATCTACTTAAATAGCTTTCAGATGTTAGGGAAAATGATATCGCTTCCATATATGTACATATATATTCAGAAGAGTGCACTTATAGTTTGCTTTTGCTTGCCGCTTCGCTCCAAAGTCTAATGAGACATTAATTAGACAATATCTTCATTAAGACATTTCCTTGATAAGTAGACTACTGCTTTACGATCATTACCATGGAAATATACTTTGAAGCGCTAATGTTGATATAGAAGAAGTACGGATGCAACGAATGTCAGTCTCCTACATTGTTTTTATACTCTCGCAACAAAGTTGCTAAAGAGAGTATAATAGTTTTGTTCATATAACGGTTGACCCTACTAAGTTTTTTGTACATATCTCGTAAATTACTAAAGCTATATCAACCAAACTTTCTAGAGTCGTTTCTTTTGACCACTTCCTTATTTATAATAGTTCAAAAATGGAGGAAATCATATTAAATCATAAAAACCATATCTCCGAAACTACTCGACTAATTTCAATGAAATTCGGTTCATAACATTCTCCTGGCATCCCAATGATATGTTATAAAAGTAATCGAAATAGGTTCAAAGCCACGCCTACTTCCCATATACCAGAACTTTGAAGTCGATCTGAATGGTTTAGTTTATAATATTAGATTGGCAAATATCTCCCTTCCGCTTTTTTGTCTTTTAAATTTCGTGGCTGTGTATAAAGCGCTACAGAGCTCGTATCTGGCAATACCATACATCTTTGAAACTTCTTGACATAACCTACAATTTTGCGTTCAACAGTTATAGACGTGTAAATATGGAGTTCACAAACTAAGATATTTGCGCTATTTTAAAGCTTTCCTTCGTTAAAGGCAAATCCGCTAGAGAAAAATTCCGTAAGATTAATGGTGATTTGGGGGATGGTAGTCTACCACTTCGAACTGCGAAGGTTTCGACAATTCAGAGCGGGTGAAAACGACACCATGGATAAGCCAGCCGGCGGAAGACCTGTGACCTGTGACGAATACCGATCAAATCATGGAAAACATTGAGAGCGGCATGTGGCATCTCGTGACATCGCACAGGAGATGGGAGTTAGTCACCAAACCATTTTAAACCATCTAACCTTCAGGACCGAATCAACGCCCGCGATATGCTGCTGAATCGGAACGAACTCGACCCATTTTTGAATATGGATGGTGACTGGCGACGAAAAATGGATCACATACGACAATATCAAGCGAAAATGGTCGTGGTCAAAGGCAAATGAATCGTCCCAAACAGTGGCCAAGCTGGGATTGATGGACAGGATGACAGGAAGGTTTTGCTGTGCGTTTGGTGGGATTGAAAGGGAATCATCCACTGTGAGCTATTCCCATATGGCTAGACGCTGCTCCCAATTGGCCAACAGGAAGGGTATGGTGTTCAACCAGGACAACGCCAGACCACACACTTCATTGATGATTTGTCAGAAGCTACGGGAGGTCGGATGGGAGGTTTTATCGCATCCACCATATAGCCCGGACATAGCGCCAAGTGATTACCACCCGTTCCTGTCCATGGCGAACGCCCTTGGTGCTTACTCATACAGTATGATAGGTGATAGATTTGCACAAATACTGCATTGCAGGTGTGGCAGTGCTCATCTAAAAATTATCGAAATAAGATCAAAATTTGTCATGGACTCAGATATTGATAAAGAGGATCTCAATGTCGATATCTCACTTTTTACCAAAAATATCGGTAAATCTAAAAGATATCTTAATGAGGGCATATGTTCCTGATGATAGTATTCCTTGATGCCAAAAATGGATAAATCACTTAGCAAACTTTCAGTTGGCTTTATATGTATATACAGTTGGCTATATTTATACGATATATGAACGTGTAATCTTGGATATAACTACTTTGGTTATAACTACTCATGGCCACCACGAATTACCACAGTCCCCTGACGATTTTCGTTAATCTAGTGTATATGGAATATATGGGTCATAGTATGAGCAAAATGAAGACAACAAAATTACAGAGTCGATGTCTAACATGCCTGCATTATCATTTCAAGTCGAATAATTAAAATTAATTTTATTAATTTGCAACATGTTAAATATAAAGTTTTACCAATACCTGAAAAGTATAAAATGATGGGTTACACCCGAATTTAACCCTTCCTTACTTATTATTTATTAATTCGAATGTGAATGAATGAGAACATCTCTATTTTCATCAAGGCCTAGCCAACCTTTAACATCTCCTCTTAGCTATTCCACTTCGTCTTATTCTAGCCAGATTTATTTATTTATTTACTAACTTTGCTTCATCCATCTCTGTTATTCCATCACTAGTTTGAATTACGACACAGTTAAGAGCTTCCCTCTGTCATAAATCTTTAAGATTCCTGCACTTAAATAAATAAAGAAGTAATTCTAATCAAAGTAAACTTTAATGACTTTGGAAAGGACACGCACAAAAACCAGTAAGGAAGTGTCAAATTCGAACGGAAACTAAAATGTTCCAGATGATATTTTTAAAAGCTTCATGTTTTAGACTTAGTGCTTTTGGGATAGCAAATTATTTAATCCAGGAATACTTTTAGGTAGCTTAACTCAGTAGAAAGGCATATAAACGCACCTCATTCTTCGTTTTATAAAACGGGTTGTTCGCTAAGAACATATTTTTAAGTTGTATGTATGTATGTATGTGATTGGCGTTGCAACCGTTTAGCCGGTTATAGCCGAATCGACGATAGTGCGCCATCTCTCTCTCTCCTTCGCAGTTCGGCGCCAGTTGGAGATCCCAAGTGTAACCAGGTCGCTCTCCACCTGGTCCCTCCAACGGAGTGGAGGCCTTCCCCTTCCTCGGCTTCCTCCGGCGGGTACTGCATCGAACACTTTCAGGGCTGGAGTGTTTTCGTCCATTCGGACAACATGACCTAGCCAGCGTAGCCGCTGTCTTTTTATTCGCTGAACTATGTCAATGTCGTCGTATAACTCGTACAGCTCATCGTTCCATCGTCTGCGGTATTCGCCGTTGCCAATGTTCTTAGGACCATAAATCTTGCGCAAAATTTTCCTCTCGAAAACTCCTAGTGTCGTCTCATCTGATGTTGACATCGTCCAAGCTTCTGCACCGTAGATCAGGACGGGGATGATAAGCGACTTGTAGAGCTTGATTTTGGTTCGTCGAGAGAGGACTTTACTGTTCAATTGCCTACTCAGTCCAAAGTAGCACCTGTTGGCAAGAGTTATTCTGCGCTGGATTTCGAGGCTGACATTGTTCGTGTTGTTGATGCTGGTTCCCAGGTAAACGAAATTATCTACGACCTCGAAGTTATGACTGTCAACAGTGACGTGGGAGCCAAGACGCGAATGCGCCGACTGTTTGCTTGATGACAGGAGATATTTCGTTTTGTCCTCATTCACCTCCAGACCCATTTGCTTCGCCTCCTTATCCATGCGGGAAAAAGCAGAACAAACGGCGCGGTTGTTGCTTCCGATGATATCAATATCATCGGCGTACGCCAGGAGCTGTACACTCTTGTAAAAGATGGTACCCTCTCTGTTTAGCTCTGCAGCTCTTATAATTTTTTCCAGCATCAGGTTAAAGAAGTCGCACGATAGTGAGTCACCTTGTCTGAAACCTCGTTTGGTATCGAACGGCTCGGAGAGGTCCTTCCCAATCATGACTGAGCTTTTGGTGTTGCTCAACGTCAACTTACACAGCCGTATTAGTTTTGCGGGGATACCAAATTCAGACATCGCGGCATAAAGGCAGCTCCTTTTCGTGCTGTCGAAAGCTGCTTTAAAATCGACAAAAAGGTGGTGTGTGTCGATCCTCTTTTCACGGGTCTTCTCCAAGATTTGGCGCATGGTGAATATCTGGTCAGTTGTTGTTTTTCCAGGTCTAAAGCCACACTGATAAGGTCCAATCAGTTTGTTGACGGTGGGCTTTAGTCTTTCACACAGTACGCTCGATAGAACCTTGTATGCGATATTTAGGAGGCTGATCCCACGGTAATTGGCGCAGATTGTGGGATCTCCCTTTTTATGGATTGGGCAGAGCACACTGAGATTCCAATCGTCAGGCATGCTTTCTTCCGACCATATTTTGCAAAGAAGCTGATGCATGCACCTTATCAGTTCTTCGCCGCCGTATTTGAATAGTTCTGCCGGTAATCTATCGGCCCCCGCTGCTTTGTTGTTCTTCAAGCGGGTAATTGCTATTCGAATTTCTTCATGGTCGGGTAATGGAACATCTGTTCCATCGTCATCGATTGGGGGATCGGGTTCGCCTTCTCCTGGTGTTGTACTCTCACTGCCATTCAGCAGGTCGGAGAAGTGTTCCTCCATAATCCCAGTATGCCCTGGACATCGGTTACCAGATTACCACCTTGGTCTCTACATGAGGATGCTCCGGTCTTGAAACCTTCGTTAAGTCGCTTCATTTTTTCATAAAATTTTCGAGCATTCCCTCTGTCTGCCAGCTTCTCAAGCTCTTCGTACTCACGCATTTCGGCCTCTTTCTTTTTTTGTCTGCAAATGCGTCTCGCTTCCCTCTTCAGCTCTCGGTATCTATCCCATCCCGCACGTGTTGTGGTCGTTTGCAACGTTGCGAGGTAGGCAGTCTGTTTTCTCTCCGCTGCGAGACGGCACTCCTCATCGTACCAGCTTGTTTTTTGTCGTTGCCGAAAACCAATTGTTTCGGCTGCAGCGGTACGCAGTGAGTTTGAGATGCCGTTCCACAGTTCCCTTATACCGAGATGCTGATGAGTGCTCTCAGAGAGCAGGAGTGCAAGTCGAGTAGAGTATTTCGTGGCTGTCTGTTGCGATTGCAGCTTTTCGACGTCGAACCTTCCTTGTGTTTGTTGACGGGCGTTCTTTGCTGCACAGAGGCGGGTGCGTATTTTAGCTGCGACCAGATAATGGTCCGAGTCTATATTTGGTCCTCGGAGCGTACGGACGTCTAAAACACAGGAGACATGTCTTCCGTCTATCACAACGTGATCGATTTGGTTCCGCGTGTTTCGATCAGGAGACAGCCAAGTAGCTTGATGTATTTTCTTATGCTGGAATCTGGTACTACAGACGACCATATTTCGGGCCCCAGCGAAGTCGATCAGCCTCAGGCCGTTTGGCGATGTTTCGTCATGGAGGCTGAATTTTCCGACTGTTGTGCCAAAGACACCTTCTTTACCCACCCTGGCGTTAAAATCGCCAAGCACGACTTTTACATCGTGGCGGGGGCAGCGCTCATAGGTGCTTTCTAGGCGCTCATAGAAGGCATCTTTTGTCACATCGTCCTTCTCTTCCGTTGGGGCGTGGGCGCAAATCAGCGATATGTTGAAGAACCTCGCTTTGATGCGGATTGTGGCAAGACGTTCATCCACCGGGGTGAATGCCAGGACTCTGCGACGGAGTCTCTCTCCCACCACAAATCCAACACCAAATTTGCGCTCCTTTATATGGCCGCTGTAGTAGATGTCACAAGGACCCACCTTCTTCCGTCCTTGTCCCGTCCATCGCACTTCTTGGATGGCGGTGATGTCAGCCTTGAGTCGTATGAGGACATCAACCAGCTGGGCAGAGGCACCTTCCCAATTAAGGGTCCGGACATTCCAGGTGCATGCCCTTATATCATTATCCTTAAAACGTTTGCAGGGGTCGTCATCAAAAGGGGGGTGTCTCATCCGAGGCTTTCGTAGATTTTTCATTGGGGGGTGTTTTTATGTGGTGGGTCCCAAACCCAATGCACAACCGCATAAGCGGGCTTCGCCTTCTCACTTTAGCTCGCCTTCAGACGGATGTCTGTTGGCTACCCAGAGGATACTTGGTCTAAAACCGGAAGTCGTGAGCTGCTTGGACCATGTGGAGAAGAATCGTTTCTGGCCACTCCCAAGTGAATGACAATCAAAAACTTTCCTCACTTGCGTGAACTTCTACACATGGTCCCATCCTCCAGTTTTAAGTTGTATATACATACATATTTCTTGAATTCAGTACATATATTTTTGGTAGCTTCTTGGCCAAACTTTTCATTTAAGCTTACTTCGAAATACATTTCATTAATTTGTTTTATGATGGAAATACAGTGGAACTTCTCTAACTCGAATCTTCATAATCCACAAAAAAACTTTGAGTTAGAGAGACTTCGAGTTATAGAATTTTCATCAAAATATATAAAGATTCAAAAAGCTGTAAAATATGGATTTATGCACTGTTTTATTTAGTTTCTTCGCAAAAATGTTTGTGGACATACGATAAAAGATGTTTTTTATAATTTTGTTTTGTTTGACCCTTGACGTCTGTATTCCATGCTTTGTGTTAGATGATTTATGCAATCCATAAGTGTAATATTATATTTTTTGTTCGCCTCCGTACGATATAGAGGGACTCTTTTCAAATTCTACCTCGATAGTAAAATTTTAAATTTTGTATTATGTCCTGGTCGAAAAGTTCGATTTATGGAAAGGAATTTGTATGAAAGTTGTATGAAAGTCTATTGCCACTTCAAGAGTTCGAGTTATGGAGAACTTCGAGTTATAGAAATTCGAGTTAGGGAAGGCTTCTAAACGCTATTGCCAATTCAATTTTTCCAGTTATGGAGATCTTCGAGTTATAGAAGTTCCACTGTACATTGATCATTGGCAACTTCAACTATGTATAAACATTATTTTGATTAAAAATCCTTCTCACTACTCGTACATATACATAAATATAATATGTTCCCGGTGGCACATTGACTGATTCCACTCAGGTTAAAGATCCAACTTTCCTATCAAGAGATTATACCTGTACTTATGTCTGTTGAGTTTTATTCATCTGTAAATATCTGACCAAAATTACTTGAGAACAAAAAATAAGAGCATAACTTAGTACATACATAACTATTTACATGCAAACACATTTGCACGCTTTTTTCGAAATATCGACCATAAAAGTGACGCAATAAACGCACTTTGCCTCACGTTTGCTGACATCAGCTAGAAACGCACCTAATAAATCACTTCACATAAAATGAAGAAAACACTTTCCCTCTCGGTTAGTACTATAGGCGCCAAAATCGTGAACGTAATAATGGCTAAGTAGTTGTACAGACAGTTATTTATTTGTTCTGATAGTTACCCTTACTGACTGGTGAAACTATGTATGAGAGAGACTCATTTATACGTGAGGTAATCAAAATATTATAAATGAAAATTATTTGTACCGACAATATATCCATTTATATATTTTTACTAAAAATACTCTGCTGTGAGTCATTTAATTTAATGTAGTGCTTCTGAATAAAATCTAAAATAACGAAAATCTTTATATAGTATAGGGGAATATGGGATCAAGGGTCAATTTCACTTATTTTCGGTACTAAACTACAGGTTGTCCAAGATAATACATTTTGTTGACATATCTTACATCCTAAGGTGATAATCTCATTAAGCCAACCGGAAGGAAAACCGCAAATCCACTTGGTGTATTAACTTCGCCTCATATTAGGAATATGTAACCGAGAAATGCTACAAGGGTCTCGACAATTTTTAGGAGAGAGTTGTTCTATCTTTGAAGCGCAACTTGTACTAGTTTTATTCCTAAAGTTTCACTGATTCTTGATTTGTATATTGTAAAGTCGAAGAAAGTGATAGAATTTCAATGAGAAGTAGGCTAAGGGCGTTTTATTTGCTCAAAAAATAAACCCAAAAGACATAGAGATAATTTGTAGCGCTTAACTTGTTCGCTGGGTTAAATGACCGAGTGTAAAATGTGTTCTCACTCAAAGCGATATATAACTTTGGTAAGCAAGAGTAGCTTTCTCGCCTTCTGATAAGCAATTGCTTGGGGTACATATGTATGTATGTGTGTATGTATCTACATGTATTATGGGTACGAGTATTTTGAGCTAATGGTATTAGTTCTGGAGAAGGTTTTGTTTATAATTTTCCTTGTTATTATTGTGTACGATTGTCAGACAGTGGGAATGAAGTCATCGCTCGAAAAAACTTTAAAGTTGTTATGTAGCGAATGATAGACATCTAATGATGTGCGGGACAACTTAGAGAATTATGAATTTTTTATAAAAAAGTAATACTAATATATAGCGCTTGGTCTACGTATTCTTTTGGCAAAGTACTCTATCTGTGTGTCTAATATGATTCAATATACAGTTGAACTTCCCTAACTCGAATCACCATAATCCACAAAAAAACTTTGAGTTAGAGGGTCTTCGAGTTACAGAAGTATTCATTAAAACAAAGTTTTTTAAAAGGCTGTATAGATTGATACACAGTTTTGTTTATTTACTTCGCATAGAGTGTTTTGTTTATGTGCAGAAGTTAAAACATGTATTCTATAGTTTTTGTTTGACAAATAGTTTTTGCTTTTTTGTTTCAGTGAAAAGAGATTCTAATCTGTTTAGTGCTTTCTAGTGATCGTCAGTTGTAAACATTTTTTGATGACGGTTCATTAATTTCTTCTTCAGAATCCAGTTAGTCTAGTTTCTAATCTTGTTTTCCATGGCGTTAAAAGTTATATTCGTTGGGTCTGAAATTTTCGGTTCTACAATATCATCATTATTTTTTTTTAATCTGGCTGAGCAAATCTCATTATCCAATTCAATAATCTTCAATATTAACATTTGAAGAGAGGTTTGTATTACTATTTCTCATCCATAATTCGAAATCAGTTTCCATTAAGTTTTGATCATCGTCACTATTTTGCAAAAAATTAAAGGTATGTTATCTTCGTCGAAAGCTATTTGTTATTAGGTTCATGTGTCAGTTTAAAAGTTCGATTTATGGACGTAAGTATGTAATTTGACTCTTATTGCCAATTCAAGGGTTCGAGTTATGGAGAACTTCGAGTTAAGGAAGTTTGAGTTATGGAAGTTCAACTGTATTCCCAATTAAAGATATGTTTTATTCATTTTATGCGAACAGTTTTAGTTAATTGGTGTCACAAAAATGATATGCCACTGAATCTTAAAAAATGTAAAACGATGTGATTTTCCCGTAGATCTGTTGATAAATAACTTCAGTTTAGAGCAAGTATTTAGCTTTGTTGATTTAGGAGTTACTATGGACCCTAAACTAAATTTTAATTCTCATGAAAATTCAATACTAATTAAAATCATTAATAATTAAACCAATATTTGATGTCACATCACATAGGCCAATATCGCTGTTGCCAGCTTTATCGAGAATCTTCGAGAATGCTCCCATAAAGAGGCTCTAATCAATAATACATCGAAAACACCTTATACCAGTTCATCAGTTCGGCTTTCGTGATCACCATTCAACAATTGACCAGGTGCACCGAATCGTTAGTTTCGTTGAAAATGCTATGGATAAAAAGAACGTTTTTTCGGCGGCCCTCTTAGACGTTGCTCAGGCTTTTGATAGAGTTTGGCATTCGGGTCCACTGCTGAAATTAAAATGCATGTTACCCGAACAATATTGCGAAATAATTGCTTTCTACCTAAAAGATAGATACTTTCGCATAAAACAGGAGGATGCATACTCAAACTCAACCGATAGAAGCGGGTGTTCCCCAGGGAAGCGTGTTGGGTCCAATGCTTTACTTGCTTTTTACAAGTGATATCCCCACTGACTCAAGTTTTGACACATCCTGTTAGCAGCTGGAGAGTCAACGTCAGTATCTACCCTACGAGTGCAGACAGCATTCAATGCAATTACTAAATAGGCTTCCAAGTGGCGCATTAAATTAAACGATTTCAAATCATTTATATAAATGGTACTTCTATACCACATCACAATAATGCTAAGTACCTAGGAATCACCCTAGATGCTAAGCTTCGCTGGAAAGAGCATGTCAAGAAACAAAGGGGTGAGCTTGATTTAAAATTTGCTAGGTTTTACCATCTAATCTGTAGGATATCCACGCTTTCAATCGAAAACAAGCTGTTTATATATAATCAACTACTAAAGCCAGTTTGAGCCCATGAGCTCAACTATGGGGTTCCTCAAGTCAAAGCTGTATTGCCAGCATTCAGCGCTTCCAAAATAAGATACTAAGATCTGCTGACCTTTCCCGTGATCTTGGTGTGAATTCAGTAGTAAACGAAATAACCAAACTTGCAAACACTCACGAAATGAGGCTTATACAGCATGTAAATGAAGAGGCATCCAGACTCATCGGAACTGCTGAACGAGAAAACCGACTGAAACGTAAGAGGCCTTCAGACTTAGCAAGGTAACTGTAGGAGCAAATAAATGTCTCCAACATTTAGCTTTTAATTATTTTTTAATTTATTAGAATTGAGTTGTTGTTAGTATTTAATCATTGTATACTAGGTACAATTGTAAAAAAAAAACATTTTAGCGGTATATCTCCTGAAATCTCGGAAATTCAAACATTCGGAAAGTGAGAAGTGAATAGCTCGATTTCGCAATATTTATACTTGTAGAGAGCACTTGTACACGTTTCGGTTAGTCTCGCGTCTAATCTGATATGTATCTATGTATATCGATTATACAAATGTGTGATAAGCTTTAAAAATAAATTGTATCTTTTAATATGATGTAGAAACGTTTTTGGAACACTAAGTTAAACAAGTTTATTACTACATGAGTGCTTCGTAGTCTGACTAATTTTCTCGCACTAACAAATGGCCAATACCAATTAATATTATTTCAAACTCGCCTTTGAACCTTTTTAACATCGAAGTGAAATATGTACACTCATCATATTTAAATATACATGAGTATGTAGTTGGGTTTTACTCATATGTGCATTATCTCACGAAAAGAATTCTGGCAAACTTTTTACAAACTCACTCAAAAGCGGTGTGTCAATTTGTTTCTCACTCAAACAGTTGTCACAGCTACAAATTCAACAATGTAAATACTGATGTATGAACAAGTGTTTGTAGGAAATACGTAAATATTTATAGCCTCTCATTTATATTTTATGAAAATGTCTGTGTGCATGTAAATATGTGTGCCGAACAGCGTCCGCTAGAAATATTTAGCTTTTGCGCACTTTTCCCACCGACTGCTGTGCGCCTTTGTCGAGCGACAGATTTCTTCGCAATTTTGTCCAGTACGCAGAGTACAGCTGAGCAGACCACGACAACGACGAGGCTAAAGTGACTGATTAAACAAATACGAGCTAAAATAAAAAAATATTAAATTAAATAAAAAGTGACAGTATTTATTTTGTTAGATTTTTGTGTAGTATTCCGCCAAAGTAAAAGTGTAAGTTCAAATTTAAGTCTTGATAAATTAATTGTTCATACATAAGTACACAATTGAACGCACGCTGCAAAATATACCGAAAAGTGCAAAGATTGAAATGTGTATACGCGCATCAGGGACGTGTCATGGAATCTCGGTGTTGCTGATAAACGGCGCCAGCATCAAGAAAGTTGTTTACAAACAAATATTCGCTGGGGGTAGATAAATATGAAAGGCATGGGAGTCGAAAAATAAAGTTTAGAATGGTACGAAAAATAAAAGAAAAAACGCAACATCAAGTCATCAGTGTCGACCGCTGTTAGATACTTTTTAAAGGCAAAAATTAAATTTTGCACGAATCAGCAGAGTATATAGAAGAGATATGTATGCAAGCGTGTATATACATCTATTTATATGTATGGAAATGTGTAAAAATCAGGAAAGTGGGTCATGAAGCGCGGCATTTAACTGCGTGAAATATAAACTTGTGGATGTATACGTCACAAACATATGAGTACTTCCGCTTTATCTTCCTGTTTTTTGAAGAATAAGCGAAAGTGGAGCGTGTGCATCATTCCTTTTATATAGCATCATTTTAGGCGTACAGTGCACGGATTAAGCTTAGTTTTATTTTATCAGCATGATAATCGTTTATAAGCGAGAATTTTGATCAAACTAATTTTCCCCCAAATAGCTAATATTTTCAAAGAATTTTTATTTTAAAGGAAAAGGCTATTTTATGGGCACTAGTACCACCCTAGACTCAAAAAACCATATTAAACAAAATTCAAACTTCAAGATGGACTCCAATCAACTCTTAAAATACAGGACATATCTCACAAAAAGTTATGAGCTAGAAAGCATAATAAACTCAAAACTAGAGTTTGAAATATAGTGTTTCAAATCGCCTTTCAACTTCACCTCAACTTGCTTGTTTATTTGTGACGTACATAAATACTGACAGCATTTCCAACTTTCAGAAGAAAACTACTGTAGTAGCGAAATGTACCCACCAGCAACTCATTGATGCCAACAGATTAATTACAACGATACTTATGCACTCGCACCATACTCATATTCGCCCTACAGGGTTCTCGTTGGTAATCTGCGTACATGCGCACTTCGGACGCTGCGCGTTTGTTCGGTTTTGTTTCCGTTCGTTGCTTGCACGGTGTGAGTATGATGTCATAGCGATGCTCGTATACCAACTGAAATAACGCCCCACAGTTGTTTGGGAACTGACCACCCTTGTACCACCCACTGCTATACTTGACTGTGTGGCGAGCGTGTTAGGAGTTCGCGTGTTGCGTTTTATTTGAAGCAGCGGCGAAAGTGTTTTCGATACACAGTTTAACTTCTAGCAATGCACCTCTTCCCATTACTTCTTCATTTATTTTGCCGCAAAAACTACTTTATCACGTCCATGACTTCCTGGTTTCATGATTTCCTAGTTCGTGATGGCAGCCATTTTATAGGTTTTTGAACTTTCGGCGTGTTTAATGACGACGCGGTTTGCTTTCTTCTATGCTTTCCTGTCTGAGTAATATGCTCGAGCTTACAACCGCGTATGTTAGAGCCCCCAACAACTACTTTAGTGAGTCATACTTAATCCGTATTGATGCATTGTTGCTCTTGTGATATGGTTGCAGCAATTAATCATTTTTTCATACCCATTCGCGCATAAATATGTGACTGAGTGCAGACAATGTTTGGGTACCAGCATTTTTGTGGTCCATGTTGACCTAGTTTCTGTAATTGAAGTCTAACAGTTGAATGAGGGTGAGTGGTTTGTGACTGATTATGGGAAGCTATAGTTTCCAGCCATCACCACTAGGTTAATGTGTTTTGGTAAAAATAATAAAGACTATAATGGTATACATTGTGATCTAGTTTTCATGAGTTCCTAACTGCTCTGTGAAGAAACAGTGAGACATTCTTCTAAAAAGTATAATTCAACCGATTTCCTGAAACTATTTAATGATGAATATTAATATGTACCTTTTTTTATACTCTCGCAACAAAAGTTGTTAAGAGACTATTATAGTTTTGTCCACATAACTGTTGTTTGGAAGTCCTAAAACTAAAGGAGTTTGATATAGGGTTATATATACCAAAGTGATCAGGGTGACGAGTAAAGTTCAAATCCGGATGTCCGTCTGTCCGTCCGTCCGTCCGTGCAAGCTGTAACTTGAGTAAAAATTGAGATATCTTAATGACTTGGAACACGTGTTCCTTGGCACCATAAGAAGGTTAAGTTCGAAGATGGGCGGAATCGGACCACTGCCACGCCCACAAAATGGCGATAACCGAAAACACATAAATAGCTATAACTAAGCCATAAATTAAGCTATGAAAGTGAAATTTGGTACAAAGGATTGTTCTATTTGGACGAAATTTTTTTGGGAAAGTTGGCGTGGCCCCGCCCCCTGTTAAGTATTTTGTATATATCTCGTAAACTGCTCAAGCTATATCAACGAAACTCTCAGGAGTCTTTTTTCCCAGGCATTTCCTTATATAGTCCAAAAATGGAGGAAATCGGATTATAACCACGTCCACCTCCCATACAAAGGTTATGTTGAAAACTACTAAAAATGCTTTAATTCAGTTAGGAAAACCAACAGAAACAGAAATTTCATTATAAAGAAGGTACAGAAGAGCTGCACTCAAAATGGTATTCAAAATTTTAAATGTTCGTGGTTCCGCCCACTTATGAATCAAAAACCATTTCTCCAAAACTGCTCGACCAATTTCAATGAAATTCGGTTTGTAATATTTTCCTTGCATATGTTGTGAAAATAGGCCAAATTGGTTCACAACCACGCCTACTTCCTACATACCAGAACTTAGAAGTAGATCTGAATCGTTTACATTACATGATATAAAGTAAGCACTAATGAAAATATCGGAACAGAACTTTGCATAAATTTATAGTGTGAGATCGCCCTTCTAAAAATCGTCGAAATCGGACCATACATTTTCAAGGCCTCATATATCGAACATAAGACCTCAGTGCTACTAATTTTTCTCTCAGCTATTTTGAAGAAATTCGAAGGGAAAATCTTTCTTTTAATAATATGTCTCCGTCATGGACTTTATACCATATATATGACGAATATGTGGGTCAAATAGTGTGTTATATTAATGAAATTAAATAAATAAATTACGAGAGTATAAAATGTTCGGGTACACCCTTACAACTTAGCCCTTTCTTACTTGCTTTAATTTTACTTCATTAACTTTAGGTTGTTTTAAGAGAAATATAGGTGCATATACCTAGTTCCACTGTTTTCAGATATAAATAGTACCGCTTTTGAATTAATACAGTTTACAGATGCAGAAAAACTCAAGATTTAATGAAAATAGGTTTTTTCCAATTTTTGCTTTCTTTTCTTTCTTTTTCCTTGTAAACATGTTGCGTGTATATATATTAAACTTACAAATCAGAAAGCTATATATTTTTCAATCGATAAAAAATGATTTGTATAATAATGACGGAATAAAGGTTGATCCGTTAATGTAAAGGTAAGCTTCTGCAGACACATTGTCGACAGACAAAACTTATATCTACCACGCCACATAATTGATGAACACATACTTTATTACATCATTACATAGTTATGTTAATCCAAAGCTACTAACTTTCAAAAAAATTATTATATGTTCATATGCTCATACATAAATAACTACATGTGAATATTACTTCAATCATCAATGGTGTGTTTTGTTAAAATTTAATTTATACAAACTTTCGCACACAATGGTGTACATTTATATGCATAATTAATATTTGGCGTGTGTCCATGTCGTACATAATAAATAATATGTATATATACATATGTACTTATATTTCCGCATTATATGTCGAAATAAAATTGGAAACTTGTATAATTAATGATTAGTAATTTTAATCAATTTTTCTGTCTCTGTTATGCTCATTAGCTTTTTTTACACACCCAGGTACTCAATTTTATATTTACTTACATACATACATAATAGATAAATAATATTTTTGAGTTCTTAGCATGAGTAATAAGCTTATGCCTTAAACAGTTAATTGAGCCGTGCCAACACGCTTACGTCGTTCTTTTATGGTTTCCCAAACACAAAGAGTTCGCAAATATAGCAAGATTACCAGTTTGGCATATTGCTCTTTGTCTTTCGTAAGATTTATGATAACAAATCGCCTAAAAATATAATATGGAATAGTAACACTAGTCAACAACCAAAATATCGAGAAACATATCTTCAGAACTTTTATCAATCTACTAAAATCTCAAATTTTTTACGTTATGTCGTTTGTTGTCAAATAACGGTGTTTGATTTAGGAAATGTTTCTAGGTCTTGAATATATACTTTGTTTTGGAATAATTCGACATTAACCTACATAACATATGTATGTATGTTCATATGTATATTCGTAGCGCTTGACTGAGTTTAGTCAATTGGAGGTTTTAGAATTCAACCTGTGACCCATAGATGAGTAAATGAAAATATAATATATGTGAAAGGGCATTTTTATAAAACTTTGAAATTTTATCTTGCCATGCAAATAGACAGCCCAGCGCACACCCAAAACAGCAGTAAACATCTAGTTGTACCGCACATACACATTTACAAGCATATTTAAGCGGCTATATGCTGAATAACGAGATGACATAATGTTGGGTTGTCGTTAGTTGTTATTGTCATTGTTCCGTATCATTGCTTGCTCCGAAATGCTTATGCGGGAAATACTTTTTTCGCGGCTGAAGCGTTGAAAAGTGAAACCCCTCTGCAAATATACTTACGCGTACACTCATACCTACATTCGAGTACATTTGAATATGAAACCGTAGGCACATACAAGTGCCTCGGTGCATAATTCCGTTTTGTAATGCAAGAGCTACAACAGCAAAATGGTACATTCATATCAGCAATGCTTTTTCGCTGTCAGCCACACTGACGACATGCGGTTTCAGCAAAATGACAAGGCGGGCTGTGAGGGGGTGAGATTCTCACAGTCGAGTTCACTCTATTTTCATTCTTTGCTGGCTTTTATTGACGATTCACTTTTATGACTTTTGGGTGTTGCTACTTTGTTTACAAATAAAGCGATGCTTTCCACAAGTGAATGTGAGCACGACTGTGTCTTTGTTTTTGCGGAAATTGTTAGATTTATATCAGATAGTAAACTGTGTTTTAAGGTCGCGGCGACCTTGACCTACCCATTAGATATTTCTGTTATGAGCAATAGTTGGTGGGAGTGTAAGAGCTTAGAGATGGCGCCTCGCAGAGTGAACATTGATTACTGTTAAAGATGCTTTGTAAGCGTAATATTTCTGCTTTCTTTTAAGCCACTTTATTATAGTGGTAGTAGAATGGAATAGGAAACGGGTTTGAGTTTTTATTGAAAAAACATATTTCACAAAATTTATATCATAATATTGAAACATTTGGACTTCATATGAAAGTAAATTTGACCAAAAGAATGTTCAATAATACAATAAATAAAGAGAATTATCACTAATTCTCCAATTAATCAGTTAGATGCAAAAGTTTCCACAGAATTAACAGAACGCAATGTCTTTAACAAATTTAAGTTTTATATATTTATATTTGGGATATATGTTAATTTTCAGCAGGTGCAATATTTTTAAATATATTTTTAAAGCAATTTGTAATAATTCATTTATCTTATCAATATTAATGTATTAACATTTCTAAAAATATGTTTATTCTACTTCACAAATATTTAGTATTAACAATTTTCAATTTAATATCATAATTGTAGTGTTTCTGCACTTTACACACTCAAATGAACATCTTATCATCATTTAATTCTTTGAACCATGAAAATATGATAGAAAACAACTCTAACAAATATTCAGCATTCTCCATCGTGGCACTCTGTAATAATAATATATTTCACAATTTCCCTACAGGGTTGCTTCAAATTAGGCAGCAAATACTGAATACTGAAAATTATGTTTCTTGTGTATGTCGAAACATTACCTTGCCCAACTTTTGCCCAATTCTCATACATACATACACTCATTCTTGTGATAAATATACGCCACTAAGCTGAAAATGTCTCATGCTCGTATATTGCCTAGATACAGTGGTCGGCATAATTATTTTAACATAGCGATACCTCTGTTCCTTTTTCAATTCTTTCTTATTTTGTAGAGAAAATAATTAACGGTCATATTTATTGTAGTTAGTTTGATTATTTGATTTAGATCTATTTTTTAATTAAAACTAAAAAGAATGATATACATTAGGTGGCATAAGTATTTTGACAACATAGTGTTTAACAATTAAATATAATATTTTGTTTTGTAAATTTAATATAAACAAACAATTAATAAAATTTATATCCTCCCTTCGTATCAATAGCCTTTTGGAGGCGGTTTTGAACTGAATACACCAAGGTTTGGAGATCCTTTTGAGCAATTCCATTCCTCACCTTTGTGACCTTTCTGATCATTTCGTATTTTATTCTGGCGGTTGTCAGCGGTTTATAAAGTAAATATTAGCGACTATACTTTTTCAATAATATTTAAATCAGGACTCTGTGGCGGCCAATCTAATGTTTTTCCCCAACTTTCCTCAGATATTTGGTAATAATTTTCGCCTTATGGCAAGGAGCATTGTCCTGTTAGGGAATAAACATTTCTCCGATCAATCTGTCACCGGAGGGAAACACATAATCGTTTATTGTTTTTAAATGTTGATCTAATTAATAGAACTGTCAATGGGAACCACGTCTCCCCCACCATTATAAAAAACGGATCCCCAGAACATTAAGCCCCCATCGCTATGGCTTATTTTTTGGGCATCCAGTGTACTTAGAGAAAAGCATGATTTCATTTAAAATTGTGTCCCCGACGTTTGACGTTCAGTCTGTTAATTCACTCATTTGGATATTCAGACGTATATAGGTACATACGTATGTATTTATGTATATACTTATTAGCTATTTTTAGTAAGTATAGCGTCATTTCTCAAAGATCAAAAGAACTCATATACATATGTATATGCAATATACATACATATTTAGCAACATTATATTTCATGACCACATGCATCTATACTACTATTATAAAGAGGAAAGATTTGTATGTATGTTTGTAATGAATAAACTCAAAAACTACTGTGCCGATTTCAAAAATTCTTTCACCATTGGAAAGCTACATTCACCCCGAGTAACATAGGCTATATTTATTGCTAGAATCTCAACTTTCTGGAAATAGTTCCCAGGTGAGGGACTCCGTGATGGAGAATCTTAATCTGAAACTGAAAATCGTCTTGCAAGTCATTCTCTGCTTGCTGAACAAAATTTCAAAACCTCCCAAGTACGCGCTTGAGAGTCGAGTACAAAGCGTGTGCAGCGGCTTGAAGAACAAAATTTTAGAAATATACAAGCTCGCACTAGGGCGTCGAGCTCTGAGCGTTCCCAACGCCTTCATAATCAGAGAGAAAGACAACGGACACCAAAGACTAGAGGTCGTAATCAAGTTTTAGTTCATTGCAAATAAAATATAATTTCATGTTCGAATTTTCCTCATTTTACTTTTTTAAAATGAACCAACGCAAGAAACGGGAATATGTATGGGAAAATGTGTATAAGTGTGTAAAAACTTATAACTTTTGAAATGTACATATGTTTAAACCCGTGCCGGAGCGGTCTGCTAGTACTTATATATAATGCTGTATATGATTGACTCAAACCAGTTACGCCCTTTTGCACTATTGAAAAGAGTCCTCTATACCGTATATATCGATCAAAATGTAGCATATCATAATGATAATATTGTTTTTGCAGGAAGTTTTTACACATAGCCATTGTAATCTTTAATTAATATTAAAGGTAAAATATTTAATCCGATTTTTATATACTTGCATACGGCTCACGTCGGTTCAGAAGTGGTTCAGTGGACCTACATACATACATACATATGTATGTGCAAATTGAATATGAAAGGGTCTAAATCTGGCAAAGGCCGTTGGTGATAACGTTTTGCGAATGTTCACTTAATCAGCTTGAAATTAATTGCTTGCAGTTGTTTCACTGAATGAAGGTTTAAGATTACACAAATGTTCGCATCGTTTTTATGAAAATCCCATTTGTTCACACCGTGCAATTTACTCAGATGGCTGTCGGTTGGGCATCGGAGTTAAACTGTAAAACGCATATTGATGCGAAAGTTGGTTTTTAATAAGATTATAACACTAAAACAACGTTAAACTCTGCACAAAATAAGTCTACAGATTTTTCCGTATTCCCACTAAGTGTCCCATAAAATATACTTTAATACACCAGACCACTGTATGAAGTTTAAACATCCCAATTTCCAGTTATGGTTTAATCGGAAATTTCTTGAGCTTTTGGTTTCTAAATAACAATGATTACAATGAAAGAATACAATAAAATAATCAGTTTAAGAATGAAATGCTTATTCTGCTGGAATTCTGTTACCTCAACTTCTAAATAGATATTTTTCTTTCGTAACTTTACAGAGTTTTCAAAATGTTATTATGCAAAATAGTGAGGTGTTTTTGGTAAAATAAAATATGTAAATACATTTGAGATTTTTAGTTGCTATAAAAGGAGTGAAGGCATATTACTTAAGTTATGACCATATTTTAATAATTTTTGGAACAGAGACACACTATTAGAAGAAAAAACTTCCCTTTGATTTACATGAAAATATTTGAGAGATTTACCAATATTTTCGGTGAAAAATGACCCTTAGGCACTGGGTTCTTCACGTTCGATATCAAAGAGCTTGAAAAGTAATAGTCCGATCTTGACAATTTTTCCACAAGTGATGGCAGTAATTATCAACCTAAGCTTTGCCTAGGAGGTGGGAGTAGTTATAATCGAGTATATAAATTTGTATGGTGTGCAATGGGGTAAACGAGCAAGTTTCATCAAAATATCTTAATTTTTACTCCAGTTACAGATTGAACGGACAGACGGACAGACAGACATCTGGATTTGAACTTTTCTCGTCACCCTGACCATTTTGATATACATATATAACCCTATATCTAACTCGTTTAGTTTTATGACTTACAAACAACCGTTATGCGAACAAAACTATTATACTCTCTTTAGCAACTTTTGTTGCAAGAGTATAAAAATATTGAACACTTACTTTATTAAGGAGCCAACAGATCTGAGCCGCGTTGTATGTTAATGAATAGCAGAATAGCAGAATATCAGAAAAATCATTATTAAATTATAAGTGTGTACGCATACGTTAGATGAATGTAAAGTTTGCAATTTGTTTTCGCTGACTGCATTTAAAGTGATTGCTCAAAAGCTTTTTCTTACTCTTGTCAAAGTTTATTTGTTTTTCATTTCAATTATTCTTATATTTCGTATTTTTCATTAACACAACGTGTATATACATATGTATGTATGTACATTCGTTTAT
The DNA here is from genome assembly GCA_031772095.1 of Zeugodacus tau. Lineage (NCBI taxonomy): Eukaryota > Metazoa > Arthropoda > Insecta > Diptera > Tephritidae > Zeugodacus > Zeugodacus tau. The sequence goes on along the minus strand of CM062653.1, from coordinate 36,000,472 downwards.
GATATCATAAATATTTGCGGCATACGAAAATACAAAAATAACATAGGAGAATTATTAAGAAAGCGTCATAATGCAATATGAGCAAAATAAAGCGCGTAGTACCAATGAGATAAGCAAACAAAACCTAATGAAAGCTAACAAACTGAATATGATAATAATTTCGAGTGCTAGAACCCAGCAGAAGTAAACAATAATAGGAGTACTTGCAGAGAGAATCCGGGAGGACAGGCATTTCTGCTCACAGTATACCATATATTTTGTTGATTATTAGAATCAGTCGATTGCTCAAGATTGTCGAAATCGGTTGATGAATATCTAATATTTATCGTTTATTTATATATACCCGAGTGTGATACTTGTGTTTGCGGCATTTCATGAGTGCGTGTTGAAGATTTATTAGTTATTTATAAGGGAAAGTCGGCATACGAAGTCAGACCAAATAAAAATGTGATGTGAAGACATAAGCCCATCATTTTGAAGGCGTATAATTGGATATTCAATTGCGTGCATTTTGGGAATGAAATTCTCGCCGAAAATAAAGTGAAATTATACTTTCCTGAATATAAATTATTGTAATTACTGTTGCTCGCTCTTGCTTTTTTCGAAATGCTTGCGACAGTTGTTGCGCACAGGTGAATGAAAATACATATTAACACTAGATTTACGGTGGCCGTCAATTTGACGAGTTAAATGCTTTAAAATACATATATTTACAATATATATCAGATATTTAATAGAATTTAAAATATATTTCCTCTTCTCTCCTGACAGATCCAATATGTCCGCAGAAGCAACAAATGGCAGCAGCCCTTCACCAGCCCCATCTGCGGAACCCCCAGTCGCTGAGGTCGCACAATTGGCTTTGGATGATGAACCGAAAGTTAGTTTTGCCGACCAATTCAAGGCTTTTTCCAAATTTGGTGACACCAAATCGGATGGCAAATTGATTACTCTGTCGCAGAGCGATAAATGGATGAAACAAGCTAAAGTAATCGACAAGAAGATCACCACTACTGACACGGGTATACATTTTAAGAAATTCAAAGCTATGAAAATCTCACTTGCCGATTATAATAAATTCTTGGATGATTTGGCAAAGACGAAAAAGGTCGAATTAAGTGAAATCAAAGCGAAGATGGCTGGTTGCGGTGCTCCCGGTGTATTACAAGTTTCGGTAAGTTGCAATTGATAACTTATGTTCTAGATATACATACATATGTATAATATAATTGGATTTCATTGTCCGATGGTTGGTAGGACACAACGATGATTGTAAAATTAATATACATATACATATGTATATATGTCTATAGATGTAAATATATACTTTTATATATATAAAAGAAAGTCGTGTTAGTTACACCATTTATAACTGAAGAACGGCTGAACCAATTTGGCTTAAATTTAGTTTGGAGGTAGTTTAAGACCGGGGGCAGGACATAGGATATTATTCCATTTCCGTGACGAGAACTTGAATAAACTATGGAATCAAAAACGCAACTGACATTCCATATAGAACAGAAATGTGTTATTAAAAACACCAGAGTAGGCGTTCATTTCATAAAAATGAAAACAAAAAAACTGACAGCAAAACGTAAAACTTTTCTGCCAACACATTTTCATTTCATTTGATAAAAATGGAAAAAAACAAAATTCAAATGACAAAAAAATAATGTTGTCTATGGTTGAATATTTGAAGATTTCAAATTTTGAATTTAACCCTTTACCTGAACGTGCGATAGTTATGTTATAAATCGTTTTATTGAGTCAATTCCTGTATTACGGTTACAATAATTCCAATTGATTATCTTAACATATCTAACAGAATCTGTGCCACATATAATGCCCATGCGTTAGGGGAAAACCCCGTTTTTTTTTCGATCCAAAATTTTGCATTACGAATTCATTGTCAGTGTAAGAAGTGATAAAATTTACTTATTGAGAAAGGTTTTAATATCGCAATAATTGAATCTGTTTGTTTTTTAGTGCAGTTCATTTTAGCAAGTTTGTTTTTAATTTTGTTTTATTTTCGGCCTTCGGTCAACATAACATTTATATAACATGGGATAAGATATAACATAAACGGGAACGGGAATGTGATCACCAGAAATAAAATTTAGTAGTTCAAATGAATGTACCCCTCTTGAATACCCAACAAAAAAAGTTTATGATACACTAATTTATGAAGAAAATGGTGGTTTATATTTCCTGGATGATCCTGGCAGGACTGAAAAGGCATTCCTCATGTTTTAGCCATTGTTCGTGCGTGAATAGCAGCCACATTGTTAGAAGGATGTTGAAGAATCAGTATGTAATATTGCAAAATACTCCGTAATGGCCCAAGTTTTAACAGCAAGTCAAGTACCTTTCGAAGAATCGAACGGATTTCGAATTTCTGTAACTTCGTCTTTTCGAAAAACGATCTCATCAACAAGGTATTCCCAATCACAAAAATAATGAATGGTTGAGTGGGCGGCTAAGAATAAAGATGTAGATGACTTAAACTACATAATTCAGAATGAGATCATTGGTACACTTCATTCATTCAAATCTATTAAAACTGTGTAATAAATGAAGATGAAGCCACCAACTATTCAATTGAATTTTCTCCTTGGGTCTGCTTGGCTTGCCACCGTACAATTTACGACTAAAGATTGGCTCCGTAGTAATCAACTTAAACAAACTAAAACTGTGCACCGAAACGCGTTTGATGGTAAAAAAGAAGAAGTTCTCATTTCGAGGATCTCGATAATCCCTACCAATATGACGTTTGAGTTTAAACAACTTCAATTTCCGATTCGTCTTGCATTAGCTATAAATATTAACAAATGGCAAGGCCAATCCTTGAAAGTTGATTATAAAACGAAAAATGTTGTCTATCACAAGGTGTTTGACCGGAGAGTGCAAACCATGCTAAAAAATATATAACAAATTAAGAATAATTAAATTATTTTATTTTTATATTATTCTCATAAAAAAATGAACTCAATAAAATTAAAAATCTCCTCATTTATTGCCTCTAAGGCGAAAGAAACTTCTTCGCTGGGTCAGCTAGTTATATTATATTTATTTATATCCAAATATAGATATGTAAATAATAACAATTACATATGTACGTGAGAATTTGAATTAAGAACCACTGGAGTCCGAAATTCGGTTATCCTTTGATTATCTTCTATAATTGTAATGACATTTTAAATTTAATTAAATTTAAATTTGTTTATTGTATTTTACAGGCTGGCAAAGCCGCTTCGGCCGTAGAACGCCTCACCGACACCAGCAAGTATACCGGATCTCATAAAGAGCGCTTCGACGCCTCGGGCAAGGGCAAAGGCATTTCTGGTCGTAAGGACTTGGTGGATGCATCTGGCTATGTCTCCGGGTACCAGCACAAAGACACATACGATACCGCTCATTAGAGGCAACAAATGGACATTCATTCATATATAATCGTTAAAAAATTATATAATTGAAAAATCACAAAAATGCACAAATGAGCGTAAATGTAGATTTCCAGATTCCACAATCCATTGCAACGCATTTTTTTAATATTCATGCTAAAATACTTTATCTGGTACACCCTCCCCAGCAAAGTGTTGAATTTTTGTGATACTTTAAATTAATATTAAACGAATAAAATTATCTAAAATACTTTATTTATTAAAGATTGGCTCTCAATTTGATGTTTTATTTATTTTATGTCAACACTGCACTCAAACACACACAAGCAAACAAATGTATATACCCCACAAACATTTTTTGGAGACGTTTTGCAACACTAGAGCACACAAAATTTCTACATGAATTATTACAGTTACAGTAGATCTAACCGTTATTTGAAATAAAATTTATAAAAACCTCAAAGTCTAACCTTGTCGTTTATTGCGAAAATTACATTTTGAGATGCTCATATTTATTTGTACCGTAAAAATGTAGAAGATATGTTCTATATTTCGAAAAGTTTATGAAAGTTTGTATATGTATTATAACAGCCAACAATAACAATACTGAATAAAAGATTCTTAATATTAAATTAATATTAAACCGATCTATAAAATAAAAATCTTTTGTCCTTAATCGCAGTAGATTATTAGGTATTTTCGAAACCTGTGGTACTAGTTAAAAAAAACATTGCTCATATTACTGTTGTTATAATTAAACTGTTATATTTAAAACTGTACAAGAAATATACTGGGTTATATAGGGAGCCGCAAAGTGACACACAAATTAGTAGAAGTCTGATTGTTCCTAAACATTACAACATGAAGTCTACATTCAATGAAGTCTTCGTACAACAGGAGTTAAAAAATCTATGGAATCTGTCTGAATCGTTTGATTACTCGTATTATTGGTCTCAAAGAGACGCTATTAGAGTGAAGTGACTGAAGACGAGAAAACGCTTCATAATTAACATTTTACTTTACTTTTTTTTAAGTACCCACGAACGATCTTTATAATATACATAGATATAAGGTTATATATACCAAAGTTATCAGGGTGACGAGTATATTTGAAATCTGTCTGTGCGTCTGTCTGTGTGTAAGTTGAGTAAAATTTGAAATATCTTTATGGAGCTTTCAACACATATTCATTGGCACCATGAGACGGTTGCTTTCGAAGAAGGGCAAAATCGGACCATTGCCACGTCCACAAAATGGCTAAAACCGAAAAGATTTAAACTTTTGGTTTTAAAAATTTGGTACGGAGGGAACGACATATTACTATGGAATTTGTTTGGAAAAATATACGTGGTCCCTCCCCCTACTCGGTCTTTTGTACATATCTCTTTGTACAAATTTCTTTGTTTTTAATATATTTGTAAAAAATATAGGTACATATAACAAGCAAGGAAAGGCTAAGTTCGGGTGCAACCCAACATTTTATACTCTCGCAACTTTTTGCTATATTTTTATTAAGCTAACACAAAATTTGACCCATATAGGCATAAAGTCCAATAGAAAAACGAAAATCATCATATGTATATAGTATATAGGCCGAGGTAATTCCTGAACCGATTTGACTAATTTTGACCACCAACATGCATTATATCTAAGATTATATGCTCGTTTAATTTGGCTAAGATACATATCAGACATACTGTATTAACCGATTTATAAGCTATTAAGCCCATCGTATTTTTGAAAATCCTATAATTAGGTACATATATGAGAGCTATGAGAAGTTCTGACCAGATTTTAACCATTTCTGGTATAGAGGCACACTATTAGAAGAAAAAGATTTCCACTGAATTAAATTAAGATATTTGAGAGATTTCCGATATTTTCTGTGAAAAATTACCATGGGCCTCTGAGTTCTTCTTATTCGATATCCGGGGCATTGAAAAGTTTCGACAATTTCTTCACAAGTGATGCCACAGATCATATACAGTTAGGGTATTCACAAGGTGTCATATTGTGTCATATCGTCATATTGTCATAGTTTTTTATGACTGTCATATCAACACTGTTGTTGTTTCACATGCAAAATTAAAATATGACTGATACAACACTGCGTGGTATGTTTCTTGAGTTCGTTATTCTATATATGGCCAAAACCAGATATATGTCCGTATTTTCCAGATATATGCAATGTGCGGTATAAATCGGTTGAGAAGTGTTCGGGCAGAAGGGCACGAGCAAAACCGACCACTGACCGACCCAAAAAAACCGGTTCTTCACAGAAAACCGACTACCCACTCGTCGAAGTTTTGCCCCAAAACGCCCCAAAGCCCCACCCACCGAACGCCTACACTGCCACGAGTGTGTCCCAAAAAAAAAACCGGTTACTGCAGTACTAGGCATATGCCGCAAAAAACTGAAAAAATTCGGCAGGAAGTGACCCTACCCACTTCCGCTACTACCGCTATTTCGGTTTGTTGCGGCATATGCCTAGTACTGCAGTAACCGGTTACTTTTTGGAACCGGGTTTTTTGGGACACACTCGTGGCAGTGTGGGCGGTCGGTGGGTGGGGCTTTGGGGCGTTTTGGGGCAAAACTTCGACGAGTGGGTAGTCGGTTTTCTGTGAAGAACCGGTTTTTTTTGGGTCGGTCAGTGGTCGGTTTTGCTCGTGCCCTTTTGCCCGAACACTTCTCAACCGATTTATATCGCACATTGCATATATCTGGAAAATACGGACATATATCTGGTTTTGGCCTCAGCAAAAATCGCTATGATTAAGTGTAGAAATATGACAAAATATGACATACAACAGTTCAGGGTGCTCACAAGTGTCGTATTTTTTAAGAATATTAAAATATGACATAAGACATACAACAAAGCTTGTGAATTGCCTAAGTATTTCTGTAAAGTTTTATTTCGCTACTTTCATTGGTATTATAAAGTGAAGGAATAAGATGGAATTCAAAATTGAGTTATATGGGAAGCTGTCGTGGTTGTGAACCGATTTCATTTTCCACACGTGTCATCAGGGTGTTATGAAAATATTATATACCGAATTTCATTGAAATCTGTCGAGTACTTCCTGAGATAAGTTTTTTGACCCATAAGTGGGCGATGCCACGCCCATTTTCAATTTTGCAAAAAAATCTGAGTGCAGCTTCTTTCTGCTATTTCTATTTGTAAAATTTAGTGTTTCTTTTAGTCATTTTCAACCTAACCTTTGTATGGGAGGTGGGCGTGGTTATAATCCGATTTCAACTATTTTCATGGTGTGTGATGGAGCACTTAAGGGAAACGACTTCAGACTATGGTTTAGTTATAAAACTTTATGTGTTTTCGGTTTTCGCCATTTTCGGTTTTGGTGCGATTTTACCCATATTCGAAAGCAATCCCTCCCACTGTCCCAAGGAACATGTGTACCAAGTTTCGTCAAGACGTCTTAATTTTTATTCAAGTTATCCGTTGTACGGACGAACGGTTGTACTGACAGACATTCGGATTTTGAATCGTCTCGTCACCCTGTTTTTTTTTTCTTTTTTTTTTGATATACAGTGGAACTTCTCTAACTCGAATCACTATAATCCACAAAAAAAAATTCGAATTAGAGAGACCACGAGTTATAGAATTTTTCATTAAAAAATACAGTTTTTTAAACAGCTTTAAAATATAGATTTATACACAGTTTTATTTATTTACTACGCATACAGTTTTATGTAAATACGTTAAAACATGTATTCTGTAATTTTGTTGGTTGCACTTTGCTATTGTTTGGCTCTTGACGTCTGTATCTCATGCCTTGTGTTACATGATTTATGACATCCATAAATGTAATATCATATTTTTTGTTCGCCTCCATACGAATTCTGCGATCTGCGTCGAAAAGTTCGATTTATGGAAGGAAATTTCTATAAAACTTTACTTCTATTGCCAATTCAAGAGTTCGTGCTATGGAGAACTTCGAGTTAAAGAATATATCTAACTCGTTTAGTTTTATGACTTACAAACAACAGTTAGCTGAACAAATTAGCTATCATGTAGTCGTATGCCGATAATGAGCAAAATCAGTGCATAAACTATTCCAGCCTTCACATATTACATAGATATGTATCATGATTTTCATTATTTTACCGTCTATATTCAACAATAAAAAAAGCTCATATTCTTAATAAAAATGTGTTTTTAAATATCTCAGACAAGAAGCAAAATGTTCCAATAAAACTAATTGAGTATTCAGTAGTCCCCGCGTAAGTGCCACTGCTATAGATGTAACACTTTTGAGGCGCCAAAAGGGGGAAAGGCACTTACATGAATTCTGCTTAAGTGCCTCAAACTATTTACCAAAATTTTTCTCAAATACCTCGATCTACTATTTTTATCTTTTAAATGAAAAATCTCATTTATTTCTTATTAATAACAAAAAAACATTACAAAAATGTAAATGATGGTTATCCAATTACGGTTTCATCGAATATCGAATATTTATTTCATTTTCAACATTCTGAAAATATTTCCCGTCTTTGATTCCTACAAACTGTGATTCAATTAGTCCTAGCAACATGGCAAGTTCTAAGATCATGTTTGAGATAAGATGTACTTACTACTTACATACATACATATATGAATTTTAAGATTCTAATTCTGCTTCTTTAGAGTTCAGCGTATTCCAGAAGCAATTGCACTGGAGTGTTCACCCCAATAAGGTTGCAAAATCACTGCCTCCATCAGTATCATTAGGTGGGGTTGCGTTGATTTTGAAAATGATACTACATATTTATGTATGTATGTACATACTTATGTATGTATGTATTTATTTGCCAATTAGCCCCTAATAACCTAGTTTTACATAAAACGTTTATTTATATATTGCAGTAATATTTATATGTATGTACATACATGGGTATATCTATAACAGTTTACGAAACTTTATTTCGTAATTAGGTATCAATATCAAATATCTTAGGGAGGCATCAATGTGGTAACCACTAAACCGACGCAAATGCCGCATTCAAGTGATTTGAATTCATGCGGTATATAAATGCTCAGTGCAATAACGAGGGCTTTAGTGCAAGCCAAGATCGCCTGCTATTGCAAGTTCTAAAGAATGAGCTAACAAAGTGGATGCTCTAAATACGCTGTGTAAATTCATAACTGAGCTAACGCCTGATTCAAGTACCAACCGCAATAGACCCAACCGTGAATATTCCAGGCGAACACGTAAAGGCCCAACCGCCAAAAGCGACGCAAATAAACATTACAAATTAGCTGAATCTCATTCAATTGAGGACCTAAAATATAAAATGGCTTTTCGCGACAAAAATGCTGTGATTACAGGCGGCGCCAGTGGCATTGGCTTGCAAGTGTGCAAGCAGCTGCTGGCCAACGAGGCCTCGGTAAGTGAACAAATGTGGATTTAAGACTTAATAATAGTTTGTTTCCCCCTCAGAAAGTCGCAATAATTGACATTCAAGACAACGCAGAAGACATTTCCAAGTTACGCGCAGCGCATCCATCACAAACTATTTTGCTTATCAAAATGGATGTGGCGAATAGACAAGGTGTTGACAAGACTTACGAAGAGCTTAAGAAGGCGTTTGGATCTATTGATATTGTTGTGAACGTTGCTGGAATCTTTAATGACCAGGACGTGCAACGCACCATTTTGGTCAATTTGGTAAATACGAAAACAACCATTTGTAAAATTAGTAATTTATTTCTGGAATCGGTAGGGCGGTATTATGAATTCTTCACTCGCTGCACTTAATGTGATGAGCAAGGAACATGGAGGCAATGGTGGCATTGTGGCTAATATGTCATCTGTCGTGGGCTTGGATCCGATGTTTTTGTTACCTGTTTATGCTGCCACCAAAGCGGGAATCATTAACTTCACACGCTGTTTGGGAGTAAGTGTAATACGATTTTTATGTTATTTTAGATCTTCCTTCATAATTAAGCTGTTTTAATTTGTATTTTTACAGACGGACATTTACTTCAATCGTACTGGCATCAAGTTCATCACAATTTGTCCGGGTGCCACTATTACCGACATGTTCACCAATTTCACGGAGAAGATACTATTCGCCGATATGGGAGATGAGTCATATAGAGTGCTGGACCGTCTCAATAAACAAAGCGCCACAGATGTGTCTCGTTGTATTCTCAGCGCTTTGGAAAAGGAGAAAAATGGCGAAGTGTATATAATTGAAGGAAAGCGACTATTCCCAATGGAAATGAAAAGTTATTGGCGTGGCATCGAGAGAGAGTTGAATGAATAAAGCAACACAATGCTTTAAATGTGTTACCATGCTGGAATTGAGTAATGTTATATTTATTAGCAGCAGTACTTTATTAAAGTTCAAACAGAAATGATTATTTTTGGGAATTTAAGTTAAACAATGTTGTTAAATTTTTGTCGAATCACTTTAAAAATCATATATATAACATATAGCTATGTTAATCATCTCGCCATGTGACCAGCACTTCATCTGTGCGATAACGTTGCGTTACAAATGAATCTTCGAAAGGCATGCGGGTGCCAGAACGGAACATTTCAGCGCCTGCATGTGCAATCATCAGTCCATTGTCAATACAATAACGCTCGTCAATAGCAAATAGCTTGCCACCACGCTCCTCACACATGATACCCATCATTTCTTGCAGACGCTCATTACATCCCACACCACCCACAATCAGCACCTTTTCAAAAATATTTTTCAGGATTTTTTTATGTATGATTTTTAATCATATACGATTAGCAATACCTCATTTGAACCGCAGTGCGCCATTGCACGTTCCGTAATTTCCACCAGCATTGCAAAAATCGTCTCTTGTAATGAATAGCAAAGATCCTCCTTAGTATGCTCTGGCTCTTCAGCATTTATTTCTCCCTTCTTACGTTTATTGCGTCGTTTGCTGGGGTCGGCAAGTTCTTCGATGTGTGAAAGTATGCCAGAGAAACTCACATCCATGCCTGTGAAGTAAAATTAGGTGAATTATTTGTTCTGCTAACGATGTTTTATTTGCAACTACCCTTAACAACATAAGGAAGTTTGATATAATTTTTCCCATTCTTAGCTAACTGTTCGATATTATAACCTGGACTGGGATCATTTGATAGCTTAATAATGCGCGCAAATCTGTCAAGACAATTGCCAACAGCAATATCTATCGTTTCACCAAAAATGCGATAACGTTTATTAGAGTAGGCAATTACTTGCGTATTGCCGCCACTCACATAGAGCACAATGGGATTCAAAGCGCCTGTTATGAGACGTCCCATTTCTATGTGACCAATGCAATGATTCACTCCCAGAAGAGGTTTTTCCCACAACAAAGACAGTGTTCGTGCGACTATTGCTCCGATCAACAGGGGAGGCGCCATACCGGGGCCTTTAGTATAGCATATGACATCCAAATCGTTTGGTTTAAGTTGTGACTCTTTCAGCGCTTGTTTTATAAGTTGATGAATGAAATCTCTATGATGTGCAGCAGTTTCTTTCGGTAAAAATCCTGTGGAATTTATATTACAATTAAATAGTGTTCATATAAGAAAATTTCACTTTGTCTAATAACCTTCACCCGGCGGTGTCACATAGGTACGCCGCACGTTTGCCAAAACTTCTCCATCGCGTATTATGCCAATACCAATTTTATTAGCACTACCCTCAATACCAAGTGCGCAAACCATTTTTTTTAATTTCTATTAAAAATATTAAACTATAGGAAGATACTTGGTACGTTCACTTATTTTTTAAATGTATGAAATTTATAAAAATAAATTTGAACAATCGTACTAAATTTAAGGTAAACAAACAAAACATTGGCAACTGTCATTTAGTTGAAACAGCTGTTCGTTAAAATAAATATTTTACCAGTGTTGATATAGTGCCAAATTTTCTATTCATATAAATTATTTTATTAAGCCATTTGTACATATACATAATTTAAACATTTTCTATTTTATTAGATTATTAAAAATATTAGACCATTTTAAAACTAATGTCTTATAATTTTACAATGAAGATGTGTTGCAGAGTTTCAAACATTTTACTATTTTTCATATAGTATAAACTATGGTGATAACTCAACAACATGAATTAGGTTAAATTAATTTGGGTTAAAGTTTAACCTTCTTCTGTGTCTTCGTCATCTTCCTGCAGATGGTCCAACTTTAAAGTGCCTGCAGCTCGGCTTTGATTATCTACCGATTTTAGGTGTTTTTTCTTCTTTGCATCTCTTTGCTGACCAACAACATATTCCGGCATGACAACTTTTGATCCCTTTAGTCTCGGTTTGTCTACCTCAGCATCTTTAAGCTCTTCCCCTTCCTTATCTTTTATCTGTTTTTTAATTTTACTAAATTTCTTGAATTCAATTTTGTTATTCGATTCGCGAGAGGAGACATCTCTTCCTTCACATTCGTCAAGTTGTTCGTCCATCGCTTTTAAGAATTGGAATGCTGCGGCTGTGTTTGTATGATCCGAAATATCCACATCTGCTAGTGAATACTTTGTCCATTTTTGTGGATTAACCTATTTTTATAAGAACATATTTGCGGTAAGTTGGAATCTAATGTGGGGTACACATGTACATTCATGCCACGATGTTCACCTTATAATCTGGTACCCTTCGAGGTTTCAAACACTTTGATAGCGGCATCTCGGGTTTCTTAAATATACTTTCTTTTCCACGCATACGCGATAAACTCTTATCAGGTGAAACTATGCTCCTGTTCTTCTTTGAGGATGTACCGCGGCGGTACACCAGATCAAGTGTGGGACTTGCAGACATACTCTGGTCCAAAGCTGTTCCTGATAATTCTTTACTAGCATTATCAAGACATGCAAATAAAGCATTTCGTTTTGCTTCGAATTCTTCCATTTCTAAAAATTTTCTTTTGATAAATATACTTATTATTATACTACTAACTTGCTTGTCCCGAAATTTATTAAACAAAACAAAATAATCAAAACATATGTGGTGTTGCCATATCTTACAGCTGCACAATAGTACATTTATATTGTTGAGGAATTTTAGAGTATTTATTTGAGTTGCAAAAAGTGTTGCCGTGTCGCTTGTAAATTCGTTTGTATTTTAACCCTTTCGAGTCCGACGTTGTCTGTGAGCAATTTCACCAGTTTGTTGATTTAAAGCGAAAGCTGTGTTAAGTTTTTTAACTTGATATAAGTGGCTACTTATAGGTTAATATATTGAAAATGAAAACCAAAACAGTTAACAAAATTCTTTACCATTATTCTTATAGTTTTTTTTAACACAGTGCATTAACGTCGTGGATAATTTGTGAACGGAAATTTGCAAACGTTTGTTAGAATGGATCCAAGTGTTATAATAATTCAATTTAATTTAATAGAAAAATGAGTATGCATTCTTGTTCGAAATTTATTGAATAATATTTGTTGGAAAACAAGTTTGTTTTGTAGGTCGTTCGTGCATTAAGTGAGGATTTTTAGGATTTGGAACGTTGGGGCATTGGGAACATTGAGTAGTAATAAAATTTTTTGTTCTTAGTTATGCGTTCAAAAGATAAAGATGTAACTTAAAGTGAAATTAACAATATTTTGTAGATTGTTTGAGATGTTTCGAGTGATGCAGACAGTGGAGATGTTTCAATGATGTTAGGGACATTGTTGAAAGCGCAGAGAGCATTGAAATATGACTTTGGAGCTCACAGGAAAAACATACTTGGAGATTCTTAGACCTGCTGTTCTCGCTTCCTATAAGAACCACATGCGAAGTGTAGATCTTTCGAACATCCTGATGGAATCGTATAAAGTAAGCTTTCGCTCAAAGATGTGGTATATGAGACATGTTACCGTTGTTTAGTCCTGGCTACTTTATTGCAATCATTTGAGTGTACTTCAACCAAAACTAAAGCACACTCTACTCACTAAAATTCAATTTGATGTCACGAATTCTCTGATGACATCTAGTGCCACATTCCTCGAGTTTAACAAATAGAAAATTACTTCGCCCCTTATCAGCAACATTAATAGAATCTTAACATGATTGATCCTAGGAAACTGTTTGGTGAGAAAGGACGTTGTAGACTATTCCGAACTGGGACTCCATTAACTAAATTACTCAAATGTGGTGTTCTTCTTTGCTGCAAAAACAACAAAAACTATTTATTTTAATTTTTCAGACAACACTATTTTTCAGATAACACTTTAAAATTTTTTAACTTTTCGAACATATAATAATCATACATAAAACCATTCAAGTGAAGCATTTTTTCATGAAATCAAAATTCTCGTTTCATGATTTTTGTATACCATAATGGCTCACAAGCAACCTTCTGTAGCGCCCATAATAAAAGGCGTGGCAACGTGTTATTTTGTTTGTAATCTCTTTTTGGAATTATTTTATGGTCCTAATGAAGAACAAAATTTTACAACTACAGGAAAAAAGTCGGGCACGAAAGGGTTAAGAAGCATTCATAGTATTTATTTTATATATTAAAGTATATAATGATAAAATAATGTATTTTATGTATTTATTGAAATGTTATAATAAAATCAGTTAAATGCTTCCAAAAAGTTGAATTTTATTTATCCGTTAAGAGATCTTACCGCTTCAAATTTTTTCGCCTACTGAATTGCAGTTTCGGGTAGTCGCACCTTAATGGGATGGATTTCATGTGGTAAGTGGTAAAATGTTGCGGTTATTGTAACCTAAATCGCTTCAAATTATTTTCAATAAATGACAGTCTTGACCGGAGATGAATTCAAGTCTGCTCAGGCTACATAAACTGGACTGTCTAGTGACATGTTGTAGATAACTGTCGATGAAAAAACAGTATACTTATGCTCTATATCCTTCCTCACCGACTTCAAAGTAAAAATGAAAATACTTTCAAAGATTTTTATTCAAACGGTTGCGTATATTTATTTCTGTATGCATCTGTAGTTCAGTTAAGGTGTATGATACAATATATGTCAGTGTTTTAATGCAAATTCCAGTGACTTGTTCAATGATTGCATTATATTTCTCCAAAATTTAATTTATGAGAGATTTAATATGCAGAGAAGCATGCAACTGAAGTTATAATTTAAGAATATCGTTATAGTGTGTAATTTATTTTATAAAATAAAATGATATTCATGCATTCGTATCAGTTTCGATATAATTTAATCTAGCGATCTCATAATTTACATGCAATCATTGAGATTTTCGACGATGTACACCGTTTAAAATATTGCGCTTTTCAGTTAGTTTGCTTGTTTGAAACTTTAAAATAAAAAATATAACAATCGTTTCACACATTAAATCCTCCGTTCATTCATTAAAATTAATTAAAACTTGCATAAATTTTTCTATAATGTCATGTATTTTGTGTGTAAATATGAAAAAGCTTGTAGCCTTCCAACCTTATCTCGACTCCAATTAAAACATGTGTTTGGACTCCATATTATGTTAAAATGTGTGTTGAATGAACATTAAAGCTAACGTTGTGTTTGTTCACATGTAAATACTTATGTGTGTGTGTGTGTGTATGTAGACGATGCGTGAATGTATTGTACTTAGATTCCTTCTCAATTAGGCTAATATTCTTTGAACAAATTTTCTATAAACAAATTGTATGGCTACATTGACTAGCAAAAACTTACTTAAAATAACGTAAATTGGCATAAAATAATGGCCTACATAAAATATATATAATTATGTCTATTCAATATTTATATCTAAATATATTTAAGGTTAGTTTCAACGACGTTTCCAACCACAATTGACAGCTACCAAATGAAACGTTCACCTATCCATTCCAATTACACACCTTAGGTTCAGGCATAACTGCAAAGCATATGTAACGAAATATATAAGTTATATACACGTATAGCGGTACAACTACATATATTTTGGTGTGGGTTTCACTGGCAAATTCGCACGGCATATTGTGTGTCAGTATAAAAACTTAATCTACTCATTCTTGTTTGCTTTGGAGTAGTCTCCGTTGCTTTCACTAACAAATGCATGCACATTCACATATATACATATATCGCGTATCCTCTATTTATATTATGTATCTGTAAGCATCAACTTGACTTATACTACTGAAATGACAACTTTTTGTTGTATCGTTATTATGTGGTTACACGAGTTCATAACCGCAACGATGCGCAAAATGTTCAGGTTAAGGTTGCCTCTAGTGCAATAGGTCATCACGTAAAAGCATTACGTTGCACCATGGTTCTCTCGAAAGAATCTTATTTTTCTTCAAAGTATTAACCCCAGCTCCGCCTTCTAAATCAATTGCAGTGGTGGGAATTTGTTCGGAAAATTCAATTTTTACAAAACTTGCTTGGTAGCATGAGTCCTCTAAGTCGCTATTTAACTGCACTACACTTAGTCGAAAATGCATGCGAATACGGCCAAACAGTTCATGCCGACATTACTCCAACAACCATCTTCACCGGAAGCACCTTTTTCTGCACGCCGCATTTTCTTCGGGTAGTTCTTCGGGTTGGTGCGATCGCTAAGGTGTATTGGCATTTTTGGGAATTCCGGACGTGGCGTTCGAAACTTTTCCAGCAACTGACTCTGTTCTGGTGTCAGATTTTTCAGCTTCTTACCTAAACGGGTGATAAATTTGTATATTATTTGGTAAAATTATGCGTATAAAGCCGGATAGTTAATTACCTTCTATAGCGTCACTCACGAGCGATACTTCCACAGGATCCAGTAGTTCCACGCGGTCACACGCCTTGCGGAATTCATTTATATTCATGAGTAAATAACGCGGTGCGTAACATAGAGGTCCGAGCACACGTCGTCTGTTCTCTGCCGTTGCATCGAGCTTCTTGCGTTGACACTCGGCTACACTCCAGTCCGCCAAACAGTTGAAGAGCACCAGCTCGGAGCTTAGTTGCAGTGCCTCACGTTTCGCGATCATTTCGAGTTCCTCAAAACGTAATTCGTTGATTTGCTGTTTAGTCAACACCAATTGGGCATGCATGTCGATCAGTTGTAGCGAGTTGTTAAGCAAAGCCATGCCAAACTCCTCTGCTGTGAAGGGATTGGGATGCGGACTCGACTCTGTGCCGGCATTCGAATTGTCGCCCGCACCAGCAGCCGTTCCGCTACTGGCATTGCTGGTTGTTTGTGGGTTGGTTGTTTTACGTTTTGCTTTCTTGTTGGCAGCGCTTTCCTGTGTGGTAATGACGGCACCCAGTTGGTGTTGGTTTGGCACAGAAATGCTTTGGTAGAACCACAGCGAACGAAAGATGTCGATCACTACTGCGCTCGTCAGTTGCAGGTCCAAGTCACGTATGCAGTGGATCACCTGTACGAGAGCAAAGAAACGAAAAAGTTTTTGTTGAACACAGTAGAGTGGAAGTGATTGGAGTTACTCACCAGATCGGGACAATTGAAGCGATCGGCCAACTCAAGTATTTTCAGTATGTGCAAATGATCGCGATATCGCACGAACTTGGTCTCCAGAAATCGTATGACCAGCTCAAAGTCGTTCTTGTCCACATTGGAGATTTGAAAGTGATTATCACCCTTGCGGCCACTATTTGGGCCGGCTCGTATCAGCTTCGCTAACTCGACGCTATTCTCCAGTACTGCCTTGCGTTCGCAGCGTATCATGTAGCGATCATCGCCATTAACGACGATGAAATCAATGTAGGGACTTGGAATTACAGGCACAACAGTGGAGACGTTTGTGTGGCCGTGCATTAGGAATGCAGGTGGGGCTGTGGGGGTTACCATGCTTTGGTTGCCAGCTACGTTATGACCGTCAGAGGCCAATCCAAATGGCAATACCATTTCAATACGCGACCGCTAAGTAGAGGACGAGAAGTGCTGCTGCGCCGTTGATGGCTTGAAAATTACTACCTCCGCTGAGTCAATGTTTTCCTTCTTATATCCTTTTATTTATCTCAATTCTTAGTTTGAGGCTCGGTTTCAAGGTGGAAGGTTACAAATAATACTTGACGGTTGTAGTCCTGGTGAAAGTTCTTAATTGGAGGTCGAGGCAGTGATTATTCACATAATTCAAGGTGATATTCTGTAATGGAGTCAAGAGAATGTGCAGATTATTAGAAAATTATGTACAGAAATACATATGTATATGTATGTGAATTATAAAATTACAAATAAAATTTTGTTCCAAAAATTCCTTATTTCCTTATTGGTTCCTTATTTCGTCAGAATTCAAATTGAGTTGAAATAATATGTGTTTATATCCCCCACACTCTTCGAACACACACGTATCAAATTCCACTGGACAACTGTTGATGCTTTTACATAAAAATTGTTGACAAGAAAACAGAGCTAAAACATACTGAACAGAGAAATGGCGAATCAAAGTCTGTTGGTATGTGGATAATTTATATAATATAATTAATGGGTATACAAAATATTTCACAAACAATTTAGCACCAATTTTTTTTGTGCTTTCATTGATACTTTTGTCTAATAAAAGTGATTTATATTTGGGAATATCCTTTCTTGTTTGAAAATTCAATATTTAACCGTGGAGACTACAAAGCAGTTGTGTAGAATAGAAGTACATTTTAATGGGGATACTTTTTATAAACAAATTTGAATAGAAATCAGGCAGGAACCTCGTTAGGCTTAGCTGCTGTATCGATTTCTACTGAGTATAGAGCGGATATTTCACAATTTATGTAAGGATGGACTTCGTTTTTTGATTATTTTGTTCTGGGATATGTAAGAATGTTCTTTATCTTATAATTTTTATCAATTATTAATAATTGAATAAAAGTGTTTAAGGAAGAGGCCATAATCTTCCATCGGAGATTCTTTTGCCGATAAGACTGCTTTAACAGTGGTTTGAACCGTATCCAGAAATCGACATAGAATACGATGGGTAGCAATGCAATGTTTACGTCGAATAAACAATAAGTATACGCAGTGGCGAACCGATTCAACACCACGCTCTAGTGTTCGTTATGTCCTTTAGTGAGACAAAGTTGATTAGAAAAATTCAATGTTAAAGAGCTTTAAGTGTGAATTATTTAGTTGGTTTATTTGGTAAACCATCAAAGGCCTATATCTTTCTCTAACAGTGGTATCTAAGAAACTAGCAACGCTCAATTAAGTTCTGTTTGTGTGGTGATAAGTGTGTATGTATTATTGTATATTCTCAATTATAAGTATACACTAAATCTTAAAGGCCTCGTTATCTAGTATTAGAATTATTGAACACTAGAATTAATTTAACTTTTCTAAATTTGCCGAAATACTTGTACACAGGTAACAAAATATGACTGAGATTTACATCTGAGCTCAATAAATTTTTTATCAAGTAATCACAAATTTATTTACTATTTATGAAAAAAAAAAATAAAAATAAAGTGATAATCAAAAAAAATAGTCGTGCTTGATATTTTGACACTTTTGATTAATCGACCAAAATAATTTGACTTTATCTTTACAAATTTACACATACATATATACTAATATTGTTAAACATATATAACACATGTATATTCTATCAATTGACACATGCTTCAATAGTTAATTAATACTTTTAATCGTGTGATTACTAATTAATGGTTTAGCACTATCATTTTGTGGTTGGCATTTTGTTTATGTAAAGCACAGACGTTTTTTGTTTTTGTTTTTTTTTTTTGTTGTAAATTAATATGAAATGTAAATTTAATTTTAAATTAGGAGATTCGCATAAGTTCAAGTTTGTTATCTCGAAATATTTAAAAAATGACGGCAGATTTAACAAACACTATCAGTTTAATCAAATGGGAAACACTCTACGGTGCCATGGCAATAAACTTAAGAACGTAACAATTACTGTTATAAATACATGTGCTTGGATATGATAGCAATATTAACCTCAAATAACACGATAAAAATAATTCTCTACGATCGTAAAAAATAGATACTCATACCAATTTGGCACATCTTCATTCTTCTAAATGGTGCCTGCATAGAATGTTCGGAGATTGACTAATTATCATGGAGTTGAAATTAGGCTTTGTAAAAATACTAAGTACTATAATATTCAGTATAATTAATATGAATTAATATATATCGCCCACAGAATGGTGAATCGTGTATTAACTTGTTCTTGTAATCTAGCTTAATTCAAATATTTGCTAATTTGTCTCCCAATTATATACAAACGATGTTATGAACGAACAGGTGTGCTTGTTTAATTATTTTGACAAGTGAAACAAATGAAAAATTTCGCCTAAAATGGTAAATTGCTTATTTTCAAAACATTTGTTTATAAGTGGAAATTATTCTGCGGTACGTTGACTTAAGTGCTAGTAAATACTTACTAAACTAAACTGAAAAACGATTATATTAACAAGAGTTGACGTTGAATTTTATTTACTAGGTACCATTTTTTGTGATAAACACAATTCTCGTCATAAATGAAGTTCATTATTTGTAGCATCAAAGCTCATGGATATTTGAATCTTCAAATTAAAAAATAAAAATATTTGTGTTGAAGAAACATAAGCAGACTGCATGTAATCAAGAGATATCTTTTTAGCCATGAGTATTAGTATATTGAAAAAGACTAATATCAGATCAACTCCACAAGAAACTCTTCTATGACCTTTTGAATTTTCATATATTATGTCCTATTTTTATGAGTAAGTTTTTTACTTTTGATTTAAATATTGTATAGCAAATATCGGTATTTGATTGAGAAGTGTTTGGAATTGTGGAAAATCTGCTTTAGAAGATATAACTACATATAGTTTTATTACATATGCATAAGTAGCGGACCTTATGCATGTGGTTTTCTAATTTAATTTTATCATTTGTATCACATCAATGCTTGCTGGCTTGATAAGAGTTGTGACTTTGATCAAAATCTGAAAGAAATTTGGGAAGCTCTTCTAAATTTGTCGAATTTTGGTGGTGTTGTAAACGAAGTGTGTAATCTTTCTAGTGAAATGTTTCCAAGGCTTGACTATAGTTCTTGAGATCTCTGCCTACTCTGATTCTCTTTCTTTTCATATTATATGTGTACTTATTCAAAGGCTTCGTGTTATATACGGTACTTGTAGGTAGACCTATTAGGAACCTCCTAACCACATGTCGTTAATATTAACTGTATAATTGTAATTACAGCTGATGTTATCGACTTTTCTTTCAAGGAGATAATCATGTGCCCACAAAATGTATTTTTTACCTTTAAACATTCATTTGTATAATTAACTCGCAAATTTTAAGTTTTTAATTCTTTTTCTAATTCTAAATGCAATAATTATTGTATTATATACATAAGTCAATCACATTATTCCCGTTATAACTGTATATCTTTTATAGTTTCTTCGCAGTAATATTATATTCTAAATTAAATTAGTGCGCGTATTATTCATAATATTTATCACTCACACTTTACTGTTTTATTTAAGAATCACGTTTGTATATCGTTCAACTCCTATGCACGCGTGCACACTCGTATACATACATATGTACATATATGTTGTTTGTTGTAAATGACAAATTCTCGTTTTTATGGCACCAAAAGTTCGTTAAAATTGGCTTTTGCAAAACACGATTTTACTTAACGACCACATTTCATCTAGAGTTTGAAAATACGCGAAAATGTTCTTATTTTATTTCGAGCGAGCAGTACGAATTGCCCCTCAGTCGGAGTGCCGATCTATTCGATACAAGTTCAAAACTTCGACTGCGATCCGTTAATGGTTCTAGCGATTATTGCGAATGCTGAATGCCGATATGCCACCCTCAGGAGGCGCGAGTTCTCGGCAAACATAACTTCGCTGCTTTCGCGATGGTGCGGCCGCATATACACATACATTTGCACGCAAAAGTACGCACATACTCGAATCTATGTACATGGACGCTAACTTGCATATACATACATACATACATTGCTATGTGTAGAGAATATTCACTGCCAATGTGAAAACGAATGCGACCGATTTCCGTATGTGAAAATCCTCTACTGTTATGACATCACATTAACAATATGCTCTTGACAAAGTAGCGGTAAAACTGTCGAACCTAACAACTTACTATTGCTTCTTAAATGTTCAATCATACATACATACATACATACATACATAAATTGCCGTATATTTGCATTTGTTATTGTTGCTGTTTTTTATATTTTCTTGGCCTATGTATGCACAACAAACGCTATTGTTCTTGCATTCATATTTGTTGTTCGTACAAATTAACAATTTAACTATACTCTCTTAAAGCCCCCGATACTCGTATGACACACTTGCTAGCAAAACTGTAAAAGTATTTAATAATATTCAATTATATTCTTATTGGTAAGTACTTATTTATTCACGTGTGCCAGTGTTTCACAATTTGTATAATAAAGTAATAAAAACTTCTTTATTGTATGTTAGACCCTCTCGCCGAACTTCCATTCATCCTATCATTAAAGTTTTTATTCGAAGGCTGTTTCAAAATTTCTTCATTTCTTTTTCTTCATATATATCTCCGGCTTTTGTAGTCGGATCGTTAAGTAAAATATGTAGGCGTATGAACAGTTTACTGACCCTTGACCTTCCATATCCATTTTAGATATGATTTAGCTAACTCGGCGGGAATCATTTGGCGGTACAGGTAGAGGAAGGAGAACTTATAGAGTCCGAAACATTTAAGGGGTTCGAACGTTCAAGAAAAGGGTATTTTTTAATTTTTTTAAGTATATAAAATCAATGTATATTTCAATTAAACAATTCAGCTTATCGAAGATACATATTTAAAGAGCATTTGAAGCAATTCTTATTAAAAAAATTGCGAAAACTCAGCCTTTGGTACCTCATTTCCAATGACGTTTCCAAAAAAGCTCTTACATTCATTATCAACCAAAAATACTTCGATAGTACACGGAAAATCTAGTATTGAGGGAAGGTAAAACAAATATGTACAGTTGAACTTCCATAACTCGAACTTTTACAACTTGAAGATCTCACTAACTCGAACTCTTGAATTGACAATAGAAAGCAAGTTTCATACAAATATCGTTCCATAAATCGAACTTTTCAACCAGGGCATAATACAAAATTTAAAATTTTACTTTCAAATAATTTTAAAAGAGTGCCTCTATATCGTATGGATGTGAAAAATATATATGATATTACACTTATGGATTGACACATACACATTTGAGGATATTTGGATATATTACAGGCATGTATAAATAGGCAATACTTCAAAACCTAAAAGCTGGAATCTGACTTTGTATAGTAGCAATATTGTTCGTCAGATCTGCCTAAATTCGGAAATACGAATACTGGCATATAAAAATATTAACCGAAAGATCACAGGTACATACAAAATAGCAACAATATAAAGTTTGTGAAAAACAGTCTTTCAGAATTGTTCGATTGGGCGCCTTCAAAAGTTTCATCGTAAAGTTTCGCTTTTGTATTATCAACGGCATTGCGATGCCGATGGGCGAGGAAACCTTCATACAGTAAAATCAACAGTAACAAACAATAACAACGGCACCATAAAAGCAATGGTAAACTACAGGAAGGAAGGGCTTGCTTTATTTGTATAGAATTTCGCATGACTGCCAATAAATTTATTGTACGCAATTATCTGCAACAACCAGAATATTTATATTGATACACATAGATAAAGAATTAACTCTCTATTTTGTAGGTTCGCAAACGTAATCAGCAACGGGCCAAAAACAAACTTTCAATTTAAATGCAGGCGGCCAACCGAGATAACGTATGTAAACAATGAAAACTTAAAGGGTTCAAATATTCAACAACATATCTATATAAATGAGTGCACATACACACATGCATACATACATACAACTATATTTATAATTGTTTTTATTTGCAACCAAAGCAAAATTGTACTACGTTAAATATGAAATCATGGCATGAGGTTGGAGATATAACGGGTGATTTTTTTGAGGTTAGGATTTTCATGCATTAGTATTTGACAGATCACGTGGGATTTCAGACATGGTGTCAAAGAGAAAGATGCTCAGTATGCTTTGACATTTCATCATGAATAGACTTACTAACGAGCAACGCTTGCAAATCATTGAATTTTATTACCAAAATCAGTGTTCGGTTCGAAATTTTTTTATCGACAAATTTTGTTCAGCGATGAGGCTCATTTCTGGTTGAATGGCTACGTAAATAAGCAAAATTGCCGCATTTGGGGTGAAGAGCAACCAGAAGCCGTTCAAGAACTGCCCATGCATCCCGAAAAATGCACTGTTTGGTGTGGTTTGTACGCTGGTGGAATCATTGGACCGTATTTGTTGGACGCAACGTTACGGTGAATGGCGATCGCTATCGTTCGATGCTAACAAACTTTTTGTTGCCAAAAATGGAAGAACTGAACTTGGTTGACATGTGGTTTCAACAAGATGGCGCTACATGCCACGCAGCTCGCGATTCTATGGCCATTTTGAGGGAAAACTTCGGAGAACAATTCATCTCAAGAAATGGACCCGTAAGTTGGCCACCAAGATCATGCGATTTAACGCCTTTAGACTATTTTTTGTGGGGCTACGTCAAGTCTAAAGTCTACAGAAATAAGCCAGCAACTATTCCAGCTTTGGAAGACAACATTTCCGAAGAAATTCGGGCTATTCCGGCCGAAATGCTCGAAAAAGTTGCCCAAAATTGGACTTTCCGAATGGACCACCTAAGACGCAGCCGCGGTCAACATTTAAATGAAATTATCTTCAAAAAGTAAATGTCATGAACCAATCTAACGTTTCAAATAAAGAACCGATGAGATTTTGCAAATTTAAATAAAAGTTATCAAGCTCTTAAAAAATCACCCTTTAAAAAATGTAATTGTTAAATTGTAATTGTAGACACATATAAATATACGCACGTACATACTCGTACGCATGGAATTATACTCATGAGTAAGTGTACATATGTATGCAGTTATATATATCCGTTAGTAATTAACTTCACTATTAAGGCGGCGGCTGCACGCACTCAAAGAAATGCTCTGATAAAGAACGAGTGCTCTATAAATGCTTCTTAGCTGGGAAAAAATGCCAAGCACACATACATACATATGTACAGCTTACTTACAGTGTTGGAAATAATTACAGAATCTACAGACTTGAGCCTTGAGCCTTGAGAGAATATGTTGTCAGTATTGATAATCAAGTCGATGATCTTATTTTAATATGAAAGAAACCTCGTTTAGTTGTGTCAAGAAATATAAAGTAAAGTAAATTTCTACCTGATAGGACTCCTTCATAAATACGAAAATTAATGACTCGAGAGTAAGGGACGTACCAACTACATATAGTTCAACTTCCCTAACTCGAAACACCTAAGTCCACAAAAAAACTTCAAGTTAGAGAGGCTTCGAGTAATGGAAGTTCAGCACATGTATAGTAGAAGAAATGCCTCTGGTTAATAGCACTTCTGAATTCGCCAGCCTCTACTAAATATAAATAAGTTTCTAGGCTTTGGAGAATTCTTTGAGGAAGTGTATCAAGCATGCAGAAATAATTTGTATAAAACAATATATTTTCGAATTTATTGCATTCTTTGCTGGTCACGTTATTTTAAGACTGATAAATGCTTTTGAAATGAGAGTTATTAAAAATCGAATCATAACTGATATCTGAGAATTTTCATTTCTTAGGTGTATTTTTCTTATATTCAAGAATATTATTTAGAAAGTGTGTAAACAGACCTTAGTGTTTGACAGTTAAAGCAAATGCAAAAATCTAAAAGTAGAATACTGGCAAAAGCTCCCTGTCTAATCCGCTGTAGTGTCGAAGCGTGTTTAATGTAGTTTCGAAATTATGGTTATTTCCGTTGTTATGGCAACTTGCTTTTTTAACTTACTGCCATTCGGCCAAACCTTTATATTTTTTTTTGATTGCCCGTCCTTTTTAGAAAATTTTATCTAAAGCAAAAATTATACGTATTTTACTAGAAAATATTATACAAATAAAATCCCGCATATAATTTTATTTCAGATAACACGAGCCCTAAAATAACTGTCACCGTAGTGGCTCTCTTGAAAAAGGTGATTCCAATTATTTTTATACTCTCGCAACAAAGTTGCTAAAGAGAGTATAATAGTTTTGTTCACATAACGGTTGTTTGTGTCACCCAGAAATAAAAAAGTTAGATATGGGGTTATATACATATACATGATCAGGATGACGAATGGTGTGGAAATTCGGATGTCTGCCCGTCCGTCTGTCCGTGCAAGCGATAACTTGAGTAAAAATTGAGATATCTGAATAAAACTTGCTACACATATTCCTTAGCACCCTGAGGAGATTAGTATTGAAAGCTGATGGATGGTGCAGAAGAGCTGCACTCAAATTGGTGTACAAAATTGTAAATAGACGTGGCTCCGCCCACTAATGGGTCAAAAATCATAGCCATATCTCCCAAACTACTCGACCAATTTTAATGAAATTCGGTTCATAACATTTTCCTGGCATCCCAATGATATTTTTTGAAAATGAATCAAATCGGTCGACAACCACGCCTACTTTCCATATACCAGAACTGTGAAGTCGACCTGAATCGTTTACTTTACAATATATAAAGTAAGCACTAGTAAAGATATCGGACCATAAGGGCCCCATATATCGAACACGAGGAGCTCAGAGCTTCTAATATATTTTTTAACGAAAATATAAATAAGTCTCTCAGATATTTTGAAGAAATTCAGAGGGAATATTTTTTTTCTAATAATATGTCTCCGTGTCAAAAATTAGTGAAATCGGGTCATAACTTCACCATAACCTATCTCCCATATACCTAATATTAGGGTTTCCAACTTTCAATGGACTATATATCGTTTAATATGTGAGATTTATCAGCAAAATTTAGTGAGCATATAATATTGGATGGAGCGTAGCTAGGTGGCAAAAATAGTTGGAATCTGAATTACCCAGCCTTGATATACTATATATGTATGTATAATGATTTTTGTTTCCTAATATGTGTTTCCTAATGTTCGGTTACACCCGAACTTAGCCCATCCTTATATGTCTCCTATACTTTAATTTTCTTAATATTGTATTCGTCGTCTGTGAGTCTTGGAAGAGTGTGTTTCTTTCATAAATTTTTCCGCCACTGTACTTGGATGAAGACTATTTCCGAATATACAATTATTTAATTTAATCTAAATCCTTTATTGACTCTAAGAGTAAATATTTTCATTTGAATATGGTTTGAGTACGGGTTGTTTTCCCATATCTTAGCAGTTCTTTACATATGTACTCCATGTACGCGTATGTAAATATATATATGTGCATGTACATAAATACAAATTTAAATATGATTGTCATGTAAAATAGTAAATATCATTTTCATTTATTCGTTTGTATGATAAATAATTTAAAAAATATTGTATGTATGTAAATATTGCTATTGTATGTATATATATGCACATGGACAATCGCTGTCATATACTAATACCGTCGCAGTGTACCATAATTAAATTATCAGCACAGATAATTCCAATTATTAAAATAAACACCAGTTTTTGTGTCGTCCACAAGTGTGAGCCAAGTGCCCAAATCTCTTATATTCCCAAAGCCTCTGTGACATTTTCTAATTAGCACAATTTTTCGGCTGATATTTTGGCTCGGCGCGCGAAACCGTATACAACAGTCAGTCATATGCACCTGCCTATATATGTACTTGCTGTATGTATATACATGTATATATATGCTCGTGTATCTATAAAAATACAAATGTATGTTTGTATGTGGATTCATAGACAAGTTCGCATATAAGCTAGTAAATTTGCGGCTACTTGTGGCTTGACCGCTTCATCGTTGACGACATTGATCGCTTGAAATCAGGGAAAAATATTTGACAGTTGTAATTATGATAAGCAGAGTAAATATGAATAAATATTTGCGGCTACTTTTAGCATTTATAGTGAAATATACAAACGGATATATTCATGTCAGTTCATACATATGTATGTCTGTATGCATGTATGTACAAATATTTATTGCCATATACATATGTACATATGTCTGGGCGTATCGAAAATTACTCATATAAATATATAAATGCCAAAATTAAGGCTCTTATCAATAATATTGACTCGAATCGCTGCATAGTGTGGCGAATGCGTACAAATTTTTCGGGGATTTGGGTGTGATTTCGTACAACTGTTGAAAGGATTTTCACTAATTCCACTGCACTTAGCACAATTTATGATTCCATGTTTAGAAGCAAGTAATCCGATTGATATCGCATATTTACATCCGACTTTTCGTACTGTAGATAATTTGTATTTGGTTAGTGAATCTATATATGTACATACATATACATATACAGTGCTGGACAATAAAAAGGAAACAGTCGCTGTTAAGAACAAAAACCCTAAAAAAACGTCTGTCCGAATCACTGAAAAATTCTAACAATATGTATGATTACACTGTACAACACTAGGTTGGGTATTGGACAAAATTTAATTTTTCCGAGAGGTTGAGATATAAGTAAAAAAATTCCATTCTCCGTTGTTCGAAGTTAGTCTCCAAAGACTTCGAAGTTCGAAAAGAGGCTTTTTTTAAATAATTATTATTAATTACACAATACAGCTATTAAAAAATTCTATATACGGATAAAATCTACATTTTCCCCATAATTAATTGATGTATAAAACATTTCGGTGAAGCTTATAGGACAGATGTTATAAGCGGCCAAGTAATTTTCGATATAACATAGTTTTTTTAAATTTTCGAAGATAAAACTTTGACCTTTCATATAAGCCTAAATTCTACACATGTTCTCTATTGTACGAGGGCTGCTATATATATTTCTGGACTAGGCAACACTAAGTGTTGCTAGGTGCAATCTGACATTTCCATTGGAAAGTTCGACATTTTTTAGCATAACATCACTCAGAACTTTTTGTCATTTAATCGTGAATTGTTTTAACGGGTGATTTTTTTGAGGTTAGGATTTTCATGCATTAGTATTTGACAGATCACGTGGGATTTCAGACATGGTGTCAAAGAGAAAGATGCTCAGTATGCTTTGACATTTCATCATGAATAGACTTACTAACGAGCAACGCTTGCAAATCATTGAATTTTATTACCAAAATCAGTGTTCGGTTCGAAATTTTTTTATCGACAAATTTTGTTCAGCGATGAGGCTCATTTCTGGTTGAATGGCTACGTAAATAAGCAAAATTGCCGCATTTGGGGTGAAGAGCAACCAGAAGCCGTTCAAGAACTGCCCATGCATCCCGAAAAATGCACTGTTTGGTGTGGTTTGTACGCTGGTGGAATCATTGGACCGTATTTTTTCAAAGATGCTGTTGGACGCAACGTTACGGTGAATGGCGATCGCTATCGTTCGATGCTAACAAACTTTTTGTTGCCAAAAATGGAAGAACTGAACTTGGTTGACATGTGGTTTCAACAAGATGGCGCTACATGCCACACAGCTCGCGATTCTATGGCCATTTTGAGGGAAAACTTCGGAGAACAATTCATCTCAAGAAATGGACCCGTAAGTTGGCCACCAAGATCATGCGATTTAACGCCTTTAGACTATTTTTTGTGGGGCTACGTCAAGTCTAAAGTCTACAGAAATAAGCCAGCAACTATTCCAGCTTTGGAAGACAACATTTCCGAAGAAATTCGGGCTATTCCGGCCGAAATGCTCGAAAAAGTTGCCCAAAATTGGACTTTCCGAATGGACCACCTAAGACGCAGCCGCGGTCAACATTTAAATGAAATTATCTTCAAAAAGTAAATGTCATGAACCAATCTAACGTTTCAAATAAAGAACCGATGAGATTTTGCAAATTTTATGCGTTTTTTTTTTAAAAAAGTTATCAAGCTCTTAAAAAATCACCCTTTATTTACAGGGAATTAAAAAATTCATCTCGGCCAAAAAATGGAATTAACTCGTGAACATTTTCGTGCGATCATTTTTCACAATTTTCGACGTGGATTATCGCGACAAGAGTGCATCGATGAACTAAAATCTTTGTATGGCTATGAAGCACCATCCTATAGCACTGTGAAAAACTGGTACAAAGAATTCAATCGTGGCCGACGCTCGCTCACAGACGAATTCCGTGAAGGTCGTCCAAAAACAGCCGTTGTGCCAGAAAACATCGATGCCGTACGTGAACTGATAATGTAAGAACGTCATGTAACATACCTTTAGATAGAGGCATGCCTATGCATTTCTCCCACCAGCATACATTCGATATTGCATGAACACCTGGCCGTAAAAAAGGTTTGTTCTCGTTGGATCCCGCACAATTTGACAATCGCTCAAAAAAAGTGCTTCGAAAATTGGTTTGAGCGCATGCAAAAGTGTATATCTTGATGGAGAATATTTTGAAAAACAATAAAACCATTTTCTTTGATAAATATTCCTATTTTCATTATTAGGCCAGAAATATATATAGCAGCCTTCGTAATTAGGGCCGGATATTGAGAAGATCAGATTAAAATGTCTATTTTATTATTAAGAAAGTAATTACATGTAAGAGCCGACGTCTTTGCTTTCAGTATTGTGAGCCCTATCCCATTTGCAATGAGTTTTTAGGGTTTGATTCACAATTTTTGAAGATTTTCTAATAAGTCTTGCAATTTTCTAAATACTTTGACTTTCATTTCCAAGTTTTTTTACTATTTCCCACTCTACCGTGAACCAATGCCTCACCCAACCCATTTTGTTTTCTTAAAGAGTGACTTGCACTTAATCTATTAAATGTGTATATAATAAGAGTGTTGGTTCTTCTTGGTTTCATTTGATTTATTTCCGAGTTGTGTTTTATTAGAGGAAAAGTGAAAAAGTCTTTTGAAATATGAAATATATTTACTTAGAAGAGAAACTTCTTAGGTTGGAGTAGTAAATTCATCGATCGACTTTCCAAAATCCCACAATCACATTAGTGATGGCTGATTGATTGTTGAAATACCAGGATCATTTTAAATGTTAGCTAATTTCCGCTCGTTTGTAAACGACAATTTCAAAAAATCAATACGATGTGGGTTAACATATTTTTATACAGTTTTATTTATTTATAATTATCGAGTTTTCCATTAGCTATTTTATATACCAAGTCATCAATTACACGCTTACAATTTAAAGCAGTCTCTTTCCGGTTTTAAAAAAAGTCGAGCAAAGTGGTCGACTAATAAATAGTTGACACCTTGAAGTAAGCGCTAACCAAGTGACCTTGACACTGAGCTACTTATGTAAGTTATGATATTCATCTCTTTGCCAGAAAATAAAGCGTACAATCGCCCTCTGTTCTTCTGTTTTCCTTGAAGAGGTACAAATGGATGCACCAATATATTTTGTAAGTATGTACTCAAAACGACTGATCTTGTTTTATATGATGATCGTATATTTTATAAAATCGATTTTAGGAGCAGAGATCGAACCGTGGCTCATGTAATAATACTTTTTTATATGATTACAATTCTATAAAATTCTTGGCAAATTGAACTCTAGACACATTGTGACCACTATGAGTTCAAACTGACTGAAATCGCCTATCCCGATACATTAATTTCCTGGTTTTCATATTGTTCTTTATACAAAAATCTATTTACTCGTCAACAGAGTGTTTACAAATATGTAGAATGTTTAATGCATTATATGCTAAGAGTTGTTTATAATCGTTCATATGTACGTACATACTATGTATTTATGCTTTTGTATCGTTAAAACAAAGGATATCATTTGTTTTATTATGTGAGTTAAAAATTAGTGGAAAATTATTATTCTATATGCACAGACATATACATATATATATATAGATATACACCCATGTAAACATTATACAATAAATAAATATGTACATTAGAGTAAGTCAATTAAGGTAGGGTAGCTAGCTTACAACTTCGGTTTTCGAAGAGAAAAGCAAGCTATTCAAAAGCGTATTCGTTATTTAAAAGAAATGGAAGAGCAATTAATTTATTTTAATCGTAGAAAATACAAACCTGATTATACATATAGAAAATACTGAGAATATTTTGAAATCTCTACAGTTCAAAATAGAAATAAAGTTCTAAGCGAGATTCAAGCGAACTTAATGTCAAACAACGCATTTTTTCAGAAAGTATCAAATTTTTGCATTAATCGAACTATTCCTCTATAATATTTTCCAAAATTACTCAAATCAAAAATTAAAAAGGAAACTAAGAATTGTTTTCGTAATATTCTATCGGACGAAATCGGTGGTATATGAGGTAGAGCTTACAACAAAATGTGTGTTTTTTAAGCTCTTTTAATATCAGTTTCTCGAAAAACTTAGGCAGATCTCGGCCCTTAAGTCATTAGTTTCTTACGGCAATTTTCTTATAATTTTCATGATACTGATTTGACCTACCCTAATACATACATATTCGTATACATTAGTCGATGATTTTATGTTAACGTCTAAGCTTAGTACTAATTCACTTAAATCATATAATTTCATGTGCTATGATGAATGGTTAAACGATAGTTAAAATTCGGATTTGACTTAATCTTTATGGCAACAATAGTCTTAAGGCGCTTAAACCTTCATATATACATATATATAGACATGTACGTACATTTGATATCAAAATTAATCGGCATAATAAAGCAATTATATGTGTATAATTATACACTATACATACATATACATATATTACTAAGGATGAGTAATTTATAAGTCATACCTATTACTCCTTGGTGTAATATGTGAATAAATGGGCATTTATTTTTCCTCTACTCATTTCCGATTTATACGGCAATCATCACGCCTATCTGGTGGTTTAAAGATACTATCTGGCTTGGTAATCAAACAAAATGTAAATTAAAGTCGAGCGGTATAATGAAAGCATTTGGTGGATTTTATCAATTTCTCTACCTAATCACTAAGCACTCAGCTAAGCAAAGTATTTGTACTTATTCATATAAAGATATTTGCTGCTCTGATCAATATGAGGTTGTAGTATGATAAGAGTGATTTGGTTTGTTATTTGAACTCGATTTTACAGTCTGATTGAGCTATTTGAAATATAATATTCCTTTTACGATCGAGTCTAATTATGAATATAGTTATCACATGTGGCTGCCGGACTTGTGGACTAACGAAGGAACTGCACTGAAAGATGGTCAGGTTTGGCTTGCTTAAATGCCAGAATTTTAAGAATCTTATGAGCTGTGTATTGTTCAAGATTTGTTTTTTTTTTGCATGTCACTATATCGCTTGGAATGTAAAAATACTTTCCGTGTTATAATAATTATATATAAGACAGTTGAAGTAACAATTTAAGTGTAGTAGGTAAAGATATTTTCTGATAGATTTTATTAACTATAGCAGTGTATTATTTATTCGTTACTGAGGACGTAGAACACTATAATAGTATAGATGATGTTAGCGTCAGTTCGATATGTTAGGGATGCTAACAGACTGCTGATCAATATTGGAAAAATTGAACGAACCAAACACTTAGAAACGTACTTTAATATATAACTGATGTTGGTTATCATATATTGGATAATGTACATATATAACTTAAATCGTGTTAACTTATATCAAAGCAATATTTTACCCACTTGATTAATCTGTATCAATGAATCTACTTAATGACAATATGTTTTTTGACTACAAAAAGCGGATTACATAAATTACTCAATAGTTCAATATTTGTTTATGTGTATATTCTGAAATGATAAGAGAGGACATGACAATTGATAACAAATTTGAGGTTAGAAAATTGATTCACGTTATCAGCTGTCATGATTGCCTGATGACACAAACAATTTTACAAAGGGTCACTAACCGGGGATATTATCACTGAGTTACCTTCAATAAACATAAAAAATAAGAAATGTTAACTATGATAAATCTCTCGTCATGAAAACCGTGGAACTGAATCATGTCAAATTTTGCATTAGATTTTCTATAAATGCACTTCACAATAACAACAATACACTTATATACGAAAATTATTTGCACTCTTTTTATTTCAATGTTCAAGTTCTCACCTACCACACAATTTGATTTCATTTAGACAATAAACTTGTCGCTTGCTAAAACTCGTATTGTAAGCGTTGACCGCTAGATTCTGTTTGAATTAAAAATAGAAATTGTGCAACTTCAGATAGTGGCCCCTAATAGCGACAGCCCGATACACACGTATACATGCAGCTCAGGGCACTTACATACGTATGTACATCTGTAAATATGTATGTGTGCGTGGGTATGATTACTTCACAGTGTATACGGGCAGGTGGAGCGAGTAAGGAAGGTCTGAGTTTGGGAAGAAACGAACATTAAATATTAAAGCAAATTGTCAATATTTATACTATGAGAAGTTTGAGCTCAATAAATTCGATGAACCTACCTCTGGGTAGCAACCACATCAGCATTTGAAATTACATTCCCTGTCTGACAGCCACGAAGTGCTACAAGACTACAAATGTAAATTGATTCAAGATCTAGTACAAATTTAAATTCTTTCAATTACTTCAAATTATTTAGATTTTTACATTGAATTAAAATGAAGATGAAAATGAAGATACAAACAAACAGAAACAGAACAGAAACAGAAAGTGTTTGTGTTTGTTTGCGTCTGGCTATTTGGTAAGGTGTTTTGGAGCATAAAACCCTGCCGCCGTGGCAAGTGTCCACAACCACTACGAACTCATTTTTGGCCGAGAATGTTTATATTTGAGCAGAAGTGTTCGTATGTATGTACTTGCGTATAAATAATGCGTTGGAATGCAGCGTTTGAATGAGTCCACTAGTGCGCCGAAAAGCGAAGGTATTTTTGGATTCATTGCGAAAGTGTTGGCGCGACGTATAATCGAATAGTTTTTATTTTACAATAATTTGTTTGATTTTCGGTTGGAAAATGCGCAAACCGAAAATGCATGTGCGAATCCAGTTGAAATATTTGCAGCCAATAAAGTTGAGCAACAATTGCATGGCCTCATACGTAGAAGCACGTGGAATGCAGTACACGTAGATATAATTATTTTCGATAACTGTAGGTTGCACACACACATATGTACATTAGGGTGGCCCTTAGTTGTATGGAGGATAAAAAAAGTTTCTGGATTCTCGATCGCACCCCCTAGAAATATGCGAATAGCCCAAAAACTAGTATATACAAAGTTTTGTGTCAATCAAAAAAGGTTTAGAGGTTGCGCAAGGAGCTTGAAATCCTGAAAAAAATAAGAATTTTTGCCATTTTTATGTCTCAGACTTCCATATTTCAAAGTCACACTATCCCTTACAGGTTTTCCATACCGTAATAAGATAATAAGAATAACATTAGAACCGTTGTAACGGTATATCACGAGCATGCGACGCTTGAGAATGCACCACATTAAATTTACTTTCATATTTGTATTTCTGTAACTCTATCATCAATCGACCGATTTTTAAGATTGTGGTAATTTTGGAAAGGTAATTAAATGCAGATCTTATTACGGTAGAGAAACCAGATAGTGTGGCTTTGAAATATGGAGACATAAAAATGGCAAAAATTCTTAATTTTTCAGGATTTCAAGCTCCTTGCGCAACCTCTAAACCTTTTTTGATTGACCCAAAACTTTGTATATACTAGTTTTTGGGCTATTCGCATATTTCTAGGGGGAGCGATCGAGAATCGGAATACTTTGGAAAATAAGGGCCACCCTAGTGTACATATATGTACTATGAGGAATGTTGATATGACTATGAGGAAATGCGGTTAAGAAAGTATCGGTGACTAGGCGCCATACGTCGCGGCCAGCGGCCCTTTGATAGCTCTCCGCGTCAATTGCTGAGAACTTTATGTCTTCTGCCGTTACAGTATTGGCATAAACATATGCATATAAGGACGTAGATATGTACGTGCTTTAATGCAAAATTAATAATTTCACCATATTGCATACGCTTGTTACTCACGCTGCTTGAAAGCTTCCGAGTATACTATTAATAAGCACATTTTGTACAACTTCTTACACTTTCATTATATTCTGCATTCAATCAAAATATTTATGAGCGAAAAAAGAAAACAAATTATGTATATTCATTCATTGTAATATTTTTTTCAACTCATGTAAACCATACATATACACATGATATACATACAAATGTATGTGTGTAGACAATTGTTTTCCAAGGCATTAATCATCATTTCAGCAAGTCTCTGGCATTTTTCCAAAATGTATCATCTCTTATAAATAAAAAGTAAACGCAAATGACCTATAATTTCTTTGGAAAAATGTCTGTTAACAATTGATGAGTTCCCGAAATGTAGAACTAATATAGGAACTCGCCAAACCCTGGCGAGTGACAAATCAAACCTCTAACAAATAAAAAGCTGCGTGCATTCCAACCGGCGATTTCGCAAAAGAACGTAATATAGTATGCGACCTCAATATGGGTCCAAACGCTTTATGTCTAGCCAATACCAGACCAATAAATGCTGTATGTATTAGAGCTAATGGTGTTCTACTAATTAACTAACCGGAAAGGGCATTATTCGAATAATCATATTCGGTTCGCAGTATCCGGATGATCGTACGACATCGACTATTCGAATAGTACAAGTTCATCAATTTTCTTATTTTTATGGCATTTTCATAAATTTAAAATAACAAAAATTAACGCTGCTGGGATTCCAAATAATTTTCATTTATTCATATACTCGTAGCCGAGCAACTATCCGAATAGCCGTTCTACTACGTTTATTCGAATAGTATTAAACAACATGGGACCAGAATTTCCATCTGATCTAAATACTAAGTGGACATGGGTGCTATAAAAGCCATCTTCACAAAGTCCATCATGGCGATAGTCCGATGCGTACGATGTCCATGGAAGACTCTGAAATTTATTTTTTGCACTCGATTTTTGAATGTAAGAGAGGGGTTTGAAACTACACTTGGTTGAAGTTTAACGGTGGAAAACTTGACTGCACTTATGTATGTGCCAGTCCTCTGGCATGTAGAAAGATGTTAGCGAAGTGACAGCTTCAATTATGACAGAACTGAGACTGGTACAGAAGGTTAGGCGTCAGTCAGTCTGTGCCATAGAGGAAACCTAAAAACCTTGTCACTCCCACGAAGTAATGCTTAATCAGGCGTTTACGTGGCAGAGTCTTGAGTTGGGTGTGGGTTAGGTTTAGCGATTAAAGTTTCGCATTCCGGGTTTCGAAGTTTCTTCCTAATATAAAGAAAAACAAAAACAAGTAAGGAAGGGCTAAGTTCGGGTGTAACCGAACATTTTATACTCTCGCAATTTATTTATTTAACTAAATTAATATTATATAATACACAATTTGACCCACATATTCGTCATATATATTGTATAAAGTCCATTGAAAGTTGGAAACATTAATATTAGGTTAGAAGCACCGAGGTCCTCGTGTTCGATATATGGGGCCTTAAAAACCTATGGTCCGATTTCGGCGATTTTTAGAATGGGGCTGCCCCACTATAAACATAGTATTTGTGCGAAGTTCTGCACCGATATCTTCACTAGTGCTTACTTTATATATTGTAATGTAAACGATTCAGATCGTCTTCAAAGTTCTGGTATATAGGAAGTATGCGTGGTTGTGAAGCGATTTGGCCTATTTTCACAACATATGATTAGGATGTTAGGAAACTATTACAAACCAAGTTTCATTGAAATCGGTCGAGTAGTTCCTGAGATATGGTTTTTGTCCCATAAGTGGGCGACGCCACGCCCATTTTCCATTTTGTAAAAAAATCCGAGTGCAGCTTCTATCTGCCATTCCTTATGTGAAATTTAGTGTTTCTGACGGTTTTCGTTAATGAGTTAACCCACTTTTAGTAATTTTCAACCTAACTTTTGTATGGGAGGTGGGCGTGGTTATAATCCGATTTCTTTCATTTTTGGACTGTATTAGGAAGTGGCTAAAAAAACGACTGCAGAAAGTTTGGTTTATATAGCTCTATTGGTTTGCGAGATATGTACAAAAAACTTAGTAGGGGGCGGGGCCACGCCCACTTCCCCAAAAAAATTACATCCAAATATGCCCCTTCATAGTGCGATCCTTCATACCAAATTTTATTTCCATAGCTTTATTTATGGCTTAGTTATGGCACTTTATGTGTTTTCGGTTTTCGCCATTTTGTGGGCGTGGCAGTGGTCCGATTTTGCTCAGCTCAGATTTTGAAAGCAACCTTCCTATGGTGCCAAGAAATAAGTGTGCCAAGTTTCATCAAGATATCTTAATTTTTACTCAAGTTACAGCTTGCACAGACGGACGGACGGACGGACGGACGGACGGACAGACAGACATTCGGAATTGAACTCCACTCTTCACCCTGATCACTTTGGTATATATAACCCTATATCTAACTCGTTTAGTTTTGGGTGTTACAAACAACCGTTATGTGAACAAACCTATAATACTCTCTTAGCAACTTTGTTGCTAGCAACTTTGTTGCGAGAGTATAAAAAAATTACTCGACCTTCGAGCTTAATTTACTTTCTCACTCTACATAATCGCTTGTGAAAGTAAAGTGTATGTTCAGAACCCTCCTTCCTCCAGGATTAGTCGTGAAAAGTCAGCTTTGAATAATTCAGGCTCGAAACAATTCAAAAACAAGTAAGGAAAGGCTAAGTTCGGGTGTAACCGAACATTTTATACTCTCGCAATTTATTTATTTAACTTTATTTATATTATATAATACACAATTTGACCCACATATTCATCATATATATTGTATAAAGTCCATTGAAAGTTGGAAACCCTAATATTAGGTTAGAAGCACCGAGGTCCTCATGTTCGATACATGGGGCCTTGAAAACCTATGGTCCGATTTCGATTCTTAGAATGGGGCTTCCACACTATAAAGGTAGTTTTTGTGCAAAGTTCTGCATCGATATCTTCACTAGTGCTACCTTTATATATTGTAAAGATAACGATTCAGATCGTCTTCAAAGTTCTGGTATATAGGAAGTAGGCGTGGTTGTGAAGCGATTTGGCCTATTTTCACAACATATCATTGGGATGTAAGAAAACTATTACAAACCAAGTTTCATTGAAATTGGTCGAGTAGTTCCTGAGATATGGTTTTTGACCCATAAGTGGGCGATGCCACGCCCATTTTCCATTTTGTAAAAAATCTGAGTGCAGCTTCTATCTGCCATTTCTTATGTGAAATTTAGTGTTTCTGGCGTTTTTCGTTACTGAGTTAACTCACTTTTAGTAAGTTTCAACCTAACCTTTGTATGGGAGGTGGGCGTGGTTATTATCCGATTTCAACTATTTTCATGGTGTGTGGTGGGGTACGTAAGAGAACTGACTGCAGAAAGTTTGGTTTATATAGCTTTATTGGTTTGCGAGTTATATACAAATAACCGATTTGGGGGCGGGGCCACGGCCACTTTCCCAAAAAAATTACATCCAAATATGCCACTTCCTAGTGCGATCCTCTATTCCAAATTTTACTTTTATAACTTTATTTATGGCTTAGTTATGACACTTTATGTGTTTTCGGTTTTCGCCATTTTGTGGGCGTGGCAGTGGTTCGATTTTGCCCATTTTCGAAAGCAACCCTCTCACGGTCCCACGGAACGTGTGTTCCAAGTTTCATCAAGATATCTCAATTTTTACTCAAGTTATCCGTTGCACGTACGGACGGACGGACGGACGGACGGACAGACAGACATTCGGATTTTGACTCGTCTCGTCACCCTGATCATTTTGATATATATAACCCTATATCTAACTCGTTTAGTTTTATGACTCACAAACAACCGTTAGGTGAACAAAACTATAATACTCTCTTTAGCAACATTTGTTGCGAGAGTATAATTATGAATTTTTCTAACAGAAAAACTCCCATGGCTTGATTACATTTTGGAAATACTTAAATAAACCTCCTGCTGGGGCAACAATTGGAGCCGTAGTACTATTTTCATTTACGAAATTTATTGAATTACTCAATTCATTGCATTCACAGTTAGAAATATTTCCAATTAACAAGTACTTGTTTATACCAATAGATATGTATGTATGCGTTTGTGAGTGGCTCTTTACTTGGTAAAAGATTGTGAGAGGCGTAGGCGTTTGAGAGCTGAACATAGAAACTGGTAAATAAATTACAAAAATACGAATTTGCTTCATTCATGCTTTCACACGCGCTGTACCCACACACTGTATATAAGTGTGGCGTTTGCAGCTCAAGCCGAAGCGACTTGTCAACGCAAACAGTGTGTGCTCCACTTAACAGCGCTTCTAGTGCCAACAGTGAAGCATATGCCATGGCGCGTACGCACGCACTCACCCACACACACGAGAAACTAGACTAAGCTTGCATTTGTGTAAC
This sequence comes from Zeugodacus tau, assembly GCA_031772095.1. Classification (NCBI taxonomy): domain Eukaryota; kingdom Metazoa; phylum Arthropoda; class Insecta; order Diptera; family Tephritidae; genus Zeugodacus; species Zeugodacus tau. The sequence continues at coordinate 35,960,828 of CM062653.1, read as the reverse complement.
TGAATTCAATATCAATGACGATGGAAGATTAACCGAATTTCTGTTGCCACAAATGAGCCATGGAAGATGTACTAGTTTAGTGTGTGTTTGCATGTCAGAGTATATAGGCTGCGACACAAATGCTTGCGCCTATTTACACTTTTGCGAACGCCTATATGTGTATGTATGTATGTGTTTAAAATGCAGTGCGACTATTTCAATGTGTTAGTATGCCAATTTCCTACAACAACAAGAAAATTTGGCGTCAAGAACACAGGCATAAGGAAATGAGCAATTATTATTATTTAACGAAAATCTCAGCAGTCTGTCGATATGGCACAAAATATCCTTGTTACGAAAATATATATTTCTTATGCGCGAATAAAAGAAGTTATTTTTATCAAGTGAGCCGTCAGGTATACATATCCATACAAATATTTCACTCGGCTGCCTGCCTCAGCACAGAGTCCAGTGGCCCACTTTGAAGTATATGCACTGACATTACCGTAGGTTCTTCAACACACACACACACGCACGCACGCATACTCGTATATATGTATTTACAATGTTGCCTCACACCAATGGCGGAGTAGGCGTACACGCAACTGCACAATTATGTGGTAGATACAAAGTGTAACTTTCAGCAGCAGGAACTGCGTAGGGACACCATGACGGCAGGATTTTAGGCAAAATTAGTCATGAAAATCGATAAAATTCCTTTGTTTTCAAGCTCAGGCGCTCCGTGCGTGCAGGAAATTCTTTGCGGAGCTTGTTTTTGTTTTAACATTAATTTGTTGTGCATGAAAATCGCGCAGAAAGCATTTTGCGAAAGAAATTTCCGATTACTCACCAATTATTTATGCGTACACTCTTTCCGTTTCAGTTTTAATTCAACTCCTTCCTCACTGTATTTATTTAAAAATTCTGTAAAAAAAACTGTTTCTTTGCCTTTTTCACGTTTTCACTTTTTCGTTTTTTTTATTTTATTTTTTTTTTGTTGCTCTACGATAATTATATTTGCATTTTGCGTTGCAAATCACGGAGCAAACAGCACAGCAGCACTTGGAGATTTCCTTCCCCAATATCCACTTGATCAACAGCGCGAATTTTCCGTCCGCGAGGCGTCGTTATCGTTGGCGTGCGGGACGACGTGTGAAAAATGTATACAAGAATTTCTGTGTTGCTGCTGTGGCCACTTTTGCCGTTATTTATACCTTTGCCGCGGCCTCCTCCGCCAACTGGACTTTGTTTTGACTTGTGCTTTCGTGCTCTTCCTCTTTCAGCTTCGTCGTGTCTGTGGTCGTCGTTGTTTTTGATTTTGAAATTGGCTCAAATGGAAAACTCAAAATGTTTCGTTTGTTTATATCCAGCTCTCAATTCGTACATGCTCGTTTGTACGCGCCTACATACATACATATATATGTATTTGTTGTGCAACGTTCTGTTTTCATTTGAACGCTCGGAAAATCTGCGCATAAATTATGCACATACATACATACGGCATACCGAAATCTACCACACATGTATGTATGTATGCATGCAGCAGTTGTAAAGCCATGTTAGGATAGGCAGCACTTGTAGAGCGGAAGCTTCCCTTCTCGCGCCAAAAGCGACATGCGCAATGTGAACTTTTTTGTGGAGTAAAGCTCTTTTGTATACCCTGTACAACATTACAGTTACATTCGAAATTTCGATTATAGCAACTATTTTAGCAAAACGATTTGCTGATATTCGAAAAAAAAAACAAATATGGAACGGTTTACAGAACATGTCGAACGATTTGGATTTTTGAGTTCCAATCCAGAATTGCGATTTCAGTAATCTAAATATTAGAAGCGAAAAGCTCACAAATAACAATACGAAAGCTGTTTTTCAAATAGAGATTGTTCCTTGGTAGGAAATTATAAATCTTTCTTCCAATAAATACGATCACCATAAGTAGCAAGAGTTTGGAGTGCTTCCCACTGTTCACTCTCGATATTTGAGCAGAAGCTAGTTCAACGATAATGTCATAAATTTCGTTTTGCTGTAGCAGGAAATGAATTTCTCTAACATTTAGCTTTTAATTATTATTTTTAAGTTAATAGAATTAATTTGTTGTTAGTATTTAATCATTGTATACTAGGTACAATTGTAATAAACAAAAAAAAAAAAAAAAAAAAAAAAATTTCGTTTAAAGAAAGTGAGTTCCATAGGATATGATGACTTTCTCTGCAGACAACTTCAAGTTTTTTCTCTTTCTAAAAAAATGTTTGTTGGTGGTCTTAATTGTGGCCATGTCAAAGTACGATCAAAGTAGAGGCATAGCAAGTGTACTACACCTATGTGGAAACTCAAATTTCAGCTGTGATTATTAATAGCAATATTGGGTATTTTATTTCATTATAATAAAACTAAACAAGTAAGGAAGGGCTAAGTTCTGGTGTTACAGAACATTTTATACTCTAGCAATTTATTTATTTAATTTTATTAATATAACAAAAAATTTGACTCACATATTCGGCATATATATGGTATAAAGTATACTTCAAAGTTCGGGTATATGGGAAGTAGGCGTGGTTGTGAACCGATTAGGACTAATTTCATAACACATCATTGCGAAGTCAAGAAGATATTATGAACCGAATTCCATTCAAATTGGTCGAGTAGTTTCGGAGATATGGTTTTTGACCCATAAGTGGGCGGAACCATGCCAATTTAAAATTTTGTATACCATTTTGAGTGCAGCTCTTCTGTACCATCTTTACAATGAAATGCTGAGTTAAAGCATTTTCAGTAGTTTTCAACATTACCTTTGTATGGGAGGTGGGCGTGGATTTCCTCCATTTGTGGACTGTATAAGGTAGTAGCTAAAGGAAATGACTCTAGAAAGTTTCCTTGATGTAGCTTTAATAGTTTGTGAGATGTGTACAAAAAACCAATATGCCCCTTCATAGTGCGATCCTTCATACCAAATTTTACTTTTATAACTTTATTTATGGCTTAGTTATAGCTCTTTATGTGTTTTTATTATCGACATTTTGTCGGCGTGGCAGTGGTCCGATTTCGTCCACCTTCCTATGGTGCCAGGAAACACATCTACCAAGTTTCATCAGGATATCTAAATTTTTACTCAAGTTACAGCTTGCACGGACGGGCGGACAGACGGACGGACGGACGGACAGACATCCGGATTCGAACTTTTCTCGTCACCCTAACCATTTTGATATATATAAACCTATATCTAACTCGTTTAGTTTTAGGACTTACAACCAACCGTTATGTGAACAAAACTATAATACTCTCTTTAGCAACTTTGTTGCGAGAGTATAAGAAAGTTTAAATAATTAATACTTCGTTGAATTACTATTGTTAGATAACACCCCAGCACATCTCCAAGGCATTGAGTCCACCAAATGTCTGCGTTTCTCGAGAGAATTGACCTTGCACGCCTTCTGCACAACACTCCATAACAACTTTGTATTTGCGGATTCTCTTTTCCTTCCTTAAACTATGCCCAAAGATTTTCACTCTGATTAAGGTCAGGTGTTTGAGCAGAGTAGCCCATAACCTTAAAACGATGCGAAGTAAACTAATTTTTTGCCATAGAGTTTTTTATTTTTTGTTTATAGACCCGTTTCTGTGGGATTTTCGATACAGGGAGCATAGTCGGTTCCATTATTTTAACGTACATTTTCATATCCCTGTTTTTTAAGCCAATATAACGGACCTATACCGTTGTAAACACCCTAATTCATTGATTTTAGCACCTCCATGGTTCACAGGCCGGGAAACAAATCCAGGATAGGATTTTCCGCGCGGTTTTAGTAAAGACACTTCTCTTGGGCTCCTGCTGAAAAATTGTTGTTTTTAAGTCTTTTCTTATTGTGGACGAAATAACACTAAGATTTAACCAGTCTTTAGATTTTTTTGGGATATAAATTCGATTTTCTCGGGACAAACCAACAACTGTCGTCAAGCATGGCCGCGAAAATGTCACATTTCGTTCCAATAGTTTTAGGATTTGGTTTTCAGTTTTTTCCATTTCTTTGGGTTTTGACTGAACATCCAACGAATTATTTAATAAACATGCAAGATTTTCCTTCCGCCAGCACTTTTTAACCAAATTTTGTTCTTCGTTAGAAAAATTCTTGCCACGTCCCATTTTCGTAAAAGAAATGTGTTTTCAAATTTAAAGGGTGATGTATTCACTAAAGAACTATTGTACCAGTTGACTTCAAGATCAGTAAGATTTCTAAAATAATCAAGTATTTATATACCGTTAACTTTTCCAATTAATAAAGTTGAAACCATCTTAAAATATCTGACTCCTAAAAGTATGCACGAAATATTTGTTTTCTGCTCTCTGGAAAAGCAGAGAACTTAAATATAATATATATCCATACACGTTCTCCGAAAAAGCTTCGTTCTTAAAATTACAGAACACACATACTTACTGACTTATTTAGCTTATGTGAGAGAGAAAACTGCAGTCCTGCTTGGTTATCAATAGGAAAAGCAAAAGCACTTTCTCACAATATAGAAAATATACTCGTAACGTACTCTCTCCTACTTACAGGCTTGGTTTTCTGGCTTCACACGAAATCTTTGAGTGAGGTAGGAAAATTGAAAAGCCGTGAAATTTTTTTTGGGCATTAGAAAAGGAACAAACTTGTTTGTGTTAAGTTAAGTATGTATTATCTGGTATTATGCTTGAATTTTAAACGCTAAAATAACGGTGAAATTGAAATAGAACAAAATTGGTTTTAACTCTATATATGTATGTATGTATTTATATGTATTTCGTTGGACCATATAATAATTAAATAAAAAGATTTTTAATATACATATTTTTTTATTTAATATTTTGTTATTTCTGCAGTGATATATATACAGCCTTGGGCAAAAGTATTAGACACCCCATTTAAATACAAGTATTCTCAAATGTGGCTATCAAAGTTACCACTTCTTTTTGTAAATGTCTTACATGGGTGTTTAACTGTTGATTAAACGAATAACGAATTAAAACGAAACGAATTAAAAAAAAAATTAAGCTGAAACTAAAAATTGTCATTTTTAAGAAAATCATAAAATATTTTATAATATATTTTTATTTTTTAATGTTATTATCACTAATTCATTTTATTTTCACTGTTTCACTAATAAACTTCATTATTTCACTTGTTAAAACAAAAAATTCAGTATTTAGTGGGGTGCCTAATACTTTTGGCCAAGGCTGTATAAATATATTTATATATATACATACATATATTAAATTTCAAACTGTAAATCCACCGAAGGCCACTATCAAAAATACACAGAAATAAACAACAAATTTTCGAAAAAGTATATATAGAACATGTATTTATTTATCTCCCATCATTAGTAAATTTATATTAAATTTCCACAAATTCATTAACCCATCGTCGATATAATACATCATCTAAACATGTTTGCATTCATTACACGCTGATTGGGGTGGTGGACGCTATACTAGCTGCTGCGGTCGCCGCACTCTTCTTAATAGCAATTTTTGCAACACCACTGGCACATTCTGTTGAACCACCCATCAAAACCAAGAACATACCGTTATGGGCAACGGTTTGCCATAATTTGCCGATCCATTTGTCAAGTTTCATCACAGTTTTTTCTGTATTATCCAGCTGAAATTCGTCAGTGCCTAATCGTAAGTTGGTAATTGTTAGTGAGTGTTCCAGCGCTATCTCACGAGCTTTGTTGATTGCGCTCTTATTTGTATCCAATTCATAAAAGGAAACAGTTTTTAGTGTGTCCGGAATTTCATTATCTTCCGCTTTTGTTATGATTTCCTTCACCTGTTGCTGAAGCGTCCCGTTGGTGATAATTGCCGTTCTCCTGTCACGTTGGGATGCATGTGCCAAAAGGTTATTCTTAATATTATCACCACTGGCCAAACGCATGATGTCGTGTAAACGTTTCTTTTGCGTAAGTATTTCATCGCCATACTCTAGACTGTTCGCCAATTTCATTTTCACCAACTTTAAACTAGCCAAGGAGTCTTCGACGGAATCGTGACCTGGAATAAGTAAAAGATAGGTTAAAATATTTTTAAAACAAATATTAGATCATCTGTTTACCATCTGCATTTTCCTGAATAGCTTCCTTCAAAAATGTCATAGCAAGCGTTTGCAATTTGGCTTTCCTCCTACGAATGCCACTCAAATTGAAGCACATACTCGTGTCTATCACGTAGGGATGCATCATTTTCATTGCGTTCAAATCAAAGTTCAAAGATTGACCAACTAAAATAGCATCCGGAGGTAACAGTTCTTTTACCTCACGCTGCACATCTTTTATTGTTTTTGTTACAGTTTTCATGATGGTCGCTGTTATTCCAGAAAAGGGTGTTAAGTAGTCAACGATTTTATTCGTTGGCATCACCAGTGTTTCATAAACGGTTTCAAGATCTTCGTTGACAATCGAAACACGCGTTAGCTCATTCTGTCCAATTACTGTCCTACACATTTCACAGTCCACGCCAAACATTGGGCTGTTATCCGTCACATGCTTGTATTTGTCCTTAGTAAACACATATTCTTTGAAACGGTTGCTAAGTTCACCACGTAATGGCATTGGATAACCCTCATCCACCATTTGTAAAGCAGAGAGCAACAGTTTTGTACGTGGAAATTTGTCTCCTACGGGTAATTTACTTTTCTTAGTAGCGGTCGTATCTTCACTGATTGGAAATATTGTTTTAACTATTAATGTAGGATCTTTAGTCATTTCGACGGCCAACTCCAGTGAGCCATGCTGTTCTATTAACTTATGTGCTTGTACATTTGTTAGAGGTACCTGCGCCATTTCCTCAATAATGGAACCTTCTTTCAGAGGCGGTAACACAACCTCCAAACGGGTCTGAAATATTTCATTTGTTTTTGTGAATTTACTTTCGTTAGACAGATAGTGATATAGTGAAAGGCCTTCCAATATTAGCACAACACTATGCGAAAGCCGTAACGGTTTTTCCAAAAAACACCATCTATCCGGACTGCACGGCGACTTTTTCCCTATTAGGGCCGACATTAACAAATGTTGGATATCCGTTAGAAATATCGGTGTACGTTGACCTTGCGGCATCTCTAACGAAGCTCGTTGACCGAATTCTCGCAAACGTAATATGGGCACATTTTCCAATTCTCTTTTACGTTGTCGTAGTTGGCGACGTAACTCTTTATACTGTTCTTCAGTAAGTTGTAGTTTTAGTCGCTGTTGTTCTTCAGTGGTTGATGACACCTGTGAACTGTCGCTAGCACTACCGTCAGTGCTTTCACTTTTTGTAAGTTTAGGACGTTTAGTTTGTGGTTCATCTTCTACGGCTGCCTCCGATATTACTTTTTCTGTTTGAGGTTTAGGGGGCATCAATTTGGCAGATTTCTTTTTATGCGTCACCTGAAAATTGAATTGTTTAGATGTTAGATGAAAAACTATTTAAGAGGTGCTATTGCATGTACCTTCACAAATCCATCGTCGTCATTTTTGGTTGTAGTCTCGCAAGTTTCAGAAACAACTTGGTTCGTCGCAGTCTCCCGGCGATCATTGTCATTTAGTTGTACCAATTTCGCAAGTGCGAGCAACTTCTTTTTCTTCTTTTCTTTGCGTTCTTCTTGTTTTGATGAAAATGTCTTCATTATTGATTTTCTCTACACAATATGATATATACAAAATAAATGTGGATCAACAAATTTTTCTTTTGTTATTTTTGAAATTTCACGTGCTGAGATACGGGAGTTGACATACTTGTCAATGAGTAAATAAAAAGAGTTGCCGCTTCTTTGTAATTACTGAAAATATCAGCACAATCTTGAGAAACAACACTGAAGGTTGTTGTCTTGGATGAATTTTCTGACAATTAAAGTTTATTTTTCTATTGAAGAAGTACTAAATATTTTGACTGACAAACAAATTTATTTTAAATATTATAACTTAAAAATACATTTTTAAAGAAAACATAAATTTTACCATAATCCTATTGAAAAAAACTTCAAAAAGCTGGAACCAATGTTTACATAGACCTGGTACATTTAATTTTTACACAAAAAAATTCAATATGGCAATGATGTATTTGACGTCCCTGAACAACGATCAAAATTTCATTTTAGACCAATTGTTTATAATATTTGTGTAGTTGAATGAAAACATTTGCGTCAAATGAATTTGATATATTAATTGTTTGTTTAATATTTTATGAATAATTGTTACTATTGAATAAATTAAGAAATATATAAAAAAATTTAGTGCATAAATAAAAAATTTGTGGCAAAGCAGAAAGGAAAACCACCCAGAAAATCAGTGTGTGTAATAGGGTGCAAATGAAAGCGAGTGAATAGAGAGAACAAAGAAAAACACTACAAAAACGAGAAAGTACAAAACGATAAGCTGCGTTTTACACTTTGTAGTGTAGTGTTTGCGAAAAAATAAAACGTGAATATTACTCGTCAGCCATTTACACGTTTCAAAATATTGAAATTATTTTAATTTTCACGTTTCATACGGCTACAATTGATATACAGCGCCAACAATAGCACTACAAAGTTAAGGTCGTCGTGCCCAATATTTTGTTGTTGTTACGTGCCAGCGCCCATCAGCATTCGCTAACTAGTCCTCAAGTTGGACCCTGCTAACATATTACCATATACATATACTTAGTAGTTGTGGAAAGGTGCTTGTCTGCAATCATGGCCAATACTTTGGAGGAACAACAAAGTTTACGTGAATGCGAAAATTACATTCAGGCGCATGGTATTCAACGTGTACTAAAGGATTGCATTGTACAACTTTGTGTTAGTCGCCCGGAAAACCCCATTCAGTTCCTGCGTCAATATTTCCAGAAATTAGAAAAGGTAATTCATATATAAAAAATACTTGTCTTGATTTGTCATTTTGATTACAATATGATATGAAAATTGAAAAGGCAAAAGCTACTGTGCAAAGGTGGTGATTATGATGCGTAGGTGCTATTATAACGACTGATTCACGACATCTGAAACAGTAATTGTGCGCACTTACACACAAGTTTTACAAAAAATTATATATAAACAAGTGGGAAGCCGTACAGATATACTATATGCACACATGAGTGAATAAGTGCTTATGAATAAGACTTTAGGTAATATTTCGTATTGCAAAACTTAACCATATTTTCAACATTACCCCTTGTGAAATGCAATTTATTCGTATTCGTATTTTAGGTTCAATTCAAAGTATTTGCACAATTTACATATTTTTGTATAAAAAACTTGTACGTATAATGGCTATGTTTGATTAGTGCTAAATATAAAGAGATCGTAGTCTGAAACGAGATCACGGTATTGGTTTTAGTAATACATATAATAAAATATATTTTGTTAATTCTAAAAGCTGGGTATCCGAAATCCATTTTAATTACCCTAACATATTCGGCATACTTTAATATTTTTACTTCTAAAAGTATAAGTATGTAATACCTATACTCTTTTTGTTTTAACCTTGGCTGATCTCAAGTAATTCAATTGCAATATGATATTATGAAATACATTTAAAACAGAGACACTGAAAATCTATAATAGGGTCAGGTTTATTTTAGTTTATTGGTTTGTTAAATTAATTTTTATTTTTAATAGTATATATATTGATGAATAGTGTTTAATTTTCAGCACCTGTAATGCATTTAATTTTTGAATTTTATTCTAAACTACTTAGGCACAGACACAGCATTAAATGTACTTGACATATTTCGATTTTATATTTATTTATATTTTAATGCACATTTGTTAGTTTTTTAGATACATTTGTTTGGTTTTTTCTTGCGCTTTGGTATCTTTGCACGCTTACATTTAGACTTTGAAAATTTTAATTTGTTTCTCCTAAATCTCTTACGTTGTCCACATCTTAATTTCTTAGCTTTTTTAGAGCGCTTCCTACTTTTTACTTTACGAGTACACCCCTTTCCTGTTTTTCTTCTTTTGGAAGAAGTTATTGATTTCTTTTTAGAAACTTTACTTTTTGAAGAGCAAGATGAAACCGATCTTCGATGCTGCTTTTTGGGTGCACATGAGCTCAAACTGCATGATTGTTGTGCGGCACAAACCCTCCGCTTAGGCGCATAAAATGCCTTTAAAATTATAAACATATATAAATTTTTTTTTCTTGCAAATTACAAACAAACATAGCAAACCTCTTCAATATATCGCAGCCTTTTTTCCTTTGGCATTGCCTTCCAAGCCTGAGCACCTCTTTTGATGATATCAACGGCTGTAAGGCCACAATTGTGCTTTCGAAACTCGCGTAGAAAATTTAAATAGGGATTTCGCATTAATGGCCCTGGTCGATGGCATTTACTTTTTCCCGCAGATTTCTCTCCATTCTTGTTTTTCGATTTGAACAGACACTTAGAAAAAGTAAACGCTAACGAATTTATGCTTTTAGGATCCATTTACTTTATTTATTGGTTATTAATATATGTATATATTATTATTTGCTTTCAATTTTAACCGAACTGGAATTTTAATTTATTCTCTACGAATGATTTATTAATATAGAATTTCAAGGCTTCGCAGTAAAATATATACTTACGGATAAAGTCAAAGGATACTAATACTATTTTAAAAGTTCTTGAATTGAGTTTTTTAAGCAAAAAGTCCTGCGAGTGTTAAATGTGTTACAGTAGTATTATATTCTTATTAGTTTTGCGATTGGAATATAATTTTTCATGAAACATAAAAAAATACTGTGAACTTAATTTTGTAAGTTGTAACAATTGTATGTTGTTGTTGTTGTTTTTGTTGTTGTAACGATTATCCAGCCCTGCTTAAACTGAACATTGAAAAATAATATTTCTGAGACACCAAGTACCAAAAAAAAAATTTGCTTTGTGCAACTTCGTACTGTAGCAGTAGTAAACTCCTACTTATCCAGACTGAACACCGACAACCAGAATACATGCCTTTCCCTTTGGTCCAACACTATCAAAACAGCACGTTTCCTGGGCCTGCCGTAAAATGACCTCGACGACAACTAGACTTTTGCAAGGCTGGAAAATCGCTAAACCAACATCAACAGTGGTTATGGTTTTAATTATATATTCTTCCATCCAGTTTTGTCCCTGATTGGAGAGTCCATCGTGTTTAAATTTTTTTTTAATATTTTGCCAAGAAGTATTTGAATGGTACTTATACTTTTCCTTTAGTATTTTTCTGACACATTTTAATTATAGATAGCTTTACATTGCTAAAACCAATTCAATTATATTGTTTTTTTCATTCATACAAATTTATTGTCTATATATAGTAAGAAATTGGTGGTCAAACCAAGAAGAAGAAGAACAATTGTTTTACAAATTGTGCAATTGGCAACCTTATCAGGTCATTAACCACACAGACGCTTAAAGTTCGAAAATTTGGTATTTTGTGTCCAATTCGAACTCTTGTGTTTCTTCTGAAAAGAAACCCAAATTCTAAATATTTAAAAACACTGTTTAAAATATACAAATTTTTTCATTTATTTACACACATTTTATGCCAGACTACAAACAAAAGCGATTCAAGACTCCTTACTCTATAAAACGCATAGCTGATTTTGATATTTCGTTAAAACATGTAAACTCTTCGTCGATCGTTAAAGCGATCGTTAGATATTGTGATTTCCATTAGTTGATCCTAAGTTTGCGCCCACTAAATTCTGCAGCTTCTTCTTCTCTTTCGCTTGCAACCTCGGCGCTTGCGTCGTTTTTTGGCGCAACGCCTCCTTTTGGGTCTTCGCCTACGGGCACACTTCGACTTCCTTCGACGACGTTTTCTTGCACATGGATTTGGGCATACTATGCCGCAACTGTCTTGGAATGGCGTTGCACGCATCTGTGTCGGCTGCGCCGGTATTGGCGGTGGTGCTGGTGGTTTTCTTTTCTTTGGTGCATAAAAAGCCTATGGTAAATTCTTAGACTGAACGTAATGGTGGATCAGACGCAATTCATACTAACCTCTTCTATGTACTGTAATTTCTCCTCCTTGGGCATGCTCTTCCATTCCCTGGCACCGCGACGTATGATTTCAACAGCCGAAAGCCCAGTATTGCGCAATCGAAATTCGCGTAGAAAATTCAAGTATGGATTACGATGAAGTGTCCCGCTGGGTCGTTGGCATTTTCCGGTTCTCGTTTTATAAAAAGCCGTTTTGGACGCGCCATTGCCCTTGGTTGTAGAGCGCGTCGACAATGTTTTTTGAATTTCCATGGGATAACTTATATTAAAAATTAGTTTTTGCGATTCGACGCATTAATTTTGATTTAATTACGTACTTTTAATTACAAATATAATAAATACTATTTAAACGTTTTTTGGCTTATATAACAAATTTTTAAATCAATGAATTTAAATCTTTTCCACTTGAATTTGTAATGATTGAGAAAATTCTTTGAACTTGAAATTTCAAAAAAGAATCTTGAAAATATTTTCAAATGCTTTATTGTAAATTATTTCCTAATGATATCAGTGCTAAACATGTAAAGTGTAATGATACTGGGGAATCAAAGGAAGTAACGTTTTTGAATATCCCACTTCTATTCAAAATCTCTTCTAGTAAAGACAGCAATTCTTGATCCCTCGAGCTTATTGCCATTTGCAGAGAGAATGTTTATAAACTTGATTTAAAAGGTTAACCATGTGCAGATGACGGCCGAAAATCAACTGGCCATCCAACGGTAACTTATTAATGGAGAATTGATACTAATTCAATCGCATCATTCTTAATTCATCTATCTTTTTATCCTTTGTTACATTTTGACTTATATATTCGTAGTACCAACATTCTCCTCGCTATTTTTGATCGGCCGCGGCTCCTTACGGATTCTAGTCCAATACGGATTCCTTCGAATTATTTTCCTAAATTCCTGGTTGTTTATAGTTTTGTGCTAGAATATTCTGCAGATGATTCGTCAGCACTTGTGGATTAATGGTTGTAGTATTTGAGTAATGGAATTCGAGTCTAGACTTTTTCCGTACAAAAGCACCGACCTCACTCATGCCGAGTCAATTGTGAGCTTAGTATCTATAGAGATTTGCGTACTTGCCCACATCGCTTACAGCCGTCTGAACGCTTGTGTGGATAAGGTAAATTCTATTCTGGTTAACTATTTGATAAAGTGGAATTATTTAGGGAGTAACTAATTATTTAAAAATATAGATAACAATTAAAGAAAGGTTAAGTTCGGGTGCAACCGAAATTTTATACTATCGCAATTTATTGCTATATTTTTATTAAAATAACACACACTTAGACCCATAATTCGGCATAAACTCCAATAGAAAAAACGAAAATCATCATATATAGTATATAGGCACCAACATACATTATATCTAAGATTATATGCTCATTTAATTTGGCAAAGATATTTCACATATTAACCGATTTATGAGCTATTAAGCCCATCGTATTTTTGAAAATACTATAATTCGGTAAATATATGGGAGCTGGCGAAGTTATGACCCGATTTTAACCATTTCTGGTACAGAGACACACTATTAGAAGAAAAACATTTCCTCTGAATTAAATTAAGATATCTGAGAGATTTTCCAATATTTTCGGTGAAAAATTACCATTAAGGCACTGAGTTCTTCATATTCGATATCCGGGGCATTGAAAAGTTATAGTCCGATTTCAATTTTTCCACAAGTGATGCCACAGGTCATATACAGTATTTGTGTAAAGTTTTATTTCGCTATCTTCATTGGTTCCTTATGTATATATTATAAAGTGAAGGAATAAGATGGAATTCAAAATTGAGTTATATGGGAAGTTGTCGTGGTTGTGAACCGATTTCATCCATTTTCCACACGTGTCATCAGGGTTTCAAGAAAATATTATATACCGAATTTAATTGGAATAGTTCATGAGTACCTCCTGAGATATGGTGAGCGATGCCACGCCCATTTACCGTTTTGTAAAAAATCTGAGTGCAGCTTCTTTCTGCTATTTCTTCTGTAAAATTTAGTGTTTGTGACGTTTTTCGTTTGTGAGTTAACGTACTTTTAGTAATTTTCAACCTAACCTTTGTGTGGGAGGTGGGCGTGTTTATTATCCGATTTCAACTATTTTCATGGTGTGTGGTGGGGTACGTAATAGAATCGACTGCAGAAAGTTTGGTTAATATAACTTTTTTGGTTTGCGAGATATATATAAAAAACCTATTTGGGGCGCTTCCACAAAAAAATTACATCCAAATATGGCCCTTACTAGGACGATCCTTTGTACCAAATTTTACTTTCATAACTTTATTTATGGCTTAGTTATGAAACTTTATGTGTTTTCTTTCGCCATTTTGTGGGCGCGACAGTGGCCCGATTTTGCCCATTTTGACATTGCGATTAAAATTTGAAATATAAACTATCCTATATTTTAAGATGGACCAAACTGCAGACGTGTGCAAAATTTCATTAAAATCAGTTCAGGCGCCAATCCCGGACAAACAACGTGACATGAAATTTTTATATATATAGATATAGATAAGGCTTGTATTATGCAGTTATCCTATGTGATTTCCTTTATACGCTCTCGCATCTAAAGCTTTTTTGAATTCGACGGACAGACGGTATAGTGGAAAGCGTCACTCGTGTGATTGTTGCACTATGATACGAAGCGTATGTGCTTGGTCTACCCAGCTTTAGGGCGAAATACAGCCTGTTCGTCACGCAGCATGTACTCGACATTGTACTATCGTGGCTATTATACATGTTGATAGGGTTAACGCTCTTCAGTCGCCGTATTCTCGCAGGTCCTTCACTACGATGCAGCCGCTGATATATGCGGATTGGCCATTAAGACATTGGTTGTAATATCTATGTCTGTCTTTTTAGACTGTGCTAATTTGAAGATACTCTTTCTTCTCCATCTTTAATTATCATTCCGTGGCAAGAGAGATCTTACGTTTTACGTTTTAATTAGATGATACAACATCTACCTGACCAGAAGCTGACAGCTGAAGCTCGCTACTTTAACATGAAACTGGCTGTGTATGAAGCCTTAATTTATATAATAATAAACATAATTTGTAATTCAGAAAGTGGCACCAAACTACAATCCATGATCTAGCATCATGTGAGATTACCTTTGCAACAACAACAGCTATACACAGAGAAATAGCACACTTACAAATATATTTTCCAACACATATTTTTAAACGATGTGCATATAAAAGTGTTTTATATTTATTTTTAGCAACTTGTTAACGGTGTGAAGTTATATTGAAAAAATAATAATGTATTCCTCTTAGCAAGTTGATATTTCGTTGTATAGCACGAATTGTAAAATCACATTGACATCTGTGGGATAATCTCTTCTGGTATCTACTTCAAAGAAGGGATTACCATGCTTCCTTAATTCCAGTCCAAAATCATCCGATTTTTAATTTTTTTTCCCGATCTTCTCTTTTAAATCATTCCAGAGGGTTTCTATCAGTTTAAAATGGTGATTTTGCATTGACCAGTCCAATACAATACAATATTTTCGGAAGATAATCAATCCTTTACTGCCATAGCTGCATGTTTCGGATTTCAATCATGCATAAATATCTAATTTTCAGGCATTGATTCACATAAGAATGGCTCTATTGTATGTTTAAGTATGAATAATGATCCAATCTACCATTAACTCAAATGCACTCCACAATGTTTCCTGGGGCATCTGGGGTTTATGTAAGCATTGACTTTCAGGATATGCACAAATATTTTACCATTCGGTCCAAAGCGATTTACTTTTATTTCATTGATCCATAATACTTTCTTCCAAAATTGTTCATCCCTCCCTACATGAGCCCTAGTAAAAACAATTAATCCGCGTTTTTTTTTTGGATACAAGTTATTTTTTCGACTGATGCTTCCAAAGGGGCGCGCAGAATTGAGCTTGTCTTCTAACAAGTCCACAGGATACGTTTAATCGACATTTTTCATTTATTTCGACCATAATGGTGCCGAGGATTCAAACGTGTCATCCTTGCACTTTCTCACAATAGTTCGGTCAACATTGGAAGTGGTTTACCTAGAGGAGACTTCCGGAATTTAATTTTTATTTATGTCTCTGGACCATAATAGACTAAATTAAAAGTTTTTAATATCACTTTTGGATAACATGTATATATTTGTGCGAATTGAGAAGGATTTTTTCCGTTTTGAAAGAGTTCTTATATAAAGCACCATTTTTTGCGAAACTAATAACGAAACATATTTAAAATTTGTCCTAATTGGACTTCTCTACACATTTAATGATCTACTGGCACAACGTATTCTCTGCCACTGTACCCTCCACGGGTTCACGCTTGATTAATTTTAAATACCACAAATTCTATCCATTAATACCGTTAGGAAAAAAACATCGAAAGCCCTAAAAATATCCTGTCACTCACACAACTCATATTTACTCATTGTATTTATTTTTATTTGCCTGTTGTTTGTGCTGTTGCTTTGTTGTTGGAATAAAAACCACCTGTTAAGTCGGTACATCCAGCTGGTCAGCGCAACCGAACTCCACCCCAGTGAATCCACGTACGCGTATGTATGTATGCATGCATGTGTACTGCAAAACCATAACCTTACATTGGATCATTGTTCTTGTTTATACACATATGTACTCATACTAGGACAATATAGAAGGCGAAGCGTTGTGCTGGGTTGTAATTAAGTTAAAAGTTGACGCTTTGACTGCTAATATTGCTCTAGTCATTATAAATTGTGAAATATGTAGCCGACTGGCAGCGGATGCTGCTGTGGGAAATCTGCATATTTCAGTCTGACCCGGATCCTTGAGGCGTGCGGTACTAGCAGCAGGTGCAACCTACATACGCAACACAGTTTACGGTTTCGCGAGCGTTGACTCTCGGTCGCAATTGTCGCAGCGACGCCTTCCTAGTGTTGACTATCAATAGCTTCCTTATTAACATACTGACATATACATATATGTGTGAAAGCGACGACATACACACATACACGGTTCACGTCTATTGTGTGTGAATACATACATACATACATATTTATTTTATTGGTGTTTTTGTATACACAATTGCCATGGGCAATTCGCTGGGTGTCAGTCAAATGCAAGAAACGGTGATCGATCGCTTCAAATCGGTGTGCCTAACCACAGACGAACACGGGGCGGTTCGCATCCGGTCTTTCTCCGATGGCGGCCATTTGACATCGCGCGTGGCGGCAGAAGCAATACGTGACGAGCACCGACTTAGTTTGGATGTCATACAACGGGTGCGGCATGTGCGCACCTCCTGCACGACAATACCCGAGGAAGATATCGTAAGTGCACAGGTGAGGGCGGATATTTGCACATAAGTGGGAATTATTATTGCAACTTTTATTCTATTCGATTCACTATGTTTATTTTTGCACTTTTTTATGTCTTTAAAACTGTTAAACAGAGATATAAAAGGTCACTATGAAAATACAAATAGATTTACCAAGTCTCACCATTGCCATTATATGAGTAGATATACATCCGTGGCATAACCAAAATAAACGGTTATATTTCCATTCGTTTGCGCTAAAAAAAACACACATTTTTTTTAAACTAGAAATATAAATTAGTGCAAGAACCTGAAATTCAATAGACAGTTTTTGGGAAAATTCACTTTCTTTTGGTAAATATACGTCTATTCTGAATTATCTTGTTCCTTAGCCTTACCTATTATAACAACCTACCTTATAAATTCCGTTACACTCCTTATGAAACTCCAGCTCAATGCTTGCAACAATCATCATACATTTGATTCGCCTATGATCTGTCTTGACTATTCAAAGTATCCATTTCGAGGTTCCCTACTTAAAAAAAAACTCATAAAATCCGAATGTAATGGAGAATATTTATTATCCTTCGAAAGAGCATTTCTTGGCATCTATTTTTTTTAAAGATTATCCCTTTCAAATGTTGTACGCGCCTACGTCTCAGGCGGGTGATGTTTAGCTCCAAGACCTGAATCGAAGCGGCATTAAAAGTCTAATATATGAAAAAGTTTAAATGTCTAACGGTTTGATATCACACAGAACGTGAAATTTCGTAATAATATTGAACACTTTGTAACCGTTGTTCAGGCGTAAGTCTTTCCATGATGAAATGCCAAACTATACTGAACAAATATAACGTGACAACTTGTCACGACTCATGCATGATCTGTCAAAAAACGCTATTGAAAAAAGTGTAAGCACTAGAGCTGCGACTATCATACTACTGGACCTAGATTCAGTCTAAGTTTACCACGAGTATAAAAATTTTTTATAAATAGTTTATTATAGAAGTACCGTGTTTAATCCTTAAATTTATTATAAAAGAAAAATGTTGAATTCTCATTAAAATTCCCATTAATATGGTTTAAAGGTGTACGTGTTCTTCCCAATGTGTATAATTGCATTCTTTACACGTGATGAAATTATGATTTCTGGTCACCTTATGTATAGTCTTATAGTCAAACACTGAAACCGGTGTTTACTGTTACTGAGCTTTTGTTGAATGTGGACACAGAAAGCTTTATATTTGCCTCTCATCTTTGCGCACACAACCTACGCTCAGGACCATCGCCACCCTTCACGTGTACGTACATACGTAGTAGCATTTTATATCGTAAGAGCTTCGTATCGACATTGAAATGCTCGAGGAAATACACACATTTGTGTGTAACGAAAACGCAAGCGATTTCTGCTAAGTATTTCCTGCATTAGCTCGTTTTTATGGATAAATAAAGCACCCAACCAATGTGAACATCTTTTTTTTATTTTGCTTGTGGGCATACGATATCGGTGTACTTCTATTGCTTACGGAATTTAAGCGATTTTCCGATGAAGGTCACTATGTCGCCAACACATCGGTGCTTTTATCTATATCTACATACATATATGGGACTTGCATGAAAATATATACGAAGGTATGTGCTGAGATTTAAATGGAGTGTGTACATAAACATTTGTATGCCCAATGGAGTCGTTTCAACGCAAAACCGAAATAGAAAACGAAAGCAACAACTTCGCATGTGTGTCCTGGCGTGACGTTTGACTACAGTTATTGGCCCAGCGGTGTTGTTGACGCTCATTGTTATTGGCGGGACGCTGTGTTGTGGCGACGGTGACGTCGTTACTGTTGTGCCAGTGCTCTCGTCGGAGATTCGAAAACATCCTATGCCGCTCTGCGCCGCCAACATCATCATCGTACAGTATTCATTGTTCGATTGTTCGCCATTCAGTTGTCATTGGAACGTCTTCGTGTAAGGTAGTGAGTGAGCGAATGTGTGAATGAGTGGCTATAAATTGCGCTGAAAGCTTCAAAAAGTTTCGCATAAATTAATATCGACAATGAGATGAAAGTGTTTCCTTTCACAGCGTAGGATTTACGCATTTTTAATATACCCTGCAATGAGTGTGGTTATTTGCGGTTCCCGCGCACCCCTAAGGACAAAATCGAAAAAATCGAAGTGAACGCAATTCGTTCTCGTATGCGTCGAATATCGACGCCGTTTAATAACAACTTGATTAATTGCCATTTTATTTGTGAAATGTTAATGGCCTGTTAACAAGGTTTGCGTTTCCACCACCTGCCAAGCAGAAATAGTCGATCGAGTTATTATTCGGCCGTTAGTTATTGGTTAGTTGGTCATACGTCGGCCGGTGGTTGTATGCGGTAACATGAAAAACGTGTTAATTATCAGAGTGCAGTGGCTGCAGGCGGAGTGTCGCCGAGTTGGTGGCGGGAACGGCGTACGGTGAAAGGTGTGCAGCATTGTTTGCTCTATATTAGCACAGACGAAACGTCCCCTTGTCTCCAAAGACATTTATAAGTCAGTCTTGTGTATTGCATTTTTATTGTAGTTAGCTGCTTGGTGTACATTTTATTTTGCTGTATTTTATGTGCATGGAATTCGTCGCAGTTTATTTATATTTAAAATACTTCATGTTTTTAAATTATTTGGAAACTACCTTTTTACATTTTCTTCCCACTTAGAGTTCTATAAAATCTTAATGACCGGCAATTGTATATGCTTCTTAAAATTGGTACTATATTCGATACCATGGCGAGAAATGAATTTTAACATTCGATTAATACTTCTTCTGTCATAAGAATCCTGTCTATAATCCTTTTAGAGGCAGTAAGAGCTCTTGGAATTTCGCTACCTTTGTGTTTTGTTCCCATTTGATAGTAATGGCGACATAAAAAGAAAATTAAGTATAAAAAAGCAACTGGTCAGTGAAATAATAACACAAACACACAAATCTATAGGTTTCATTACAATAATTGTAGACTCATTTAAATATATTACAACTATTAATAAACATATATTTCCTTACAAAAAATATTGAATTCACTGCTCTGCCGTCCACTGATTTCAATAACGAATAATAGTACATGTTCTAAAATAACTTCAACGTTTTCCCGAAAACATTTTTATTCTTTACTAAAATAATATGTAACAAATTGTTTTTGTTTACAATTTACAAGCAAATTTTACAGATTTCTACGTTGCCGCTTCTAATTCATTCTTTGATGACGTTGCTGTAGCAGTTTTGTCTCTACCTTTCCTGCCTGGAACCCAAAGCATAAGACAAAATCTGAGAAGAAGCTGTTTCAAACAAGAAATATTTCACATATATTCTCATATATACTTATATTTTTAAACATTATTTATTTTAGACGTTTCTTTACACTTCTTGTTGTTTTATTTGCGTTACTGTGCTCACAAACATACGTACATAAATAGTTTTCGTCTTCTTGTTTCACTTTTCCTTCAAGGCCAAACTGTTTGTTAGCAAAGCGCGATTTATTGTTACTTTTCGCAACTACCGTTATAAGCAAGATGTGTTTGTACACAAATAACTATCGTTAGCATTTCTCTTGTATGAACTTTGACATTCCCATAGATTTTTCTTTACATATATGTATACAAATGTATATATGTAATTATGTATGTATGCATTTTTACGCGTTGATTTCCTCATTTGCATGCCTTTTTCATTTGCGACCGCAGACGAAATGACTCCACGACACGCACACCTTTTAACTGCTGCGCCTTGTGATGGCCAGCAATTCCTTTTCCTTTCTGACGTGGACTGATTAGTTGTGCTGTAGTCGGTAGCATAATTTGTTGGCTGACATTTCCGTAACGTCAGCAAAAAACTGTAAATGGAAAACACGCGAATATAAGTTGTATCCTTGGTTGTAAATACATATATACTAATTTTTATTTCACTATATTTAACTTAAATTTTGTTTTTTGGGGAGTGTACATTATAAATATTTGTTGTTGATATTTACTCTTGTTCTTGAACTGTACAACTTGTTAATGGTTGAGAATTCATTATATGTATGAACATTAAGGTTCATACATGGTTCTTTAAATCTAAAAAAATACTTAAAAATTAAACGATTTGAATTAATTTGAACTTAGTACCAAGTTGACAATCAATGACTTGACTCCAAAATTCAAAATTAATTCAGACAACCCCTGTCTTTGGTAGTATTATGCCCGACTGCAGTCTATAAAACAAATTATTTAATTTGACTTTAAAGTGTCACCCTAATGTGCATATATGTATGTATGCTAGAAGTTATCTACTGTGTCTAGTCATTTCTCTGAAATTGCTTTTGTAATCAATAATACCTATTTAGAATTGATGAATAGTCTGTCTATCCTGTGGTTAGTTTGCCACTGAAATCTTAAAGGAGAGCACTGTTTCTTGCCGGCTATGACTAAGTTATATTCGTTTTTTAATTTAAAGTTCGGACTCTGTTTAACTTCTTGTCCGTGCGACAATTTAATTGAAGATTATGAAGTCGACATCGACGAGGATACCGTCAAAAATGAGGCTGAGCATACCACGGAGTGTTCAGTAAGCAATTCATGTGAGAAAATATAAATGTGAAGGCAAATGTGAAACTGTCCATTTCAATCAATGTTTGTTTTATTAATTTTTCGAACGGTTTGAGTAATTTAGTTTTAATAGCCGAATTTTGAGGACCTCAGGGAAATTGTGTTTTTATTTAAAAAAATGACGAGAGCTGCATGTGGTGTAATATAGCATTTTACTGCTTCAAACGATAATATTATTTTGTACATTGTACACATTAAACAGTCAGTCTGTATAAGTACACTGTGATAGTCAAAAAAAAAGACAAGACTAAATTCGACGGTTTCCCCCTATTTCGGGTCCTACGAATCGAACTGCATCATTACTTTTTTCGGTTACAATCATGGTTTCATACAAAAATTTTTTTTTAAGTTTTTCATCAAAGTGGCCCATTGTAAGAGAAAGGCACATTTTTCTTCGGTCTCTAACTTTTTTAATGTTGACTTTTTTGGTAAACTTTCTTTGGCAAAGCTTCTCAGAATAAGTCCGTCTCTAAGTTCTTAGATGACTGTAAACCCCAAAATCAATGTTTTTTGTGTCCTTATAGCCAATATGTCGAAAAAACTGAAATTTAATCAATTTTTTTAATGTTTTTTCCCTCTATCTCTATTCCCTGTAATCTATGCTAAAATTTTGACTCTTAGGCAAGCATTTAACGTTTCTTTCAAACGTTACTTGTTGTTATTTCTTATCAGTGCAGTGGTTAAAAGCTTGACTCGTTGCTTGCTGATTTGTGTTGGACATTGATAGATGAGTCTTATTATTATAAAGTGTATATGATATAGACAGAATTCATACATTTCGCGTCTCAGCGTTTTGTTATTCGAAATTAATTTAAGCAAAACCGAAAATTAAAAACAAGTAAGGAAGGGCTAAGTTCGGGTGTAACCGAACATTTTATACTCTCGCAATTTATTTATTTAACTTTATTTATATTATATAATACACAATTTGACCCACGTATTCGTCATATATATTGTATAAAGTCCATTGAAAGTTGGAAACCCTAATATTAGGTTAGAAGCACCGAGGTCCTCATTTTCGATATATGGGGCCTTGAAAACCTATGGTCCGATTTCGGCGATTTTTAGAATGGGGCTGCCACACTATAAACGTAGTATTTGTGCAAAGCTCTGCATCGATATCTTCACTAGTGCTTACTTTATATATTGTAAAGTAAACGATTCAGATCGTCTTCAAAGTTCTGGTATATAGGAAGTAGGCGTGGTTGTGAAGTAATTTGGCCTATTTTCACAACATATCATTGGGATGTAAGGAAACTATTACAAACCAAGTTTCATTGAAATCGGTCAAGTAGTTTCTGAGATATGGTTTTGATCCATAAGTAGGCGATGCCACGCCCATTTTCAATTTTGTAAAAAATCAATTTTTTTTTCAATTTTTCCAAATTTTATTTTAATAACTTTATTTATGGCTTAGTTATGACACTGTATAGGTTTTCGGTTTCCGCCATTTTGTGGGCGTGGCAGTGGACCGATTTTGCCCATTTTCGAAAGTAACCTCCTGTGCAACATGTTGCGAGAGTATAAAAATTTCGTGAAACCGGCTGTAAGTCAAAAGCAAAAAAAGTCGATAACCGATCAGCTGTTACATATATTTGTTTTCGCTTTTCATAAGAGTAGGTAGGTAAGTTTCATCTGCTGATTGGTATTTTTTTTTATTAATTTCCACCAGCGATATTAACCGTCGAGTAGTATTAATGCTATTTTATCAAAAAATACAGCAGAAGAGTTTCATTTCATTTTCAAGTCGATTAAAATTCAATCAAAAATTAATGTAGATTTTTATTTTGTATGGTAAATCGATCTTAATCAGCTTTTTAATTGAGCAGGGGCCGGTATATTGATGACTTTGCTCCTGTGTGAAAAGGCTTTACAGTATATGTCATTTTTAAGCAACATGAATCGAAGCAGAATTGTTTGTCTCCACTACTACTGACAAATTATATCCCTTGAGATGTTTCCTACTATGAACTTTGACCTTTGTATGCCATTGAGAACCTTCCTTTCTCAAACTCAAACTACCTTTCTTATGTACTTGTATTGATTTTAACAAATTATATACATTTAGAACTTACAAAAACTATACGATTTTTATCCGTTTCATAATACATTGTTGATAATAAATATTACCAAGTCTCCGAAACTTTCTTTTGAGTAGATACTCTTAACCAAAAAAACCCTAAACTAGATACACCAGTCAAAATCCATAATAAAAAAAATAAAATATTTAAAATAATGCTTGACTGCTTTTAAATTTTTAAATATTTCAAGCTTAATACGGTAAAGTATTTGAGCTTTGTGTTAATAACACAGTTGAGTATTCTATTTCCCGTTGCTGTCAAAAGGTTCCGAAGCGGTCGGTTGAGTGTATCGCCTGAGACTTTCGCCTTCGCGCGAAATCTTACAATCACACAAACGATTACCCTTCACTGAACTCAGGCGAAAAGGGGTTGCTATCAGCAACAGGATGTAGCACTTGGAAACTTTTCAACGCTTATACTTTGGAAAACTTCCTTTCGACGTGCGAATGCCGAGGTATTGATGCTTGAAAATATCACTTTGCCTTTAAGTGGCCACAACTGCAGTTTAAACAAAAATTACAGAAAATAATAAATCAAATGGAATGAAAGCCAACAAAATGAAAGCGGCTGCCAACAAAAATATTGTGTTGCGCGCTATTTTGACAGTTCCATTGTAATGGCACACACACAATGCATGGCACATAAATATTTTGAAAGCAACGAGAAAGCTGCCAATTTATTAAATTATTACAAATGTGCCTGCATAGAATGCAAAATGCAAAATAAGAACGTTTGTTCGCATGCAGGGAGATGCCGACAAGTGTCTGCTGTATCAAAAATTAGCACATCAGCTTTGTGACCGTGTGGGTGTGTGTAAGTATGTTTGAAAAGTGCCGACTTAAATTAGTCTGCGTTTTTGTTGCATAGAATGTGCACAATAAATTGTATATATTACATATATATGTATGTATGTATGTATGTATGTTTGTATGTTTGTGTGTATATGGCAGATATAAATATTCGATAAGGGGTGTGAGAACTTTTTCGCAATAAAAATAAAGCTGCGAAGTAAGCCATTCATTCTGACCCATTGACCATGTGATTAGAATTTATTCGATTAACCCCTTCAAAGTTATCGGCGTTGTACAAGCCATATGCATGCCGGTGTTTAACGTGCCAATTTTGTTCGGGGAAAAGTTAATGCGCTGGCTAGTTACCCTACTTTCAATAACAGTGTTCATTCTATATTTCATAAATTTACTTTAAATTTGCCTTTTCACTAAATCAAAATTTTTATATTCGTAGATTGGTGTCTAAACAATATACAGAGGTAGTCAAAATTATTTACACATCGGACGTTTTTTTCCAAGTTTCACACAAAAAGCTTTCGCTTGTTGTTGTTGTTGTCGCAGGGTAACAAAATGCTATGTTGTTGTAAACCTTGATCTATTCCCGAGCGAATAAAGTCGGTTTGGCAAGAAAGCTAGAAATATGGCGGAGAAATAAGCAAATGAACTGAAGACTCGCACTAGTCAAAAGTATTTACACACATTTTTTTTGCGTCAAAAGTATTTACACACGGCGATTTAGCCTTTATCCTTGGATTTGGTTTGAGCAAAGTAGTAATTTGATTCTATTGCATTCTTAACAACCTAACTCAGCCTTAAAATATAAAAATTGGTAAATAAAATGTCGAAAACAAAGGAATTATTGATTATAACTAGATTGGAGACTGTTACTAAGTTTAAGACTGGGGTTTCGGCTTCGGAGTTAGTTAAAATTTATAGAATTTGATGGAATACTGTTTATAATGTTATTAAAAAGAAGGAAACGAAGTATTGCAAGGACAATTTAAAGAAACTGAGCGGAGACCTGTGATAACTCATAGATAATGTAGAAGATTAGTAGGAACTGTCATACAAAATCTCACAATTAGTCCTCTTAATATTGCAGCATCATCGAATCAGCATATTGCATGAACAGCCAATGATGCTAAGGACATTTAAAACATTTAAAAATAGTAACATAAATACCCCCGTTGTGCATAAAGTTGACCACTTCCGAAACCAAAAAAGCTTTATTTCCGAAACCAAAAAAGCGATATGCCTCTCATTCGCCTTAAAATGCATCCTAAAGCCTATCGTGGGCAGAAAAGGCTAAATTTTAGTTCCAGGTCTTCTTTAGTAAACGCTTTATGCATTTACCACGTGAAAAGAAGAATAATGCAGTTTAGACGCTAAATAGAGTCGGGAGTGACATTATGATTTTTTTGAAAATTTTTTGGAAATTTTCATTACTTCTGTTTTGAAGATTTGGTACTAATTTAGTGACCCTAAATCATCCGGATATATCAGAATTCACATGACCATGCCATTGTAGTGGTCCGTCGGCCTTTTCCAACTATTGACTACATTTTACAACAGGATAATGCTCCATTTCATGAAGGATCTTTACCTTCAAAAGCTTTAAATGAAGCAAATCAAGTTGACCTCCGCACAGCCCTGACCAAAACTTTAGTCAAAATGATTGGTCTTTCGTTAAATATCAGAGGACAATTGATATAATAACCGAAATCGCCGAAATTACCGACATTTGGTCTAAATTAACTGTTAACTTAGCGCACAATTGTGTTGAATCAATTCGGACCATAAAGCAGGCTGGTATTGACGCCAATGGTAATGTAACCCATTATGAATTTATCGCCTTAGAATAGGAATTTATACTGAACTTTAAAATGTTATAGTTATCATTAAATAAGAACAGGATAATAGAGTTCATGTTGTGTGTAAATACTTTTGAAGCAAAAAAAATGTGTGTAAATACTTTTGACTACTCCGAGTCTTCAGTTCATTTGCTTATTTCTTCGCCATATTTCTAGCTATTCTAGCCAAACCGACTTCATTCTCTCGGGAATAGATCAAGGTTTACAACAACATAGCATTTTGTTACCCTGCGACAACAACAACAACAAGCGAAAGCTTTTTGTGTGAAACTTGGAAAAAAACGTCCGATGTGTAAATAATTTTGACTACCTCTGTATATATTTGAAGACAGAGGCTCCTTTCGAAGAAAACTTAAAATCCGCCATATACATTCGAACACTCCTAAATTGTATTCCAATATTACATTCCATAGACTCCGAAAGAGTTTTCTCTATGGAGATGCCATTATAATTGAAATTGTCACACCAGTCGAAATGTGATAAAAGTGCACGTTACATTGCTCTTGTAAAAGTAAATTACTTCGTATACCTTGTTGTCTGATAAGATTGTTCTTAATTACCTAACTTTGAAAGTTTCCTGAAAAGTTTGACGTCACGCTCAAAATTGCTTTTTGATTATTGCCTGTTTTTTCTCATCCAAACATTGTTTTACACTCTCATTCTTCTTCTCTAGTTTAACTTTAGTTGTCGAAGGTCATTGTTCTTGCTTTGTGTCAAAACAATTCCAAACTTTTAACGTTTGAAAATATCTCGAGTTTGTAAACATTTTTGTTAAGCTTATTCAAACGAAGAAAATGAAAATTTCGTTTAGAGCATACATTCGTACATATTGTGCAACGTTTTAAAGTTTGTTATGTTCCAATGTATTGTTATCATTTTATTATACCTAGCACACAATGTTGATGGTGATGAAGGGAACGAAAACGTATAAATTTATCGCCAGTAATATCGTATTTTTTAATTTCCATCAGAACTAGAAAGATGTCTATTATTTGAAAGTGGTTAAGTGTCGAATGAGCATGTTTAAATTCAAAATAGTACATTGTATGGCTAATAGCTTCAGTTTTGTTATTTGGTTTGGTTTAAGTTTTGGTATTTGGTATTTGGTTGGGTAAAATATTAATATTGGGCTTACTTATTAAAACCGCAGCGAAATCGATTTCGATACGATAAAGATTTTGGCTGTTTGAGAAAATTCTTTTGCTATATCTGAGGCAACTTTCAATCGCTTTTAAACACCTTAAATTTATTTTTGTTAGTGTTGTTAGTGTCTTTTTGTGTTTTGTCTCTAAAATACCCATTTAAAACATTATATAGTCCGCCCTCATTAATTGTTTACATAAATGCTTATAAATGGTTTATTTCTCATTCACCAACGGATAGATTTCGACCAACATTTTCGATTTTGCGGATTCAATGATTTCGAAATTAGCGACATCTATTAGCCTCTGAATGTGTTTTATCAAGTCTGCAAGTGTGGTCAGTTCGATAGAAAATTTTATTTCCGATACGGTTTCAATCATTTCAACGTAAAATCTTTCAATCGTATCGAACCATTTTTCGATCGAAACGGATTCAATGATTAGACCCATTATCTTAATGTTTATATCCTTTAAGTAATATGAGTGTTTTTATTGTTTCTGATTATTTACCGAAATTATTGGCAAAATAATGAGAAAGTTTCCTGGTACATTTTAAGAGATCGATCAAATCCAGAGTCAGTGTAAGTGCAATTACATACATATGTACGTACAAGCTGTAGGCCCAGTGTTAAAATGCAGCATCTGATTATTTACAGATTCATTTCGTTTTACAGAATAAATAAAGAAGTATTTTAAAATATCAAACGATATAAGGCCCCTAATGAGCTGAAACTTTCAGCGTGTTAAAATTTCTTGCGTAAAGGTGATTTCAGAGATCCAGCGCTTGATAGAATATATTATCATATATACGATTCGTCTACATATGGCCGACCGATTTCAAAGCGGAAAAATATGACGATTTCGATTTCTGGCACATGCAAAATCGTTACGATTTGATGTTAGAAAATGAAAACGGAACAGTAAAATACAGCACATGTCTGTCTAATTTAGTATGAACTAAATAATTTCAGTTGACAATATCTAACTTTTAAGGTGTGCAACAGGTGGGGAGCAGTTACGAGAATAAAGACAGTTAAGAATAATAATGAAAATAGGAATATTTATCAACGAAAATGGTTTTATTGTTTTTCAAAATATTCTCCATTAAGATTTATACACTTTTGCATGCGCTCAAACCAATTTTCGAAGCACTTTTTTGAGCGATTGTCAAATTGTGCCAGAAATATATATAGCAGCCCTCGTAGTTTGGGTTTTAAATAACGGGTGATTTTTTTGAGGTTAGGATTTTCATGCATTAGTATTTGACAGATCACGTGGGATTTCAGACATGGTGTCAAAGAGAAAGATGCTCAGTATGCTTTGACATTTCATCATGAATAGACTTACTAACGAGCAACGCTTGCAAATCATTGAATTTTATTACCAAAATCAGTGTTCGGTTCGAAATTTTTTTATCGACAAATTTTGTTCAGCGATGAGGCTCATTTCTGGTTGAATGGCTACGTAAATAAGCAAAATTGCCGCATTTGGGGTGAAGAGCAACCAGAAGCCGTTCAAGAACTGCCCATGCATCCCGAAAAATGCACTGTTTGGTGTGGTTTGTACGCTGGTGGAATCATTGGACCGTATTTTTTCAAAGATGCTGTTGGACGCAACGTTACGGTGAATGGCGATCGCTATCGTTCGATGCTAACAAACTTTTTGTTGCCAAAAATGGAAGAACTGAACTTGGTTGACATGTGGTTTCAACAAGATGGCGCTACATGCCACACAGCTCGCGATTCTATGGCCATTTTGAGGGAAAACTTCGGAGAACAATTCATCTCAAGAAATGGACCCGTAAGTTGGCCAGCAAGATCATGCGATTTAACGCCGGTAGACGCTTTGTTGTGGGGCTACGTCAAGTCTAAAGTCTACAGAAATAAGCCAGCAACTATTCCAGCTTTGGAAGACAACATTTCCGAAGAAATTCGGGCTATTCCGGCCGAAATGCTCGAAAAAGTTGCCCAAAATTGGACTTTCCGAATGGACCACCTAAGACGCAGCCGCGGTCAACATTTAAATGAAATTATCTTCAAAAAGTAAATGTCATGAACCAATCTAACGTTTCAAATAAAGAACCGATGAGATTTTGCAAATTTTATGCGTTTTTTTTTTTTAAAGTTATCAAGCTCTTAAAAAATCACCCTTTATTTGGTTGAGGTCATCAAGGCATGAAGGTTGCCCGCCTTTGGCGACTGTTTACCTTGTACCAAGAGTACCATTCAAAAGTGAAATAAGACATTCTCATTAATTTCTTGCAGTGTACACTTATGTTGCATACATATTTACATATAGTACATATCTATGTATGTATGTATGTACTTGTTTGCAATTTCGCACTTGAAAAAGTCGTTTTCCGTGCTTTTTACTGCTTCTGTAAGTGAGACTTTTATTGCCGATGTATCACCATATTGAGCTGCCCGTGCACATAAAAGTGTGCAAATAAAGCTTTGTGATTGACTTGGACTTGCACAGAGCTTCTCTGTGGACTTTTACTTTCCTCAGCGAATGAACGCACTCGGGCTGTGCAGTTGCATAGTTTAGTGCTCGTGTTTGCTAACTAACTATTTCACGACCATTGCCTAACATCGTGCACACTTTGTGGTGCGGTGTGCCTTTACATGGATTGAATTGGTTGATGTTGATGTGTTAATTATTTCTATTGTTTTGTGTTTATTTGGTTTTGTAGCCACTACTCGCGTTATATGTGTAGTCATGTAGTGTATGTTTGAATGTGTGCATTCCCGAGCTTATGGTCGACTTGATGTGTACCTACTAATGTTTTCAAATGTACTCACAAGTATGTATGTGTGAATGTGTAATTGAACCAACATAGTCACATACAGACATACATAAGTATTTTGTTAATTGTACTACATGTCTTATATGGATTTGGAATGCTTAGAGAACGAGGAGTATGTACATACATACATATACATATACTACATATATATATACATACCTATGTACCTAAATATATTTATTTTTATATAAATGTACATATGTATATGTGTTGTGTAGTTCGTGTTTATGTTTCCCTACACCGTTGCTGCCGTCATCGCTGCCGCTACACCTTTTCATCGTCACGCTTTTCCGCAACTCGCAACACGCTCGTCGGCATGTGAGTGTGTGTTTGCGCCAACAGTTGAGCTCAGAGTTTAGCATTCGTTACAGTGACTAGTTGCAATCATCGCATTGAATGGGACGGCACGGGCGCGAGAAACGGCCAATCGATAGGAAAAGTCTTAGGCGCGCGTTTATCGGCTGCAGCTACCGGTGATTAATGCCATAATCGGAAATAGTGTATGCAGATGCAATTTAAAAAAGAAAAGCGGTAATAGTGACGAAGTGTGATCTCTGTTATTCGGAGTGAATAATTCTATGCTCATGAGGAGATAACAGCAAATCCTATTTCAGTTCTAGATTAAATTTAAAGGCTATATAAATGTAATAATAAATTGAAAATACATCCATATTTGTGCTCCTCTCGTTAAAATATGTAAACATCATAGATTTTTAGTAATTTTATTTTCCAAAAATAGCCGTCGCAAAATCTCTCTAATGCACATATGTTTTAAAAGAGTGTATTCAAACCTGTTATATTGAATAATAATTGTCTAATAACAAACTAGCAAGAACAAAACCTTATATAGAACATTTTGATATCGACTTGACTGAATGACTTGAAATTCGTAGGGTTCACTCAACAAAAAAAAATAATAAAAAAACGCACAATTCGCAATTCTTTTTTAATATCTACCAAAAGCCAAATTTTTGGTATAATCACTAACGGATTAAAACGTTCGACATTTTTTTGTTTTCGATAAGCCAATCAGCCTAAATCTTGAAGGAAGTGCGAGCCCATTTTTTCGAGGCGGGGGTGTTTAGAGCTCCGTAACTCATGTTCTATATTGTGTATTGCTTAAAATGTAAATCTATATTGTCGAAATATATGTTTAGGTGTTAGGGGTAATCAGAGACACGAAAACATGAATCATGTTATTTTACAAAAGTAATAATATGGCATTATTACACAATATTTTGACTTGAAGTCATGGAAATTTGGAAAAAAAAATTATAATTTCCAAAGTTATAGCTGTTTGTGTTGACCCAGTTCCAAAAAAGGGTTCTTGCGGTGACAATCATAAATTCTTGGTGATTCATCTAAAACCAATCGGATAAGAAAAATTAGTTTTATAAATAGATAATCCTGGGCCTGGGCTTTTTTCAAATATTAACAAAATGGCGGCCTCAGGAAATTTTTTCCCAGTTGTTCGTGAAAGAATCAGCAGAATTGGTCTTAAAAAGTCTAAATATTTGAAAAACCAAAAAAGTTTCGGTCAAGCACAGGATTATTATATATTCTAAAAGCTGTATAAATTTCATTGAATCTACTGAGCGGTCTTCGAGTTGTCACCAGTTCAAAGAACATAGTTTTGAGAAAAACACATTTAATGTTTCACACTAGCGTTTTGGAGTACTCGAGCGCTCTTTGCTATTTGTCAAATAACTCGAAATAGTAGTATAGCAATTACTTGACAAATAAGTAATTTTTACCTTCACAGGGTTCCCCTAATTTTTGGTGCTACTTCGATGCTCTGGGCAAATTCATATTCTTCGACATCTCAGCTGAGGTTTTAGTAGAAAAGTTCAAAATGAGATATGTAAAATTCACTGTATTTATAATAATTCGTCCTCGTTAAAGATTTAGCTGGGGTAACACCCCGACACCCTTGGATTCGCGCCGCGTTTGGTTGAACTCACTTATCAACAGACTTTATGAAACCGATAAGGCAAGCGTTTTGGTCGTTTGGCGTTTGGATATTTCTCAGTGTAATACATACAACCGTGCAAAATGCCCATAAGTTTATCAATCATAACATTTATACAGCGCTCGTTAATCAACACAAAAACAATTTATTTGAAGCAAGTAATATTTTTTATTCAAAATACATTCAACCGATATTTCCTATGATGAGATGCGTCACTTTGTTCTACTCGCTTTAAGTTTTACAACTGTAGCTAATTTCACTAGTATAGCGTTAACTGTTTTCAATTTATTATCCACTTAGAACTTTAACAAATCGCTTGCGCGCTCGTGCGGAACTCGCTAATTTAGTTTGCCGTTTTCCAACAAGTGAAGCCATTAAACAATTGCGAGTGTGTTTGCATGAAAATTTGAATTTTCTCAAAAATAAAAAAACGACCTGTTATTGTTTCGACTTCATATCTACTTATAAATACATACGTATATATGTATGTATATGCATGCATGCGCGATGCATTCCTGACGTGACGTGCTACAGACATACTCATGTGCATGGGTGTGTGTGCAATGCAAACGGCAATTTGCGAATGTGACATTAAATCGGCGACGAGATTTCATTTTTTCTCCACCTCACTTTACTTCATTTCATATGTTTTCGCAGCCGTTCCGTGCCCAGTGCGCCTCAGCTGTGTAATAGAAAGATGTGCGCCTCCTTAGCAATACATATTTTGCCGCGGGTATAAATTTGAAGAGTTTATTTTTGAATGGCGGCAGCGTCGGTGGTAGCGACTGCGCTGAGCGTTTGAGTTTTTTAACGTGTGCCGGGTGAAAATATTGGCTATTTGCCGCTAAGAATATTGGAAGCATTTTGTCGTTTATCCTCAACGCGCGAGTAGTAGAGTGTAGATATTCGCGCTTCTCCGCCGTTCTATAATCTGTGCGTGTGAATATCTCGAAACATATACACTCACATACTTACATACATATATTTATGCGAATTTTCAAGCAACAAATGAATATTTATTTTTAATAATGTTCTGACATTGGATTTGTCATTGGCGACGGAAAGTTTCGTGTAAGCAAAGCAAACTTGATTATGCTAATCGAAAATTATGTATTAAATTTAAGGAACAAGTGAAGATAAAGTGAACTTTATGCAACCGAATTCAATTTAATGCGTGCTATAGTGCTTGTGACAAGCAATTGAATCTTCTAGTGAATTGCATAAATTAATAAGTGCGCCTGTTGCTCTGTATTCCAGGCGTGTGTGAATCTGTTTAAAAGTGAAGCGCAAAACTCGCAGGAAGCAGCTGCGTATAGTGCAAAAAAATCGAATTTGATTACAAGTGAGCCAACAACAGTGTGAAGCCAACGTATGTAGTTGCATATAACGGTGCACTAATAAAAGCAATTCAACGAACCGTAGATTTCCGTTGCCGTTTCCCACAAGCCCAACTCCGGCAGCAAAACGCTTACGACAACATATACAATACATTGCCGCGACTTTCAGTTCCATCGTACTTCGCAATCTCGAAATAGGGCGTGGAATACCTCACACCCTGCACAATCAGCACTGTCTACTGCATACGCACATAGTACTACAAACCTACATACATATATCTGCATATACGCGTAGTGATAATCAGCAAATATTGCAATACAGCCAATTCAGCGGCCCGCGGTACCCAGTAAATATGTCAGAGGTTTGCAGAATTCCATTCACTATTTCAGTAATTATGTTAGTCAGTAGTTAGTTACTTACTTGCTCTTGCTTACTTATGTCTGCATACATACATACATATGTATATGCCACAGTACGTAATCGCGCAATCTGCGTACAGTCGCTGGCCATTGAATTATGAACGGCAGTTATTTGTTGAAGTGTTGGCCATAATGTGGAAATTCTTCTACTCTGTAAAGAAAAGGCTGGGTTATCTTTTAAAATAAAGTATTATTGGATTTTATAGAATTCTAATTAGGTTTATAATACTGGTCCAAAACAAGATGGAATTCCAATATTAGCCTGTTCTTAGATGGAAAATTTTAAAAATGGTTTAAGCAAGGAAAACCAGACTTATCAATTTTCCCTCCTAGGCATAATAATAAGAATATTAAAATTGTAATTGTTCCCTTCGTTCATGGTTACGTGACCAGATGTATACATATATATGTAACGGGTGTTTTTTAGACTTGTATTTTTGAAATTATCGGATTTGGTGCTTTTGCCAGCTCTCGATTTATACTCAGTTTAGTTTGACAATTCATGACGAACAGACTTACTCCGGGGCACCATTTTTTATTGACATACAATCCCAATTGCTGCAGAATGTGAGCAAGAATAGGACTTCTCCGGTGAAATTTATTCGAGTGACCGCCGCACTTGTCCGCAATTATTTTTAAAACATAATGGAAAACCCTTATCTTTATAATTCTTGGCCATAACATTAAATTATATACGTTTTATTTATTCTTGAAAACCACATGTCTAAAAAATCACCCTTTATACTATATATCCGCTGTACATGTATACTTTTTCTTGTTCTTTTCCATTAATGATGCTGTTTGTTTGTACATCTGTAGGCGGTCCAGCAGAATAGTACATCCTAATTAAGCAGGAATAGAGTTGTTGGTTCATTTATTCTATGTTTGTATAGAAAGAGTGAAAAATTATTGAAAAAATAGAGAAATAGTGTTCGTTATTGAAGATTTATTTTTTTTATAATATTTTTGTGGGCATTATTTTGTTATATTAAATTTTCATTTAGCTATAAATATAAGGTCTAGTAAAAAAAATAATTGTTTCAAGGTTTTATTTAGCATAGTTAAAATGATCCGATTTGGATCGAATATTTGCTGATAACTTTCATAATGTCATAGGCTTTCGCCAGATCATTCGATAGACAGGAACAAGTAGTAACCAACGATTGCCAGATCCAGATTATAAGGTGGATGTACACAAACCTTCCAAACAAGCTCCCGGAGCTTCTGGCGAGTTATTCTCGATATATGGCCTACCATTTTCCTGATGGAACCCTTCTTCTCTTCTATTTGCCAATGTTGGTTGACTCCGCGATTTGACCACTACCGATTTCGCTCGACATTGTTGTTAATGAATCACTTTTCATCACCAGTAATCATCTACTTCAGAAATGTATCGATTTTATTCGAATTCAGCAGTGTTTCGCAGAGTTAACTTATGTGTGAAACATACATGTTTCTTTTTGCAACATTATTTAAATGGTTCCATACGGTTCTAAATTGTTGGTTTCAACTTGTACACGTTTCAATTAAGAATGGAATAATACTAATATTTTGTTGATGGAGTATTGGTATAATAAATTTAGGCTCGTAATCAGTCAAGCGAGTTTGATCTGAATCAAATTAACGAACAGAGTAATTTTATCATTGGATACTTCTAACAAAGCAACCTCCATCCTATTGAGTTGAGAAAGAAGTTGTGAAAAGAAATATTCTTTTATGATTAGCATCAACATATTTACTTTAAAAGTTCTTAAGGATTACTTTTGGCCACCTTAATTTTATCACTTTCTATTGAAATGTTTTATGTGCATGGGTTTGTGTGCATAGATTCAAATATTTAATCAAAGCTAAAGTGTTAATGTCACAACAAATTTACTCTTTGAGCAAATATGCTAACTTAATTTACACACACATCTTAAAATGTATAACAAATTAAAAATTCCGATACCAATGCACATAAGAATATTATTTCCATGCATCATTAAATTCTACACGAGATTTGTAGACTTTTTACAATTGACATTTATGCGCTAATTACATGAGCGACTTGTTGCGCAAAGATCGTGGCGACAAAACTAGAAAAACTTGTTTTTGAAATTCCAAAGTACTTGAAATAAAGATTCTGTTAGTTCTATGTAGTACAAGTCGAA
Source organism: Zeugodacus tau (assembly GCA_031772095.1). Lineage (NCBI taxonomy): Eukaryota > Metazoa > Arthropoda > Insecta > Diptera > Tephritidae > Zeugodacus > Zeugodacus tau. Next base: position 35,924,382 of record CM062653.1, on the reverse strand, counting down.
ATGATCAAATATTTTAAATATATTTTTCCGCATTATTTGAAGTGAGAATCATTAAATGGTACCAAAAGGCGATCTCTTTTTGCATATAAAATATATATTCGTTAAATTTTTTTCCAAGCGAGAAAAGATAACACTACCATAACCTTCAAATAGTTTCTTTTTTAAGTTTAAACTGTAAACAAATTTCAGAAGTGCTTTCATCAGATTTATTGAATACTGCTGAATTCAAACAATCGATACATTGTAGAAATGTATGTATGTACTGAGCAGCAGTATTTGTAATCTAAACTGATAATTAATATGGCATATATCAATCATATCCGCAGTAAACATTTCACTTTTCTTTGGCTCTACAGTCTTACTTTTGAGGTCATAAATGACTGTTATTATACTCTCGCAACAAAGTTGCTAAGAGAGTATTATAGTTTTGTTCACATAACGGTTGTTTGTAACACCCAAAACTAAACGAGTTAGATATAGGGTTATATATACCAAAGTGATCAGGGTGAAAAGTGGAGTTCAAATCCGAATGTCTGTCTGTCCGTCCGTCCGTCCGTCTGTGCAAGCTGTAACTTGAGTAAAAATTAAGATATCTTGATGAAACTTGGCACACTTATTTCCTGGCACCATAGGAAGGTTGCTTTCGAAAATGAGCAAAATCGGACCACTGCCACGCCCACAAAATGGCGAAAACCGAAAACACATAAAGTGCCATAACTAAGCCATAAATAAAGCTACGGAAATAAAATTTGGTATGAAGGATCACACTATGAAGAGGCATATTTGGATGTAATTTTTTTGGGGAAGTGGGCGTGGCCCCGCCCCCAAATCGGTTTTTTGTATATATCTCGCAAACCAATAGAGCTATACAAACCAAACTTTCTGCAGTCGGTTTTTTTAGCCATTTCCTTATACATTCCAAAAATGACAGAAATCGGATAATAACCACGCCCCCCTCCCATACAAAGGTTAAGTTGAAAATTACTAAAAGTGCGTTAACTCACTAACGAAAAACGTCAGAAACACTAAATTTCACACAAGGAATGGCAGATGGAAGCTGCACTCAGATTTTTTTACAAAATGGAAAATGGGCGTGGCGTCGCCCACTTATGGGTCAAAAACCATATCTCAGGAACTACTCGACCGATTTCAATGAAACTTGGTTTGTAATAGTTTCCTTACATCCTAATGATATGTTGTGAAAATAGGCCAAATCGCTTCACAACCACGCCTACTTCCTATATACCAGAACTTTGAAGACGATCTGAATCGTTTACATTACAATATATAAAGTAAGCACTAGTGAAGATATCGGTGCAGAACTTCGCACAAATACTATGTTAATAGTGTGGCAACTCCATTCTAAAAATCGCCGAAATCGGACCATAGGTTTTTAAGGCCCCATAGATCGAACACGAGGACCTCGGTGCTTCTAACCTAATATTATGGTTTCCAACTTTCAATGGACTTTATACAATATATATGACGAATATGTGGGTCAAATTGTGTATTATATAATCTAAATAAAGTTAAATAAATAAATTGCGAGAGTATAAAATGTTCGGTTACACCCGAACTTAGCCCTTCCTTACTTGTTTTTTTTTTGTACTTAAATATCCAGTGGTTTAATATGTTAACATGATAAACATTATCATAGAAAAATATGTATACATGAGGCCTAACTTTGAGAATACCATATCTGAGGTCGGCGATAGAGAAATTCCATGTGAATCCCAAAAAATACTTGTTAAAACCTTGTCAAGTGCTGTGTTGCCGTAACAATTATTATGGCAGTGTTTCGCGTCTAGGATGATTATCAAAACACGAAATCTCCTTTTTTCTATTGTAAACAAAAATAACCGAAAAACGATCGATGAATTGTCTGTGTCAGTACTCTAGGTAAGGTTAGCAGCCTACTATAAGACAACAATCGATTTTTCGTGCGTCTCGATCAGACCTAGTGCATGGATATATCCAAATAACACTTACATATTCACATATATTTCATATGTACATATATATTTAATGTGATTGAAACGCATAAAATGAACACAAGCGCATATGGAATGCAATAAATATACAATAATCGAACTATAAATGCATTGCATGATGATGAATAGTTGTTGAGTCTGTTAAAAATCAGTAAGGTGTGCCACACTTCCGCGATTCAGTTGGTTTCCACTTTAGCTGCACGTTAATAAAGAAGGCTTTTACAACAAGCTACTTGTGCTGTGGGTGTAAGTTATTGCGTGTAAAATTCTGTTGTTCTGAGCTGTTTCTTCGTGTTTCACATTCGAAGAATAACATTACATAAATTAGAAGAAGACGATGTATTTTGAGCATACGTGGAGAAGAGCGTTTACAGTGGCGGACAAAAAAAGAGGACACTCTAGAAATTTTTTAATTTCATTTAAAAACAAATTGTTTTATAATAAAGAAAGAAAATAAAAACGTTTTATTATAACTGAATAATGTACTTAATATAATTAATATCCACTTGTGTAATAAAATTTGTACATCAGTGTAAAGTAAAGTTTCAAAAAGTAAGTGTCCCGTTCTTTTGTCTGCTACTGTATATGTGTTTATTTCACTTTCGATGTTTTCCTAAGCATTTTCTTCTGCCGCAAATAAACCACACTTGTATGTATATACTTTGTTTTCATAGCACTTGCCAAAATTTTAACCATCCATAAAACAGAGCGCGCTTAAGGGCAGCACGCACTTTATTGTTTTGCTATAAGCTATAAGCTAACTAACTATGTGAAAAGATTTGTACGCGGGCGTCTTTTCGCCAACAAATGAGTATTTACTCATGCTCAGAATTACATAGCATTGTTTTAGCTACCAACATATTTCATTGGGGCAACACTTGTATACACCCACATACATACGTATATATGTACATATCTATATACTAATTTTTGTATATAAGGCCATGAGGAATGTATGAATACTCAAATGGTATAACGGAAAATTTTAACCACGAATGTGCGGTTGAAATCATCCGTTTTCATTTAGTGGCGTATGAGCTGTGAGGTGTGGTCTGGTGACCTCAAGTTGTGTCAATACTGTCAACTGCAGAGAAAAATTAAAATGGTGTGGCAATTGGTCGTAACGGCTCAAAATAAAACCTAAAATTGTAAAATATCTTCATATGTAAATATTACATACAAATGCGGACAAGTAATTAGCAGTGAGGTGTGGGAGGTATTAAAAATGGTGGCCTCTTCTGTACGTTGCCCAAAGATTTATACTTGAAATGTGTTGTTGGAAAAAAAAATTTGCTTTTCCAACCTCTTAATTCCTCACCATGACGTTTCCAATATTAGACCAAAGGTTTTCAATGGAATTGGGTTAGGAGGATTGAACTGGACAATCCATAACTAAATTGCAATTATGGAATTGATCAAAAACTATTCCAGTGCCAGGCTCTGGGGTGCTTAGAATCATTATTTTGCTATTCACATAACAATAATTAGAGCTGTAAATCAGCCAATCGTTCTATGAAAGCTCTTCGCCCTAGGATATGACATTAAATTTACAATTAAAGTTTTAGAGTGTACTGATGGACCACCGATTGAGGCCCATTAATCATAATAACGCACACAAAACCATTAAAATGTATAATCAATTGAAAAAATACATACAAAATACATATTCGTTCTCACAATTCCCCCTCAAATGATGTGGAATCAAATTGCAACCAAAGTCATCACCAGCAATCACCCGGTGTAATAAAAACGAAGTGAAGCGCAAGTTCGCACACTACTTGCGGGCTTGTTTACGTGTTTACATATCTACTGATAGTTTTACGACTCCGCGGTCGACAATTGACGTGATGTCGGGGCATTCGTTTACATTTGGTGAAGGCAATGAAAGCTGATAAATTATTGCCGAAGCATTTAATAGCTAGTTTAACGGCCACTCATCTCATCGGCTTGAGGCCCATTAATATCGACCGTGAACATTTTAACGGTATATAAATATTCATTTATTTAGTTAATGAATCCCCAATAGCCTTCGCCGTCGACAGCCATTTGTTATGTTTTTGAGGTTCTAACAGTTCTTTTCGTCACGACAATGTTGCTTTTCACCATCAAATTATCAATATTAGAACTTTAACACTTGTTCATTTTTACTTTCACGTGTTTATGTTATCAACAACGTTTACAAAGTCTTGGAAACATATCTAATGTGCATCATTATGCTACTACATAAGATTGAGATGGATGCTGGACGTTAAATAATAGTTTCGTTAAATAATATTTTTCGTAGTCTTTGTAAACATATATTTAAATAAAGAAAATTTCGAAAACAATATTTTAGAAAAATTTGGTTTATTCGTTTTGAGCATTGATTATTATGGACACCACTGTAAGTTCACTTTAGTGATATCAGTTTAAAAGCGACAAGGGAACTGAACGTCTTGGCAATAATCAATCTAAAATATAATTTGTAGTTAAAATAAACTTAGAATTTATAGCTGTCATCGAATGGCTAACTGCTATAGACAAGCCAATCGAACAAACTTTCCAAATTTCCATACAAACTGGCAGCACTGAAATCGAATTGTATATACTTGGTCGCACTGAACTCTTCAACCACCGTATATGTCTAACGTTTTCTGCAACAAATTTAATTTTTATTCAAGTTTTTTATTCAATACAAAAATACTAACGATTTATCTTCGCCTGCCCTTTTCAATTTCAAATTTGTGTATAACAACTTTTATTATTTTGACAGTAATTTGTTCTTTGAGCCGTTCACAATAGTAAAATGGTTCTAAAATGAGTAAAACAAGACTTGGTAGCACTCAGCAAGCCACTATTGAAATTTTAATGAGGTATTCGCATACTCTCCAGCACGAATTCACATGTAAAATTTTTGACAGGCGAGCAGCGCCCAAAGATAGCGAGCAGAGAAGTGACCAATCGATGGCAGCTTATATAAATCCTCTTAAGATTCTTAAAGAATTGATTAATTTATTAAGACCACAGGCTGGTTCAGAGCGACTTGGTAGTGTGAAGGGATTCTAGCTCCGGTGGAGTCGCAATGGACTTCCTAAAGGCCTAAGTGCGTCGTACGATAATTTTAACAGCCCAACCAACGTCTTCTTTATGTAGAATTGAGGTTCTAAGAGCCTTACTTCTGTAATGGATAATAAATATACTAGCCAAAGTTTATCCGATTTGTATTTGACACGAAATCAACCATATTCTAAAACTAATTCATATGACATTTATATTTGAACAGTGCGCAGTCGGCTGGAATAAGTTGTATTTACGCTAGCTCTGTACAATAGATGCTCTACAGGGCGTATACGTGATTCATATTCTCGTATAGGCGAAATGTCACTCATAAAGTTAGAGGCAAACAGATATTTTCATGAATATAAATAATCTTTATTATTATACTCTCGCAACAAATGTTGCTAAAGAGAGTATTATAGTTTTGTTCACATAACGGTTGTTTGTAACACCCAAAACTAAACGAGTTAGATATAAAGTTATATATACCAAAGTGATCAGGGTGAAGAGTGGAGTTCAAATCCGAATATCTGTCTGTCCGTCCGTCTGTGCAAGCTGTAACTTGAGTAAAAATTAAGATATCTTGATGAAACTTGGCAAAATCGGACCACCGCCACGCTCACAAAATGGCGAAAACCGAAAACACATAAAGTGCCATAACTAAGCCATAAATAAAGCTATGGAAATAAAATTTGGTATGAAGCATCGCACTATGAAGGGGCATATTTGGATGTAATTTTTTTGAGGAAGTGGGCGTGGCCCCGCCCCCTAATAAGTTTTTTGTACATATCTCGCAAACCAATAGAGCTATATAAACCATTTTTCTGCAGTCGTTTTTTTAGCTACTTCCTAATACAGTCCAAAAATGAAAGAAATTGGATCATAACCACGCCCACCTCCCATACAAAAGTTAGGTTGAAAATTACAAATAGTGGGTTAACTCACTAACGAAAAACGTCAGAAACACTAAATTTCACATAAGAAATGGCAGATGAAAGCTGCACTCAGATTTCTTTACAAAATGGAAAATGGGCGTGGCGTCGCCCACTTATGGGTCAAAAACCATATCTCAGGAACTACTCGACCGATTTCAATGAAACTTGGTTTGTAATAGTTTCCTTACATCCCAATGATATTTTGTGTAAATAGGCCAAATCGCTTTACAACCACGCCTACTTCCTATATATCAGAACTTTGAAGACAATCTGAATCATTTACTTTACAATATATAAAGTAAGTACTAGTGAAGATATCGGTGCAGAACTTTGCACAAATACTATGTTAATAGTGTGGCAGCCCCATTCTAAAAATCGCCGAAATCGGACCATAGGTTTTTAAGGCCCCATATATCGAACACGAAGACCTCGGTGCTTCTAACCTAATATTATGGTTCACAATATGTGGGTCAAATTGTGTATTATATAATATAAAAAATAAAGTTAAATAAATAAATTGCAAGAGTATAAAATGTTCGGTTACACCCGAACTTAGCCCTTCCTTACTTGTTTTCTTTATGTTTAATACCCATATACAGTACATAGTTTTCGTGATTTACCTGTCCATTTTAATTATTTTGTTTTGGATCGCGTAAGCGAATGTGACAAATAACTGTGTATATGTATGTGTACCAACAATTAAAGCAGAATTGCGGAAAGGAAAAAATGTTACTTGCAATATTGTACGTGTTACAGCGCGACACAAAAAGATTATTGCTTGTAAAGTTTTACAATGTATTTGTCAACAGCTACACACACACATACACACACCTACATACATGCATAGCGTCAATAATAACAATAAACACAATCTGCCAAGTAATTCCATGCACACCCCGACGACCCACCTGAGTATATACATACACTCATAACGTTGACTTTAATTGACTGTGGACCGTAATGAGCGCATTCCGTTTTTTTAATTAAAAGACAACAACAATTTCAATTTCATTTTACTTTGTTAATACCAAAGCATATATAGCAGGGAACAAGTGTGGAAATTGACCCAAGCACCCTATGTCTTTTTAAAATGTAAAATTACCCACGAGTAATGTGAAAATGTCGCAATAGTAATCGAGTATGAGTACTCTAGATTTATGGGTATAATTGTTGCGCCACAAACTCTAATGTACATTATAGAGGACTAGAGAGTATCTGAACCTAAATTATAGATCGGCTTGTCTTTTTTATATAATCCGTCATTTCTTTGACATTTATTCCACGCTCTTTGAGTATATTTTTTCATTTCGAGAATATAGTTTTTGGGGAATGCGTCCAGTCTAAATTTCAAGCACCTAAATCGTGTCAGCCTTCGGGAATTATTGGTGGTTGAATTGCTATTAGCTCGCACTCCAAGTTCGGTACGGAGCTGCCTCTAATGCAAAGCTGCGTAACATTTAGAACGCAAGGTTGGGAGTTAAAATTTAAACAATGTCCGGGACCTATGTGGTTATGTGGCATATTCGTAAAGGCATACATACCAAGGGTTCTGAGCGTATGTAAAACATTCACTCACATCCGCACCTTTGACGATTAGCATATATATAAAATATATAGTCATTCACATACATATATACATAAATACACCCATTTGTGGGTTCTTTCGTTGTTGGCGCAACAACTTAATTATTAACGTCACGTGGAAACGTAGGCAAAGCGAAAGCGAAGAGATGTACAAATTTCAAATGGATGCTGACTCTTCAGAATGCTTTGCAAATGTGCATTTTAAGCGCCTACACTCTACATAAACTCAGCATATATGCATATCTCATATACATATGTACGTATACATATGAATGTGTATTGATGTACATAAGAATTTGCTTAGCACGTTGGCTATGGCGGGGCATTCGGGGCGCGCGCGATGTTGTCAATTTCGCTTTGATTTCCGCTGCCGTCTTTCAATTTAAAGTGAAATAATAATAAAAGGCAATGAATGTGCGATGATAAACTCGTTGTGACGATTGGTTAACAGAGGTTTGCTATCGACATTTACCATTTGGTGCCACGGGGCGTATACGCTTTGTGCTCTGATATCCGGTTCCATTTGCCACAGAGTTCCATCATTGATTCAGCTTCTGACAATTTTCTTTACTTGATGGTGCACTTGGGGCAGTCGTAAAAGTCTTAAATATTTATTTTATTCTGCTTAGCCTCCGGTATTTTTCTTTACCCTCCATTTCCGGTATAGTATTGTTCATAAAATACTCAGCACTCCTGTGATTATAAGTAAATTGTTAACACCTCAAATTTTGCTCATCCAGGCAACAGGTCCATGAATTTTTATAAGCACCTGCCCAAATTGCAATAAGTCTCTTGGTGTCTGTAAGGTGTCTGAGCGTCGAATTTTTCAGTTTTATTTGGAATAATCTATTTTGAGCCTCCTACCCAAAACATCTTCCACAATGTCGACCTGTAAACAATTTGAAATTCCTTTACTTTCGTTTTAAAAACACAAATGTCGAGTGGCGTCGAAGGTGGATTAATCACTTTCATGAGCCTTTACCTACTACATAGACTCAAAAGTCATATCTGTTATTTAGGTTTACAATGGAAAGAAGTGAATATCGTGTTTTGATGAAACATTTTTTCCTGAAGGGAAAAACACCATTGATCCAAAACAATAGATACGATTGATAAATGTTTCGACAAATATGTTCTTTATTCGAGATCGGTCGTAGCCGTGCCAGCACAAATTATGCGTTCCGTTCAGATTATCACAGTAACGCTTGAAAACACCGGTGTTTCAGGACAATTGCAAACACTTGCCGAAGAAAAAAACAATATTTTATTAAAAAAAACTTTTTTTCTTTATTTTTTCAAACATTTTAATGTTCAGTGATCCGAAACTGAAAAACTCTAAGAAATTTCATTCATTTAGTCCAAAAATTCGTTTGAATGCAAGGTTCTACAGTAGAGGGTACTGTCATCATATTTTCTATATCAAATGTGTCCTTCCATATCTTAATTTGTTGCTTAGAGGTTAAGTTGATTGAAATATTTATAAATAATTTAGAAGAATCCGCTTCGAAAATCGACGACCTGCACCGCACCGTAGAAACATATTTTATTTGATATACATAAATGGAATAAATATAAATCTCCTTGCAAAGAAGTGTAAATTTTTTTATGAAAAAATGTCAGATTCATACTAATTCGATTTTCCTGCAGGGTATGCAAATTCGAGTATTTCTATTCATAAATAGTAGTGCTTCATTTAACGTAAATATTGACGTTAAATCTATTGCAAGTATACTTACGTCAGCCGCGCTTTAATTACATAAGCGATTTACTAATCAGTTTAAACAATAAGCAATTTATTCTATTTGATGAACTGTTTACTCACATTATAGTATTACGTATGCATTTATTATATATATATTAATGTATTTCTTTATGAGTATTTGTATTCAAAAGTATTTGTATTTCTTTGCCATTATTATCGTTATCCTTTTGTAGCATCTGATATACTCATTCATATAATATATATTTTATTGAAATTGCAGGAACAAGTAAAGCTTGACGCCCATAAACAGGTGACCAGTCCAGATGATTTCGAAGATCTCAGTCCAATGCCACAAACGGCCGCCCCGCCAGTGCGACGACGTGGCGGCATCTCAGCCGAGCCGGTCACCGAAGAAGACGCCACAAGTTATGTGAAGAAAGTCGTCCCTAAGGATTACAAAACAATGGCCGCGCTCTCCAAGGCGATCGCCAAAAACGTCCTATTTTCGCATTTGGATGAAAATGAGCGTTCGGACATTTTCGACGCCATGTTTCCTGTTACGCATTTAATGGGCGAGAACATTATTCAGCAAGGAGACGAGGGTGACAATTTCTATGTTATTGACCACGGCGAGGTTGAGGTATGTACCACGCAAAGAAAAGTTACATATTTTCGGTGAGTTTAAATTTTACCTTTGTGTAGGTATTTGTGAATTCCGAATTGGTTACAACAATCGGCGAGGGTGGCAGTTTCGGTGAGTTGGCGCTCATCTATGGTACACCACGTGCCGCCACTGTGCGAGCTAAAACCGATGTCAAATTGTGGGGCATCGATCGCGATTCCTATCGCCGAATTCTTATGGGCTCAACTATACGCAAAAGGAAAATGTACGAAGAATTCTTATCGCGTGTGTCAATTTTGGGTAAGTTAGATTGAAGTCCTTCGAATTATTGTTGTGACCTTATAAATGCAAAATGTCAGCTTTATATTAGTTAATCCAGTCGAAAAGGAATGTTTTATGAATAAATAAATCGAAAAAGAATTAATGTCAGGGCCAAGAATTAAGCTTTACTATAAAGATAAGGGTTTGTCATTTAGATTTAAAAAATATTTCAGGCAAGTGACCGCCGCGAATAGCGATAAAAATTTCCAATTGAGGGGCCCAATTTTCGACCATCTTTATTATTTGCTTATTAAGTGCGCCGAACACCCAATATACTGGGATTTAACAAGCTTTGTTATACCGTCAAGATCTTCTCTGGCGCTAAAAAGTTGTGATTTGACAACATCACGATATGACAGATATTTTAATTTTCCACGAAGAATTCATTGAGTTGTCAGTTAGTCCGCAAGAGAATATCCTGCAATCGGTCTGAAGATATGGTCAAAACGAATATTCTTAGCTTGCTTTAATCCGAATATATGAGATATCTTAATAGAACAATATGAAAGCGTTTCGTAGTTGTTGTTACTCAAACCTGTCTGAACCGGCAAGCCTAAACAAATTGTCATCGAAGTCATCTAATAGGAAGCCCTAGAAACGATGGAAAGGTGGTTAATGTCATGCGTGAACTCTTTGCATACAGGGCATACATTGGGTATGTCGGGGTTCAGTCTGGATAAGTAGGAGTTTAACCTGCTACTATATACGAAGTTGCACGAGGGTCGCTTTAGTTTCGCCAGGCAACTCGAGCTCTGGGTCTGCAATAGGTTTTACCTCCAAGTACCTTATTCACATAGAGGGAGTCGATGAAGGTGTTAATGGCTCCTCTATGAATGGCGTTCAGTATTTGTCGAAAGTCTGTCGCATCGGAAGTCCGGTCGCTATTTTGACGCATTTCAGGAAGGTACTCTTGATTTCTACGAAAGCATCCCAACTGAAACTGTTTGGAGCTTTAGTTCTGCTCCTTCACGCGTAGCATACGGACCTCATTATGTAGTTGCTCGACCGCAAATATCAAAAGGCAACCTGTGGCTGCCCGGAATTTCAGGAAGGTACTGAAACTGTTTGGAGAGCTTTAGTTCTGCTCCTTCACGGATAGCATACGGGCCTCATTATGTAGTTGCTCGACCGCAAATATCAAAAGGCAACCTGTGGCTGCCCGGAGAGTGGTGTTTTGACAAGTCTAAAGCTTCCCCAGCTGCGTTCATTGCACCCCTATATAGGCTGCGTAATTTAATTCCCACAACAGCCGGTTCTACCTGAATTGACTCGGATTTTAACCGACCAGGGGCGATCTAAACCTGTTTCGATCGGTAACATTTATGAAAACTATTAATAAGATACAAGACTTAACCATGCATGGTGGTATGCATCCATATTCTGAAAATGGGCGTAAAATGTCCATCAAAATGCTGTAGATTTTGACAGGAATTGTATTTGTATTTGTTCGTCGCCAACGTACTCGACTGTCCATCTGTCCAGCTTTCACATAATTATTTGATTCCATACTCTTTGTTACTACTTTTTGCTTTGAAGTGAACATATATAGTATATGAAGACAATAATTATATTTTTGTGTTACAGAGAGTCTTGATAAATGGGAACGTCTTACTGTGGCTGACGCATTGGAACCAGTGTCATTCGAAGATGGCGAAACAATTGTCAAACAAGGTGAACCAGGCGATGACTTTTACATTATTTTAGATGGTACCGCGGTTGTACTCCAACGAAGAGCCGAGGTAAACTAAATATTATCAGCCATTCCATCTTCATTTTAACTGATTGCATTTTATTTCTCCTAATAGCAAGGAGATGAACCCGCTGAAGTTGGTCGTTTAGGTCCAAGTGACTACTTTGGTGAGATAGCTTTGTTATTGGATCGCCCCAGAGCCGCCACTGTGGTAGCAAGAGGACCACTAAAATGTGTTAAATTGGATAGAGCGAGGTAATTTCATTTATAAAGTTAATATTAATTTAATCTTATAAACTTTATAAATAACTGAAAGTTGTTTCGTATTTATTTTAACTTATTTTACTTTTACTTCTACAGATTTGAGCGCGTCCTTGGTCTCTGCGCCGATATTTTGAAGCGTAACATCACGCAATACAACAGCTTCGTTTCGCTGTCTGTTTAAAGCAGCAGTTCAACATTGAAGAGACTCCACATTTACTTAGATCGAAATTTTTTGACGGTAGTGACTTTGAGTTGGGAAAAAGCATGGGAAGGTGTCATCTTAGTTCGCGGGTAATGAAATCAACGGAAATATCTACCTACTATTAAAATCTATACCGTAAAAATCAAAGACAACAAGTTATCAAAAGATTTGAAACAAAAAAGGGAAATAAACATTTTAAACTCAATACAAAACTGTGAGCGATTGCAGTGTTGAAACGTGGGCTGTTACAAAAAAGAAGTTCGCACATATACAACTGAGAAAAAGTAAACAAAACAAAATATTGTGGCAGTCGCATACTTCTAATTCATCATTTCATTTGTTACATGGGAAAACAACAACAATTGCACATTGCGCACTAAGCATTAAGCATTTACAACTTTACAATTGCCAAAGCACGAAAGCATGCCTGTCAAGGAGTAGATTAGTCCTCGTTTGTGTGGCTGTTAATGTACCATTTCAAACTGTAAATGTCTTAATAAGATAAAGCGCATTGAACGATCGCAGCTATTTGACGCACCACTTAAGCCACAGTAGTGAGAATTTCCTAAATTTTGCTATTTTCAAGTTATCAATATTCAAACACTTTCAAAACTTGTGGAATTTACACTAAAATAGTTGGATTAATATACAATTTTGCTTTCGGTCAAAATTCAAGTACTTGTAAATATGTAAGACTTTATTTGCGAAAATATAAATATTTATTGTTATAAACCTTCAAATGCAGCATCTGTTTTGGCGTCAGATAGTCAAAATTATCTGTTATCGTTGGTTGATTTGTAACATGTTGAAAAATGATTACTAATACACTTACATATATATATATATTTACATACTTTATGTGGTTCTTCGGCTTGTTAATCATTAACTTCACTTCGTTGCGTGCTATTCAAAGTAAATAATACAATACTACGAACTCTTGACCTTTTCCTATGTCAGTAACGCCCTTAACGCCCAACCCAGCTTCCATGTGTCTACCTATTTCTAACACAACGCTATAATTGAATACGATCATAAATGTTAATTGTAATCCTTTATCCTAACGATAAAATGCATTTAAGGCGGCATGAAGTCAAACGCCCGTTTTTATGCTTTAGCTGTAAGTGTTTTGAATTAAAAAAAGTTTGTCCTAAGTGTGGATGAAACATAAACTACTTTTAATGTGAAACTTATGAAGAGCCCCAAATGAATTCAATAGTCGTTACCAACGACTCTCAGATATCATTGATTTCTTAATTTTTAACTAACTAATACATTTTTTGAACTTGTGGCGCACTGACCAAAAGCCACACCGTTTCTGTTGATAAATAAATTATAAAAATAATAATATTTCACATTCTGGAAATGGCACAGTACTAATTTATAACCAATAATAAATCGTATTTAAACAAGCATAACAAAAAGTGCTGGTGCGCTCTCGTTTGTATTGTAAACTAAAAAATAAATACATCAACCCAAAACACAAACACATAAATATATATGTATAACCATAATTTATATATAACAACAACAAATTACTAATAACCTTACATAATTCTCCACACACTTACCACTCTTTGTTGAGAGTTTGCGAAATGAATGCTGCCCGTTAGTTTTTCCAACATCGGCGGAAGCGGCAGGAGCGGCAGTAGGAGCAACAGGTCGAGAAGTTATTGTGTGGAGGGAAAAGCACCCGCCGGCGGGTTGAAGGCATATGAAATAATATGAAATATTGAAAGTGAATAAATATGACTATCAAACGAAAAACGAAATTTCTATAATAAATATCTTAAATTCGTATTGTCAACTGACACTTGCTGAAGGTCGTTGTGGCGACTTTCCGTCTCGTTTGCTTTGCGTAAATCTTAAACAACAACATTGGATTGCTCTGATGTGTTTGAATAACAACAAAATTCACCTAGTAGGGTATATACTACATACACAAACATACATATATATGTATTGAGCAAGAAAACTGTTATATATATATACGATATATACATACATACATATGCAAGTTAAATTTATCGAACATTTATACTATCTAATCATCGTTTGTATTTATAACTATATATATGTATATTAAATTGTGAACTGAATTGCATATGCGATGCTTGTACTACTGATTAAAAAATGTAGCTACTTTAAGATAAATAATGAATACATTTTAATGCTTCGTTGCACACACATACATACATACATTAATACATACATATGTTCATGAAATAAATATACGAATAAAAACTGAACAAATGCATTCATTCAAATTCACCGTTTTGGTGACATTCAGATATTTTCATTTCAACTCGAATATGCGAACCTTATAAACGATGCTCTCGCATAGATTCTTCAGAAATACAAATAGAATTAGAAATATAGCCGTTGGCAGAGCGTCTTTCATAGATTCCATATTCATATGTATATGGAAGAGCGTTTGTATGACCATTGTACTTATATGAGAAATGAAAATACATAGCGTTATTTACATACATATATATTTACTTATAGCAAGCAACTAGGAAAGGCTGAAACGAAGCAGCCCGAACCTTTGTTTATTTCATATGAGGCATTCGTGTGTAGAAAGAAATCTTAGTAAGCATTGAAAAGTCACGTATGGATAGCTTTATGAGCTGCTGTTGTTTCTCTTTTGACAAATGTAAAGCGAGGTGATCACGGTTATTGCTAGGGAAACTATGTGATGTCATGCCCTACATATATTCATGTATTTTGTACTGTATAAATGTCATGTTTAAACACAAGAAAAACTAATTCAAGTACTAATTAAGCAGTCAGGGGCAGACGACTTGAAATTTTAAGAAACAACCATCAATTTATGTTATGCCAGATTGTTAAAACGAACACAAACCAAAAAAGAAATACATTCGAAATATACAGCTTGTATTGATCTATTGAGCATCATATACATACCTACATACATATGTAAATACTGTTGTTCTTATTGAAATTGTATGCGCAATTACGGGTAAGTCCAAAGTATGCTTTATGAATATGAATTACACAGAAATGGCTTAAGTTAAGGTATGAAGCCGACAGGATTAGTCTGTGGCAACTCTAATAAAGAACGTAGCCTCACATGCAATTCCAACAAGTCTTTATTTCAGACAAAGAATCTGTGGTTAACAGAAGGCATTAAGTGGGTATTCCAGACACCTCTCCATTGTAGTCACGTTGGACTTGTCAAAAGCTTTTGACACGCTAATAGAAAACATTGAACAATCTTCGCTTCTTCCAGGGTTGAAGCAGCGGACCCTGAATTATCTGAGCGGTCGTCAATCATCCGTAATGTTTCGAGATCAAACATCAAAACTTACAAGAATCAAACAAGGGAGTTTGCAGGGTAGTGTTTTCTCCTCTCCTTGACCATTCATATTCACCAATTGGACGAAGATGACTGTAAACAACCCTTGGGGTGTTCATCGATTCCCTCTATATAGTGATCCTCTATAGTGACCCTCGCGGAACTTTGATCTGGATATTCTAGCAGACATACCCAATATATGTACATATGTTCTGTATGCAAATGGTCCCCGCATGACACTTCTTGATCGTCCAGTTGCTTACTTAACCCCACACATCTAACACCCCTTCCCCTTTGGTCCGACCTGTCGATGACAATTGGTTTAAGCTTGCCGGTTCAGTCAGGTTTAGGTACCCGCTACAACAACAAGAACAACCTTTTTAACTAACAATGTTCCAATCTAAAACAAATAGCTAGGATCGAAAAATTTGCTCTATGAAATAAATGGAGTTGTTATTTAAAAGCGATGTCCAGCAGTCAGACATCTTTACGAAGGTTGGTAAGGAAAAATAAGGCAGATTGTGTTGATTTTCAGTTTAATGTTCGCAGTTAGTTAAAACCAGATATTTTATTTTAGTTCACTTGATAATTATTTAAACTAGTATTAAATCGAAATACAGTAGTTTTCCGAAATAACGAATATTCGTTTTAACGAACAAGCACATTTCTTACATTGAGTACCTTAAATAACGAACGACATATGAAGAAAGAGAAAAAATCAAATAACATTGAACCAGAATTAAAAAATGAAAAAATTTTGAATTTTATAAAAAAGCTTAAAATTATTGATCAGCACCAAATAGAAGTAGAAGAAGAGTCAGAATTGGTCCATTTTGGAAGAATTTATTGGATTTGGAAAAAATGAAAATTGGAATTTTCTTGGAAATTCATTTTAGTCAATTCCCGACTTTCGCTTCAAAGAGCAAATTAGTATTTTATTCGGTATATTGAAAGCGAGTTGCGAATGGTTGAATAATATGTATTTTGTTTTGATTTTGTGACGTCATGAATGATAGAATAGAATGTCAAGGACAGGAAGGTTCTGATTAGAACAACTATGAAAGTTTTGCAGTCGTTTTCATTTTATTTATGACATTGTGAGTCGCAATTGTGTTTATAATAATCTTGTAGGATAATTGTAAGCAAAAAATTGGATCTGCTATCTATTTAATACTTTCAATCTCATAAAATCAAATAAACTCCATATAACAACATTGGAATAGGCCCATTTATAATTCTAAAAGAGCTAGCACAATACATGAGTCTACATAATTGAAAAAAAACTTTGGTCAAAAAAATTCAAATAACGAGAATTAGAAGCCGGTATTTTATAATTATCTTTTTTTTTTTAGCAGACCACTTGTATAGAAATTTTGTCGAGGAATAAATTCGTATTGTCATTCAAAAAATGTTCTTTCATTGTTAGGGCAAATATTTTTCAGCCCATATAGTATGTACATTCTATTCAAAAATATTAAATTAGTTTCGAAATTATCTCAGTTTCTCGCTTTTTCAACAAATCAATTGCAGATATTGCCTTCTTCTAAAATATAATATCAAATCATTAATATATTCGGAATTGTACTACACCCACTTAGCTTTAAGAGAAATGATTTGTTGTGTTCTTTGGCAATACATTATTACCTTTCACGCATTATGAGTATGTGCCATATGACCTAAAATGCGATAATTCTGTTACCTCCTCTAACACTGCTGGCGGAATCATCAACAAGCACTATGTAACATATTTACCTTCCATGTTTGAAATATAAGTTGCGTATACGTCGCGGTATCATGAGCCAGAATTCAATAGCAAACCGATATGGGCATTCAGTTCATTACACAACGACTGTGGCCACTGTAAGGGAACAACTTCTTGCACACATTGAGCAACATGTGTAATGCATAACAAGCAAACTTGTAACAACATAATAAAGAGTAAAATTTAACTTTTAGTTTTACAACACAACTTCATTCTTTCCAAACCGCTTTAACTAGGTCTGCCAGTCGCTTAGACAGCGCTCGATGAATGCTAACTGTTTATCGACATACGAAATGATAGCAACAGCGCTGAGTGCAGAGAATTTTATAGCTCTCATAGACGAGGCGATGGCTGCGATCCGCCCCTCACAGCACTTATCAAACCTAAAACCTCAGCCAACAGAAAACCGAATGAGCCTTCTACGCTCTTCTATGCCTGCCCGTCAGGTAGCGACACTCTCACACGAACAAAACTCCGAAAAGAATCTGCACCATTAGTCAACAAGTCTAACCAGTCATGCAGCCGATTGCACACTTGACAAACCGCAAAAACAATAAACAAAGGAACGGACACGAACAGTCGGTTCAGAGCGTTTGAGTGTCTCGCTTCGCGGAACGGCAACGGAGATCAAAGAATATTTTGTTTATTAACTACTCATACGTTTAAGTGGCGTACGCGCTGAGGGATATTCATAGAAACAATCAGCTCCACAATTCCACCAGGTGTATCGCGCTAGAACTGCTGGCAACGCAAAGATGTTTTTGAAAATTTGAAAAGTCATTATTATAAAAAAAAGTAAAGTGAAACGAAAACAAATAAACAATAAAATTTTCTGTAGCAACGAATCGTTCGAATCAGCGCGATTCACAATGCTAGACACGATCGTTTACATACCCACAATATTGGCGTACGTTTTCATCCTGCTGCTCGTGATCATCCTTTGCTTCATTGTGGTCTACGTCAGCCACAGGATCTACGTGTGCATCTACGACAATCTACCGGTGGCGCATGCGGCCATTTCTACCATAATAAGCATGGAATATAAGGACAATATGCCCAGCAAAAGTAACAGCGGCATCGTGTTGCGATCGAACGAAGCACTGCACGAGCGAAAGGCGAAAACAGGTTAATTGCATTGCATAGCTGATCCGCTGTAGTATTTCAGCATTGCAGCCATAGCCTGTAGCCCTCAGCAATTCGCGCGCAGCCACACCGTCAAGCGTTACCAAATGCATACGTAGACCGTTAGATTGCATGGTATTGCAACATTTATAGTTGGCGGTGTGGCTGGCGGTGTGATGGTGTTAGTTGCTTGGCTTATCGGTGAAGTCCGCTACTAAAAAGTAGTATTTCATTTGCTTATTTTTAATATTGCTATTTTCCTTCTATGCTGCTTCAACCGGTGTGATTGGTTTATCTGATGGCGCTTAAACTGTCGAAATTTTTGCAAAAATTGGAATGCGCAGCGTTGCGAATAATTGTCACTCTGGCGCCGTGCTACTTGGCCTATGTGCCACTGGACACTGAGAAACACAGCAAGTCTACGGATGATTTCGAATTGAGCGCGGACAATCACGAACACAAAATGATTAAATATTATGATCGCCTCTCGCAGATACCAATAATGGATGAAATGACGACTTGTATCAGTGAACGCCAGTTGTATCCCAGTTCCCGTCGCGTATCCAATCGCCGAGCATCGTTGCGACTTGCGGCAAACACCACTGGCAATACGCCCATAAATACCGTCGCCACTTCCACCACACGACTAATGCAGTTCGCCGAGTCAGCCAATAACTACCGAGAGGTCACCACGTCCAGTCTATCCGCTCCTACAATGCGTCCTTCGGTCACCTTCGCGAACGCCATGAATGCGCTCGGAAACATCAAAATCAATCCGCCAGAAGATCCACTTTAATGCAAGCACTCTATAAACCCCCGTTTGACTGGTTCACTATAAGAAGCGCACTGATTTCAATTTACATACCAACACTCACACACGCACGCCATACTAATCACATATGCATACTGCTTACATACAGTAAGTATGTGTTTACGAGGTTAATTACGGTATTATGCAGTTGAAAACTCGTTTCTATTATTACTAGAGTGCGGCATTTAAAAGCAATATCACCACTTAGAGCTGCATGAGATTGAACGACATATTTCACACCGACACACGTACATATGTAGACCTGTCCATATGTAGATATGTATATATGGATGCACGATAATATAATATAATATTAATATCATTGTATATACTTAAATTCATATGCGCTCATGCATATTTATAAGCGCGACTAATGCATGAAACATTTTATTGTAATTTACAGTTCATTTCATTTACTTCGGTCAAACACGAAATATTGCCCTTCAAAGCCCCGCAGACACAAGCGGTTCACAAATAATTATTATAATTTATAAGTACTTCGTTAATTGCAACTGCAAATCTTTTTGAATAACCGCATCAGTATGCTGAAGTAGCATAAGTCGACATTAGCCACTTTTGGCAAATTCTGTTATTCTTGCCAACTGAGACTGTTGGCGCGGTCCTATCGAAATCAATTATTTAGAAACAGCAGGTGAGGAAGACGTTCACTAGTTCACTAGAATTTTTAACACCTGCTTAGCTTGAGTTGACTTAAACTACTGCAACATTTTGACAAAGAGATATGAGTAGTGTCTTTTCAAAAGGGGTTACTACATCTTAGCTATTTTCTCACAAAATAAGAAAACGTTATAAGGGAAATATTGACAGACCTAATGAAAAACAGCATTTGTGTTTGGGAACTATGTCATTACTTTGTACTAACTACACAATTTCACAAAATTGGGACCTTTTCATTTAGAGCTACAGAATTCTAAAGTTGTAATTATTCCCTTTTGCAATATATATCATATTTCAGTATTCCATTCTTCAGTGCTGCAGTTTTGATTGCCAATTATTAATTTTTTATACCACTTCAGTTCATATAAATTGTACCATTTCTCCCAACTGTTTCTTGAGTAAACTTGAAATAACTTTCTTCTTGGATTCTTTCATTGGTCGTTGTACCACATCCAAATTTTCTAAAGTCATAGGCGGACGTTTGCGCCAATTTAGTAATGACATAGGTTGTTCTGTACCAGATTCAATTCAATAGTTTTCATAGGCCTTCAATTTGATAGTGGCTGAACCACGAACCAGTTTCTTAACGCGAAAAATGCTTTCAATTATTTAATACTATTCAGTCTTTTTCCATTTTATATATCTTTTAGAACCCGTCTTCTCCTAGTCCTTACTCCTTTTATGTTATGAAATGAATAAAGCTATTTTTTATGGTTAAAAATATCCGTTTTGAAAAAGACGCTCCTATTTAAAGTTTTTTTACTTGGTAACTATCTCGTTCAGATCATAATCCAAGTGACAAAATTTTGTATATTATCACTGAGAACAAGTTAAAAATTAATAAAAAACATAAAAATGTAAATATCCTCTCTTGAAAAGACACTCCTCATATGTATATAGCAAATATTGCATGTAAGTCAACTTTGAAATATAATATATATATATATGTACATGTGCATTAAATTAAGTCCAAATAATCTATATATGTGTAAATAACTATGTATTATTATAGATATATATACAGGGCTATTCTTTCGGTATAAATTTATATAAAAGCAAAATCCCATATATAAATAGTATATACTCCTATATACAAACTTATTTAAATATAAATCGCTGATTCAATATAAAACTGTCAAATATGGAAAACAAATCTTAGAAAATAAGTAAATTTCGAGTTAAAAATATTTATGTGTATACAAACCGTTATTTTGACAACATATATCTCTACATTTGTAAACAGTAACATATGACATTTATGTACCATTAAAGATAGTATAGGGAGGGCTCTTTGGCAAATCGAGAATTTACACATACAAATTGTGATAGTACTTATGTAAGTAGGTGCATACATACATACATTCATATGTAGTATTTAAATGTTATGATATTTTAATATCCATCAAAATTATATATGTATATTTATACCGTTATATAATTGCAATTATAATTTATAAATTTTCCGAAGCAGCTAGTCGTTATGTATGGTATTCAGGAACACATTTAGTAAACTAAGCTCAATAAATCGTAAATATTAGCTATTCATACAAACAATTTTGCTTTTGTTTAATGCATTGAAAAACAAATAAGGAAAGGCTAAGTTCGGGTGCAACCGAACATTTTATACTCTCGCAATTTATTGAAGAAATTAAGATAATACCCAAATTTACCTATAAATTCGGCACAAAGTTTATATAGTGTATGAGGGCTGAGGAAATTCCTGAACCGATTTCATTCATTTTCACCAGCAAGGTACACTATATCCAAGACTATACACTCACTTAATTTCGCTAAGATATCTCACATATTAAACAATACATATATGCAGATTAAAGCCCACCGTATTTTTGAAAAACCTATAATTAGGTATATGGGAGCTAGGAGATGTTATTATCCGATTTTAATAATTTTTGGAACTGAGACACACTATTAGAATAAACAATTTCCTCTGAATTACATTAAATTATCAGAGAGATTTATCCATATTTTCGGTTAAAATTTACCCTTAGGCGCGGAGTTCAACATGTTCAATAACAGGGGCCTTGAAAAGTTATAGTCCGTTTTCGACAGTTTTTTCTCAAGTGAAGCCAGAGATGATATGTACTATTTGTATAAAGTTTTATTCCACTATCTTCATTGGTTCCTTATATATACATTATAAAGTGAAGGAATCAGATGGAATTCAAAATTGAGTTATATGAGAAGTTATCGTGGTTTTGAACCGATTTCATCCACACATTCACATGTGTCATCAGGGTGTCAAGAAAATATGATATACCGAGTTTCATTGAAATCGGTCGAGTAGTTCCTGAGATATGGTTTTTGACCCATAAGTGGGAGATGCCACGCCCATTTTTCATTTTGTAAACAAATCTGAGTGCAGCTTACTTCTGTTATATCTTCTGTAAAATTTAGTGTTTCTGACGTTTCTCGTTAGTGAGTTAACCCACTTTTAGTCATTTTCAACCTAACCTTTGTATGGGAGGTGGGCGTGGGTATTATCCGATTTCTTTCATTTTTGGACTGTATAAGGAAACGGCTAAAAGAAACGACTGCAGAAAGTTTGGTTTATATAGCTTTATTGGTTTGTGATATTTGAGGGCGGGGTCACGCCCACTTTTCCAAAAAAATTACATCCAAATGTGCCCCTCCCTAATACGATCCTATGTTCCAAAAGTTATTTTCATAACTTTATTTATGACTTAGTTATAATACTTTATAAGTTTTTGGTTTTCGCCATTTTGTGGGCGTGGCAATGGTCCGATTTTGCCCATTTCGAAAGCAACCTCCTCAGGGTGCCAAGGAATACGTGTTCCAAGTTTCGTTAAGATATCTCAATTTTTACTCAGACGGACGGACAGACAGACATTCGGATTTTGACTCGTCTCGTCACCCTGATCATTTTGATATATATAACCCTATATCTAACTCGTTTAGTTTTATGACTTACAAACAACAACAAAACTATAATACTCTCTTAGCAACTTTTGTTGCGAGAGTATAAAAAACCACCAACACTCTTGATGATTATATAGTGATATGCTGATATAAACTAACTATAATAAACGGTCCCAAATATATTTATAAATATAGTTGAACTTCTTTAACTCGAATCACCATAATCCACAAAAAAACTTCGAGTTAAAGAGACTTCCGAGTTACGGAAGGCAATTTGTATGAAATTTGTCAATTTATTGCCAATTAAAGAATTCGAGTTCTGGAGAACTTAGAGTTATGGAAGATTACAGTTGAACTTCATTAAAAAACTTCATAAGGCTAATAAGAACTGCCAATCAGTAAGTAAAAATGCAGCGTCCTAAATTTAAATCAAAAGTAATATCAAGCGCAACGAGTGCGTTTTGCAAAATATTGAAATATTTGCTCTTAATCATTTGTTTTCATTTCTTATCAGATTTCGGCACATTCCTTCGAGTCATCGTACGTAGATAACCATATAAATCCACTAATAATCTTATCTACATATGTATGTACCACCCATGTGGCTGACAGCTATCGGCATATTAATGGCGTGATATTAATTAAAGATACAAAACACGCCACAACCTGAGAACGTTTTATGAATTTCAATTGCTGCTGATGCCGCAATGTATTTATACACACTCTAATAAATTTACAATCAGAACAATGATCATAAAAGTATAAATTTATTAATAAATATACTTTTTAGTACGAGTATATGTATGCAATTACTAAATTAAGGCGATTATAAAAGTCGATCATAAAACCGCTTATGAGTTGGAAAATTTCGCAATGATTGACTGGATTCTTTGGCACCCGAGACTTGGTTCTAGACAGCTTATGTTAAATATTGTTTTTAATTTTTGGAAGTATCTTATTTTAACCCATTCCCTCCCATTGTACTCGCTTGGGTACTGAAAAAAATGCTACAGAAAACCCAGTCGATCCCATTGTACTCACTTATACTACGTTTATGCTAGATTTCTACTCGGTTATATTATACACGGGTAAGTTCAACCCACATGCATTAACACTTTTTCACCACGTGTTAAATGATCTACTCGAATAGAATATACACATTTTCTTTACGTATGTAGAAGAGTTAACTCGGATGCATAAACGGATTTAGAGTTAAGTTGAACGTCAAATAAGCTGATTTTTTGTGCCGGTGTATTTTGTTTTGACAAATTGCATATACAGGGTTCCCGTATTGCCAATTTTTCGCTAAAAACCCCTACCCCACTTACTACCGAATTTTTGCAGCAAACGGCTGGTACTGTGTAGTACTACAGTAACCGGTTATTGGTTACTTTTTGACACCGGTTTTTTGTGGCCCACCCGTGGCACTGTGGGTAGTCGGATGGTGTAGCGAAAACCGGTTTTTGCAAAAACTTCGACGAGTGGGTAGTCGGTTTTCGTAGAAAAACCGTTTTTTTTGGGTCGGTCAGTGGTCGGTTTTGCTCGTGCATTTCTGCCCAAACATTTCTCAACCGATTTATGCCGCGCACCCCTTATATCTGGAAAATACGGACATATTTATAATACGTGGCAGCCCTCAATTTAATTCAATTCAGAATTTACCTCGAGTAGAGTATTTGCTGTTTATGCTTATAGGCTTTACCCATGTAGAATATAACCGTGTAGAAATGAAGCATAAACGTAGTATTAGTTAAAAAAAAACATGATTTTTTCTGTACCCAAGCGAGTACAATGGGAGGGAATGGGTTTATCATCACTTAAGAATCCGTTTGTAAAAGCAAGAATACAGACGTACAAACGAATGAAGAACAAGTAAGGAATGGCTAAGTTCGGGTACAACCAAACATTGAAAAGTTATAGTCCGATCTCGACAATTTTTCCACAAGTGATACCTCAGCTCAAATGCATAGTTTTATTCCGCTATAATGCTATATATAATAAAATGAAGGAATCAGATGGAATTCAAAATTGAGTTATATGGGAAGTATGCGTGGCTGTGAACCGATTTTACCCATTTTTTAGCAACTTTGTTGCGAGAGTATGAAAACTATATATAGAATAATATATATATCTGCCATATTGTGCTATCAAATGTAAAATTTTTGCAAACAATAAATTCTTATTATTGAAAAATACAGTTTATTTGCGGTTAGGTCACTATTCGGTTTTTATATTTATATATATATATATATCTTTATCTATGTGCTTATTAGAATTAATGTAAAGGTTGTGAATCATGTAAAAAATATTCATAGATTGTTATTAGAATTCAATTTATTATTACATTAATAATAGCATAAATAGCATATGTACATATATACTTTAAGATTCCTTTTACGGGGCCTACATAAAATATCAATTATACTATATAAAGCGTTTACATAATACCTTCATATGTACTCACCCAACGCAAATCAAGAAATGTACTTGATGCAAAATGCATATGCACATACATACATAAGTCGGTATTGTGGAGCAAATTCGTAACGGAAAACCAGTTCATCGATATCTTATCAAAATTCTTTATAAGTGCTTATGAAATATTTTTTCTGTCCTTTAATAATTATATTTCAATTCTACTTGCTGGCTGTAATATGTTCAAAGTGTTTATTTAACAGTTTAATTGGCAAAGAAAAGGTTAGTTTGGGTGGAAACAAACCTAAGATCACCTAACTTCCGAATAACCACTTTTAGTTCAAAATAGAGAAAACATTTAAAATTTATAAGGAGGGTATATAAGATCATAGGTAAAGAGGTACATTTTAGAGCTCTTGGTATTCGACTAATCGACTAACCGAATTAACCGAATAGGACATTATTCGAATAATAATATTCGGTTTGCACTATTCGGATAGTCGTTGACTATCGTCGTCAGTCAACGACTATTCGATTAACCGCTCACGTCCGACAATTCGGTTAACCGTTCGTTGTCGACTATTCGAATAGTGTAAGTTCATTAAATTTCTATTTTTATTGAAAAATGTGAAACACAGGAAAAATGCGCACAATTGACATTTTCACAAGTAAAAACAAACAAAAATCAAAGGCTGCTTGGATTTCAAACAATTTTCATTTATTCGAATAGTGACAGTATAACTATTCGAATAACCGCAGTAGAACGACTATTCGAATAGTCGTAACATTGCGACTAATCGAATAGTACTAACCGGTTAATATTCGTACGAACGGTTACAAACCGGATATTCGAATAATCGGTTTTCAGGTTAATCGAATAATTTTAAGAGCCCTAGTACATTTGTAGTACCAAAATATACTAAAAGTGGCCGTGGTACATATCGCACAAACTACTATAGCTAAATAAACTAACTGGAGACATTTTCATTTGGCAATTGACTATACGGTAGATACAGTATTGAAATTAAAGAAATCGGATAATACATATGCTCACCCCCCCACGCAAAGTTAATCCTGAAAACTGCTAGTGACTTACAAAAAACGTTAGATGCACTAAGTTTTACAGGGAACTACTGTGGTTGTTGTAACGGGTACTCAAGCCTGCCTGAACCGACAAGCCTAGCCTAATTGTCATCGAAATCATCTAACGGGAGGCCCCGGGAGCTGTTTCGATAGGGTCAGATCAAAGGGAAAGGGGTGTTATGAGTAGGATTAAGGGGACATGGAACGAGGTAGTTAGTATCATGCGGGGACTCTTTGCATGCAGGACATATGTTGAGTATGTCAGGTTCTAGTCTAGATAAGTAGAAGTTCAGTCTGCTACAATATCCAGAACGAAGTTGCGCAAGGATCACTCTAGTTTCGCGAGGCAACTCGAGCTCTGTGTCTGCTTTGGGGGTGTTGTTTCTCCAAGTACGCCATTCTCGGTGAGGGGGTGAATGAAGGTGTTAATAGCTCCTCTGTGAATGGCGTTCAGTATTTGTCTATAGTTTGTCGCATCCGAAGTCCTGTCGGTATAGTCTTTTAGGTCATCGACGTATTTCAGGAAGGTACTCTTGATGGCTCTGGGAGGCGGCTCGCTTTCAGTAGGCAGGGATGATTTCTGCGAAAGCTTCCCAACAGAAACTGTTTGGAGAGCATTTCGTTATGCTCCTTGACAGGTAGCATATGGGTCTCATTGTGAAGGTGCTCGACAGGAAATATCAAGAGGCAACCTGTAGCTGTCCGGAGACCGGTGTTTTGACAAGTCTGAAGCTTCCCAACTGCGTTCTACTGCATCCATATTGGGGCTGCGTAGTTTAGGACCGTGGGAACTATTTGTCTCATCCGCTTGAACCACAACTGTCTTCCCGGGTCATCAAGAAGTCATTCTTACAGTATGTTGACGGCATCAACAAATACGCCGATAAGACTTCGGACTCAGACAACTTCCGACGCGCCTTAAACGTCACTCACAGTGGATCCATTAAGATCTTCTGCGACTCCCTTCCAGTGAATTGCGTTCTTGGAATCAAACCACCACCCAAATAGTCCGCACATGACACTATCCGTCTATCGAAACAGCTCGTTTTCTGATACCTCTCGTTCGATGACAACTAGACATACGTTTTCCCGTCTAATCAAGGTTTAGATAATCGTTAAAACAGTAACATATAATTTTCTTGACACTTTAATATTTCAGTTTGGGCAAATCTGGCTCACAACCACTTCTGCTGCCCATATAATGTAATTTTGAATTTAATCCGATTCTTTCACTTTACTATATATGAATCAACCAACTTTAAACTTTGCACAAATGCTGCACTGGAGGGGTGGTATGGGTCATCCAAAAAGGTCGAAATTATACCGAAAGTGTCAGTAAATCTGATGCTGAAAATGGACGTGTCATTACTTCTTCTAGTCGCATATACGCGTTTTAAAAATTTCGGAGGTCTTTATACCGTATATAGCGGTTGATATGTAAGATACTCAGCAAAATTAAGTGATATTCTGGGATATACTATAGTTTGGTGGGCTAAATGGTCAGTGAATTACTCGTTTAGTAGATTTCTTACCTAATATTTAGGTAAAATTACGCGTTACCTGAATAAAAGTTCTCGTCCTTAAAACGATTATATTAATACAAACAGTATATACCTTGGTCTGGTCCTTACAACCTAATGATGATGATATATCAGATTGCGTGCCTTTGTTTTCGTTTAAAAAAAAACAAAAACAAAACAAAAAATTGTACCAACAATGGAAGTTATTTCTCCACTTTGAAACTTGTAAATTGTAAGCATATAAAATATTGGATTAGGGCCGAAATTTGCCTTTCCTAACTTGTTATATGTGTAACACACAATTCCTCACTTTTTTGAAGTAAAGTGGCACATGGGGAATATATTTAGTAGAACCGGAGATAATTTCCAGACTTCTAACCCTCAGTTACATTATATTAAACGAGTTTTTTGTTTTTCATTTCATAATAAAATTATAAATAATAATAAACATGAAAATATGAATTTAAAAACAATTCTTTAATAGGTCTTAATAGGCAAAGTTTTGCTGCTGACAAATTCTTTGTTGAATACAGAAGAAATGCATTTGAGCACGAAGCAGATGAAGTAGATTCCGTATAAGTTTTCGTTTGACAAAAGCGCGGTTGCAGTATTTTTGCTTTTGGGATATCATCAATCCGTTGGATCACTAGAAATATACCAATAGGAATATTATATTTTTTTCCATATTAAAGGAAACTTTCTATAATTACCCGGAAAATGATTTTGCATGCTGAGACGTTAGTTCATCCTCTTGGTTCCCTAAAGCTTTCTTAACATACTGCAATTAAATGTGACATGAAATGAATTATTTGAGGGAAATAATAAAATATATTAGTTAACACGCTAACCATTGGGTTGAGTAAAATGTCTTCTTCCATTTTAGTAATTTGCCTTATCAAATCCATCGTATGTGCCATATCTTTTTGAATTTTAAGGAACATTTCAGGGGAATTGTATTTTTCAGGATCATCTTTGAAAACTACCATTCCATCCTTTTTGTTTATAGTTGCATAAATTTCACCGGATTTTATCTGAACAAAAAAAAGGTATAAGAGGTTATATATGTGCTACTGTGTTATATGTAATTGCCAAAACAAACCATATTGAAAATATATCTTTCCGCCTCGGCCGCATCTGCCAACTGAGCTCTACTAGCAACATCCGAAAGGGAGAGCGTCAAAAACGTTTTGGTTAACCGCTGTATATTTTTCTTATAAAGCGAAGTAACAACCTGCAAACAATTTCATCATTTAAATATATATAAATGCGTATGTTGTTGTTGATCAATACCTGTTTCACTAAACCCATATTTTTGTCTCGAATAAAGGTTTCGCTGGATTTGTTCATAACAATTCGTAGTTCATCACTGGATGATGACGCGTAAGCAATTGCCAAGTCATGATAAGCCTGCGCGAGAGGCTTCATAAACCGTGAAATCACTGGCGCAGAAGATTTTGGTATTGGTAAAACCTAAATTATATACAATAAATGACAATCTAAATTTGAATATTGTTCATTATAAAGACAATGATAATACCTACCTTTCCATGTAGAATTAGCGAAACTAGCACGAATTTCTTATAGGCTTCTAACATTATATGTGACATGGCCGCAGCGGGAGTGGATATACACACTTCAAAGAAATACAACGCGCGATCGAAGTTTTTAACAGCTGTATATATCATACCACCATAGTAATAGTAGAGAAGAAAATATTTGGCGTCATTATTGGTATCCTAAGGATAAACGCAAAATTAACTACAAAGAGTGAATTAAAGAATATATTTATTATTACTTACAGCCGAGCATTGCCCTCGAATTTCAGATGCAGTAGATATGGTGGTAATATCAACATCTAGAAAGCTTAGCGCGGTTTTGAAGCACTTCGCTTTCAAACTCAGCTGGCAGAGATCAGAATGAATGCTGGTTTGCTGCGAGTCACACAGACGAATTTTTTCGATGGCTTGTGCGACAATTTTAATTCCCTGAATGCAGTATGGATGATCAACAATAAGGTTCGTAAACATGTGACATAGATCATAGTCTATAAAATAGATAAGCGGTTTGTAATTACAAAAAAAAGTCATTGTTAATATAAAATATAAAATTTCGATACTTACAAATATAAGTAGCATACCGAACTTGTTCACCGTTACATTGACTGATAAATTCTTTATAAAGATTGAACAATTGTGGTAGATCCGCAGTTGCATTCTAAAAAGGAAAACAGAATTATTGGTTCCCATATTATAAAAAAACAGTTATTAACTAACCGGAGCGCCATTGAATTTGGCTAGCAACACATAAAGCACTCCCAGCGAATGCTGTTGAATATCTAACGTCTCCAGGACATTATCTAGCAAGTCCCAATAACGTGGGAGTATTTCGATAGAGTCATTTAATTGCTCCACCATTATGCGGAAATTTCCTGTTTGAAGACATTACAATCATTGCGAAAAACTAGTTAGAAAATCATTAAAAAAAACTTATTTTGCCGGTCACTAATCCTACTTCTCAGTACGGTGCATGATTTACCGTCTCGAGGAGTATATTGTCACCCACCTTCACTACTTTTTGTCCGCACATTGTTGACATAGTTTTCTAATGCGCTGGCCATCGCTTCGAATTCGACAATTAAGGTAACGATTTAGCAAATATATAGACTAATGATTTGACTAAAAATTCATATTTTGCCAATTGCGTACACTTTCGAATTCCTCTTTGTTTTATTGCCTTGTTCTTTTCGGTGGTTGAATTTTCGCTTTCCAATGACAGCAACCACAGTAATGTCTGGCTTGCTATATTTTGATTAAAATAAATCAGCAATTGCTAGAAAGAGACAAATATATTCGAGAAAACGTTGATGTTTGAAATGCTTCTTTGACATTTCTTGGATTTTAGCTTTTTGCTATAACGATATTCTGCGGCCTGGCAATACTGCATGACACAAATGGGGTATTCCTACTCATTACATATTTTGTACACGCTATTTGATAAACCAAAATAAATGTAAAAATATAATTAAATTAAAGTGTGTACTGAAGTTTTCTACAATTGTTACAAATGTAATAATGTATGAAAACATATGTGTGGTACTAAATACTCTCATTATAGAAATGAGCTAATGATTTCAATGCTTCTTATATTTCAGTGGAGTATTTAAGTATTTTTTCTATTATACCTATTCCAAACATTAGCAAACCGGCCGATATAAAATATGAGGCGGAAGTCTTAAAGTTAAATTAGAGTTGCTATAACATAACTCCATATCCATAACTATTGTCATAACCGCAACAATATTTGCAATACTCGATTATTGGTTTTATAGCCATATACAGCATTTGAAGTTTTGTTTTCAATTCGAAAGTGCCAAATAAATCAAATAAAAATAAATAAATTAAAAAAATCAACGCACACATTTTTTTGGTTGAAATTAAAACCAAAATTCAATTGTAAATCTTCAATCTTCAGAGCGTTACGTATTATGGCAAGAATAAGCTATACCTCTCTTCCCTTTATAGGTATTTTATATTTATTGTGAATTGCTACAAAGCGTAATACAAAACGAGTGTAAGTGAGTGTACTTCTTCTCTTTCATCATTGCACTTCCAATTCATGACATTCGTAAATATTTATGTTGTTATCAGAAATGAAATTCGTTTATTTGTAATAGCAATAAAGTCGTAGTTTAAATGTTAAAAATTGTTTGCAATGAGCAGTGAAGATTTAATTAACTCCTACCCAGATTCTGTAGGGATGTCATTAAATGATGTAAATATGGATACAAATATTATCTATGTTTGCAATATCTGTTTTCGGCAATATACACTACTCGAGGACTTACGAGGACATTTCATTGAATATCACAAATGTACACCAAAAGTCGCAGAAAGGCCGTTGAAAGAGGGAAATTCATTTGCTCCAATTAATAAAAATTGTCAGACAGTTGAAACTGAGGAATCAGATGATTTACAAAACTTACAGATCGAAACTGAAAAAGAGGAGGTTGTGAAACTGGAAATACGACCAATGCCATTTAAAAGCTTTCGAATAGTGCTACGTTCCAAAATGATTAAGGGGTAATTCTAAAAAATATCTAGAGTAAATGTAAATGTGATAATTCATATTCCTCAATTTAAGATGTCCTGTAACGAACTCCTGTCCTTATAAATTTGAAAATGAATCGAAACTGTCATTACATACTAAGTGTCATACAAGCCCGAATGCGGTTCAAAAATTCAAATGCTATGAGTGTAATGTCGAGCTGACAAACTGGAGGCGTTGCACGGCACACCTGTGGAAAGCACACCAAATAGATGTAGATCTATTACAGTGCCCACAATGCGAGTACAAGGCACATGCGTCTGGTGAGAATTATGTCTTAATAATCAAATAGTTTATTTTATCATAAATTCATGCAGTACTTGTTTGGCGTCATATGCGGGCCCACAAGAAGTGGCGGTTGCGAGTTCTCCGCTCTTTACGAGCGGTGCAACGCAAACGCTTGCAGCAGGACTTGAAGCATACTGATGTGAACGCTGTTCCCGCTGCTCCCGTTAATAAAAATAAGTATTACGCTGAAAAGACTTGTGAAATTTGTAATCGGAATTTCGTAAATGGGAAAACACTTTCGAAACATGTCAAGGCGGTACATAATAAAATTAAACCATTTATATGCAATGTATGCGGCAAGAAAATGGCGCGCAAGGCCAGTTTGATTGTGCGTGAAAATAATACTATTTGTGCAACAGAATTGGCATTAAATAGTTTCTTTGCAGATCCATATGCGCCAACACACGGGCGAAAAACCTTTACATTGTAAAATATGCAAATTTTCAACCAGAGATCCCAGCGTCTTACACAAACACCAGCTGCGCCACGAGAAGGTAAGTTAATACGGCCCGAACTTGTAATGTATGTTATACAATATTTTAACTATTCAAGGCCGAAAAATTGAAATGCAAACACTGCGACTTCTTCTGCATTCAAACCAGCGCATACAAACGGCATATGCGTTTGAACCATTTGGAGGAGTATAAAAAAATTGCGTGCGACTTGTGTAATTATGTCACAATAAGCTCTGAACGCCTGCAGGCACACAAAAGTGATCACAAAAAAGGATTAATCGTTAATCACGAAGGTTAGTTCTTGCAGTATTACATATTATCCTAAATAAGATAATTCTTAATTTAGATTCTATGGATGCAACACGTACCGGCTCTTCTAAGAATCTCCACAAATTACGAAATAAAAATGAGGTATGCCTTAAAATACATGCTCTGTATACATTTACTACGTTTTCTAACCCCACGTTTTCAGATGTCTGCTGATTGTTTCTTACCAATTGAAAGTATAGATTCACTGCCGCATGAGCCAGCTGTAGATACTGGCGGGGTAACAATACCCGCGCCTTCGGAGGATACACAGTTCCCCACCTATTTAAACAACTGATATCTCATATGCAAAGACTATATTTCTTTATAAACATTTCTTTATTTATTTCATTTCTTATGATATGATTTCAACTTTTTGAATAATTATTATTAATGTTTTTTTGTTTTTGTAATTTACTGCACAAGTCTGAAAAAGTCTCGCTAAATATTCGTATGTTTAATTATTAACTTTATTTTTGTTTGATTATTTTCGCAAATTACTGATCAAATTTAGTGTATTTATTTTTAATAAATTGTAAGTTTAAAAATTTGCATTTAACGTTTTTGTTTATATTTATATTTTTATTACACTGAATTATTTCTTAACCAACTAAATTTTCGCTGCGTTTTCAAATACGCGCAATACATAATTTTCAATTTGAACGCTTGATTTGTAGTTTTGTTCACTTCGCATATATGTTTATCAGCATTATTTGTTGCCCTCATGTTCATTTTGTTTTTGTTGTTTCTTTATTTTTTAATGCTGTATTTTATGATCGTGTTATTTATGTAGACTTACATTTAGAAATATATATGTATGTATATACTATGAGCAGTATATGTAGGTGATTCCCCTTTAGGTTGAGATTTATGTCCATGACTACTACATTGCCATCATCATACCTTGCTAAAAAATAAATTCATAGTTGGTTTCATTCTTCCTTCCCTTTCATAAATAGCATTAAGAGTAAATATGTTTATTATGTTTCTTATGCAGTATCGTTCGCAAAGATTTTGTTTCTTAAATCGCATTTTTGCTCAGTAAAATATTTTATTCGCTTATCCTCAAAATAGTTCACAGTGTAACGTAAATATGTATTTAATTTGTGATTTTATTGTCTGCGTATGTTTGTATTTGATTAAAATTTCATGTAAATACTCGTATGTATACATGCAATATGTAATTATGTATGCGTTTAAGTCTAATTTCAGTTTAAGAAGAAAGAAACTCCAATTCTCCACAATTAACTCAAATATACTTTAAAATTTGCTACTTATTTCGCTAACGCTCTTAAACAGTTTGACTAACAGGAAAACCCTTTCACACATCCAACTATAGTCAATTGATCCCTTAATGAATACATGCATTTGGTTTTTTGTTTTGACATTCACAATTTCTCATAAAACATTCAACTTAAGCTATGATTTTATTACCTTTAGGCAGTGTTTATATTTACTATACGTTTTCGGATTTTTTAATGTTGTAAACGTAATTATAATTGAAAAACAACAACAATATCATTTTACAATTTTTGATTTAATTAAAACATGGAAGTATACTTAGAGTGAAAACGAAATCAATGCACAGAAAAGGTTATTTCAAGAGAGCTCTCCCAAATGTATGTTCCCTATTGTTTGTTTTTGGAATTTTGATATATTTTTTATTTTTCCCGGTGTATTGCCGCAAGCAACTAGTTAAACAAAGAGTTGATTAAAAAAATTAAAACTTTCAGATTACAGAACCCAAAATGATATCCACAACATACAATATATAGTAAGGTGGTGATAATGTTAGGTAACGAGAACTTGCTTCCCATCAATGAAATTTAGTTTCTAATGGAAGGGAAAGAAAACATGAAATACTCCACAATCTGTATTTGATTTTATTAACATTTCTTTTTAAAGCATTAGGTTATGTCAGGTCAAGGGGTAGATCTCCGCAACTGCAGAGAATCTTACTTAGACAGTTTCGACTGCCCTTTCTGACACCCAAATACTGCTGACAGATCGACAAGACCTTTATGATTCGACAAAGCGCTTGGACTCTTTTATAAAGTTCTTAAGTCGGGTAATGTCGATTCCAATCACTTCACTGTGTTCGCCGAAGATGTGCCTACCGAGGTGCTTTAACCTAAGTCTGTCGAATACTGAATATTGAAGGAGGAAGTCCTGGGATGATTCCTCTTCGCTTTCCTCCAAACAGGCGATTAACGTCTGGCTTGATCCTAACCTCACCGCGTGAGTGCCTATTCGACGATGACCAGTAACCACACCAATGATTGCGGAGAGATGAGCCTTACTAAGCGACAGCAGCTGGAAGGACATTTTTCGATCCAATCCAATTCAAAGACTTTGCTACTGCACAGGTGCTGATTATTCTCCAGCGGTTGGCCAACACACGTTTCCACTCCGGCGTCAATGTTGCTAGGGTAACCTCTCTAGCGAACTGATCCGCTTTGCAGTTTTCAGCGATTCCGCTGTGAAAATAAGTTATGCGAATTTCTTTCTGAAAACTATATTTGCAGGTGTAGATATGCTGTGCAAATTGGCCATTGACTATTGAATCGAATGGTCGTAACGTGTTTGGTTGATGCCCAAAAAGTCTTTTAATGGTCTTGTGCCCTAAATTGAGTAAATTTACAATTTTTTGAAATGACTACTTTTGAACCTGGTATTTGCGAGGGAGATATGACCATGAATATTTCAATAAAATATTACTAATTTTATTAAAAGTAATTTTAATTGATCCAAAAGTAAAAGTCAAAATCGACTAGACCTGTCGATATATGTAGAACTAAAATTTCATATAATATATCTAGCAGCAATTCTTCCACTTTATTAAAACTAAGTTCGTTGGCTTGGCAGTTTATAGAAATTTTTTAAATAAATTTCAACCGAAACAATATACAACAAACATTAATCCGGCAGTTAAGTGTTTATGATATTTTATTTTCAGGAGTAATGTAACTTAAAATTCGCCGTCTCGATTCGCCACTTCGCTTCTTCATGCCTTTTGAACTATGTTATCAAATAAAGTACAATACACTAGTGTTTGCTGATATCTCATATAACGTAAGTGGTCGAAACACTCTCTATGATTATGCCAGTCTAATGCTTTTATACGAATTGCTTGTTCGAATCGAAGGCGATGGCGTCTGTTATAACAGAATTTTTGCATTCTCTGATAGATAAAGAAACAATAGAAGATCACCAGTTTCGATGCAGTATATGAATGCATATGGTCTAATATTTCTAATCCACGATTTCGGAACTCATCATATGGTATTACTAAATAGATAATTATAAGTATTTTAAGTTTTTGTTGACAATTCTTATTACTAGAACAACTATTAAAAGTCTTTTTCATAGGTTCCACACACACCTCACTCACATCTACATGTGCATATTTATATGTATATACAGTATATACATACGTATATATGGATATTCAAATCGTATATGTATATGTACCTTAGTAATTTTATTGCGCTTAACCAAAAATGCTGATCTGAAGTAAACTTTCTACTTTCTCACAGCATGCAATTTAACCAATCAGAGTTGTTATTATTGCAATACATTCACTTACATACATACATACATACATACATTATTAAAACACCAGAGCACTCAGAGTACTATACTGTTTGTTTGAACCTCATTTGCTTGACACTTTCATTTGAAGACTTACTTTTTTGAAAAACATTTTTGCCTACTCTTTGAGGTTTTGCACTTTCAAACTGCATAATGCAAATAACTTTTTCAAAACCACAATACTTTGTAATGATTACATTTTAATTATATTTTCTTCGAGTGTTTGTTTCAGTTTAGCACCAGGGCAATCGTGTGAGATTATTTCATGATTTTTATATTTATTTACTTGTTTTTATTTATTATTTACTACTTTCTGCTTTGGTTACTAACATTTCTAATTAATTGTTTATGTTGTGCGTCGCATAATAAATGCTGGGATTATTTACGAGTACCTAAAACGTATGTGACCTCACAATTGGTTTGCGATACATTTTCGAAGTCCGGAGGCTAGTTATCACTACTTAATATTATATGTATGTGTATGTAGGTATGATTTGCATTGTTTGGATTTCTTATTATGCTAAATTATGTAAACTTAATTAATCCTTCACTGGATATAGTTCAGAACAAGAGTAATGTAAATTGGTTTGAGAACGTGTTTCTTGAGTTGAGCATATGGCTGCCATGGTTCCGCGTCCAGAATTTCATATCACCATTTCTAAATGAAATTATTCATTTTGTAAATAAATAATTTATTAATGAAATTGTAATTTTTATTTGTCGAACCTGC
This sequence comes from Zeugodacus tau, assembly GCA_031772095.1. Classification (NCBI taxonomy): domain Eukaryota; kingdom Metazoa; phylum Arthropoda; class Insecta; order Diptera; family Tephritidae; genus Zeugodacus; species Zeugodacus tau. The sequence continues at coordinate 35,886,956 of CM062653.1, read as the reverse complement.
ACTTCCACACATATTACTTTAAGACCCAAGCTCAATAAAGAAGTGAATACCGGTTTGTCCAAAAGGGTACCAAAGTCGACATTATGCGAGTCTTTCTTCTATCGTTCACTCGATTCGTTGCTAAAATACCATATAAAATGTCTTTCAATGTAATTGAATTGTCTTTAGAACCAACCAATACACTCCTGGCTATAGGTTAGACGCACCAATTTAGTTGACCAAAAACTATTTCTTATGAAAATTCAAACAATGTTCAATGACTTGGAGTTGGTCATTGAATCACGTTTTTTGCCTTGTGTAAAAAGGACTGGTCCTTATAATATTGGTCAATATTTTCATTAATAAAAAACTTAATTAAGAATAATTGAACAAAAAATAGGAAACGCTGTTCAATCTGACACTCGCTCAATGATTGGCGTTCAGTTGTTTTTACGTTCAAAACTTTTTATTTAATAGGGACCCGATGGCTCTCAATTTAATTTTCCATATTTACGCAAAGAAGAAGTGTGTTGAAGCCGCCATAATAAGTGGGTAATGGTACGGGATGCCATCACGTTTCATAGAACAATTTATTTTATTTTTATTGATCAGAAACAGAACGTTGAGCGCTTCAAAACAGCATTGAAGTAAATGTTTATTTTAATAAAATATCTCTTCGTCTTCGTTAAGTCATTTATTTCGAGTCAAAACCTTTATATTATGATTTGGCCAACATATTCCCCGGATTTTAATGTAATTGAAATAATACTTTTCATTTTATCCTAATAAGCTCTAAGAAAATGTTTGAAAACACACAATTTTGATAATTTTTTTTAAATCTGTTGAATATTATCCCTGAATTATCATTAAATAACCATGACTTTTGCACATCAACTTTTATTTAATGCCATCCAAAATAAGCTGAATACTATTGTAAGTACGGATGCGTCTAACCTATTGAGGAGTGTATTCGTTTTCGATTCATGCATGGAAGTTTATAACAAAGAAGTAAATTTTATTTTTCAGACATAATTTTCAAAAGGATATTGCAGAAATTGGAAATAATCTGTTTAAAAGCAAATGTACAAAGTTAGTTTCAAACATTATAAAAAACAGCGCGAACGATGTAGCAACTTGGCGCGGCAGTAGCCATGAATATTCTCAAAACTACATGGCAGTATTTGGTCATTGGAAAAGAAATCAAATGTAAGGGGTCTGTAGTCTGTATCGTTACTAACAATTACCGGATGCCTTTGAAGAACCTAGGCTTTTCGCGTAAAGAAGGCCCAACCCACAACACTCAAATTCAAAATGATTCAATATTATTACTCTGTTTGGGTACAGTTATAGTTTGCTGAACGCATGAACATAATTTTTATGATTAAAGCTTCATTTAAAGTCCTCTGTGCCTAATACATACATTCACAAATGACCTTTGCAGTACATCATTACATAGCTAGACTAGGATTACACATTATACACACATATGGAAGTGTTTGTATAAACATTTGCTGGGTTCATTTGATGCTTGTCTTAATTTTCGGCTTAAAATGAGTAGTAAAAAAGTATATGTATGTATTTTGCATTTTCTTGTATTGCAAACATTACAGAGATCATTGCGTAGAGACGACAGTTAGAGTTGTGTTAGATGTAATGTTAGTTGACGTTGGGTAAAAACTTACATACGAAATTTTCGAATAAAATTCAAATGCATAAAAACAGGTGAATCGGGTCGTACACATACTCGCATTAGTTTGTTGCTTCGCATTTAAACGAGCACACGAATCTTCGACGCCATTCTCGGCATCATTTTGCATAGTTCCGGGGCACAATTCTGTACGAATTTAGAAGTTGCGATCGAAAGTGGTCAGACTGTGGTCACACGATCGATTTCAACATATCGTACAGAATTGTCGTTTTGTCAGCAAATCACCTCCTTCTCTTCCAATACGGCAGTGTCCATAGAACTCAATGATTTGAGGCGCGTTTGTAGCACCGATGAACCACGGAATTTGCGCTTGATTTTCCTGCAATGGAAAGCAAAACGTCTAAATGAGATTTCTCGACTTGCCCTTCAATTGGGAGTCTGGGAGATGCCACTCACTTGTACGCGAAAGCGGCAAAAGCACAGCATAGCAACACAATGATGAGACACAAGGTGGCCAATATCTCAGTGGGAAGTTTCATAATGGCCGAGCACTGTAGGAAAGTCTCATCATCTCCGGAAGGGCAGTGTATAATGCCATCGCACCAAACGCTCGCGTTGACACAAGCCCCCAATTCGGAGCACTTGTACTGACAGTCTTCTGCAAGAGTTAAAGAAATGTAACTTTCTCCTTGCAATGCAAAGGATATCTGTAAGTGTTGTACGACGCTCACCTGCTATACTTAATACTGGTCTAGGAACCAATTCCATCCAATTAAATGTAAAATCCCCATTCTCAGGGCGTAGATACTCCACACTGATGGCTTTGGAACGATTAGCGATTGAGTAAATGGGACGCTCGTTCCAGCCAGAGCTGAAAATTTCCACGAACTCGTAGGCTTTGGAGTCGGGCGAGAGCGGACAAGCGGTTATAGTCAAACCTAAACAAACAGAATTGATAGGGATTCATTAACAACTGAAGTACAAATTAATGAGATGAGGAAATTAAGATACCTTAGCTTTACAGACATGCAAGCAATTTCAAACATACCTTCAGAAGTTGTAAGCACAACACGCGCTTTCGTTTCGCACCGGTAAGAACTGGGTCCCACTATGGTTGTATTCATTGCTTTCTTCGGATTGTATTTTCGCAAGAATATTGCTTTAAGACGCACATATAAAAACTTGTTGCCATTGGATGGTTCTATTAACCAAGGACGCGTGCGACATTCCATCTATGAATTCCAATTAAAGAAGAAAATAATGAAAAAAACTATTTAATTTTAATAAATCCAAGGTAAATAACACTCACGTCACCGAATGTCATGTGTATAGTACCACTGGGGCCGAATTTGCGTCGCCCGTCTTTGCAGCTCGCTGGTCCTTTAATAAATTCGAACATGCCTTCGAAGTTGATGGCATCCGGATCATCTAACGTAGTCATATTTATCGCAGTAAAGTGGACCTCAAGATCTCGACCGGTTGATGTGTACTCCACAGGTAAATGTGACGAGTTCGACGAATTGCAGAGACAACCACGTGGCAATAAAATCGAATCGTGGTAAGGCCGTTCAAATATCTAGAAGCATAGTTTTGTCACATCAAAAAGTTAATATTTTTCATTATTTAGTCAGTTTAGCTAAGCTACGTGCTACATACTTCGATGCGCGCATTAGTATCGCCGTAGCAGAAGGAGCGATTTATGTCCTCATCTACCCGCGACATGCATGGTCTATTTAGTGTGGTAACTTTACGTAATTTGATGCGTATACGCTCACCGCGTTGTCCTTCAAACTTATAAATGCATTTCAGGTTTCGTGTGCCGCCACGTCCAAAGAGGAATATATTGCGCACGCTGCGAAATATTGCGGGGTCTTTCCGATCCATGAGGCTGCTGACAAATTTACGATTACAGTCGTTCTCGCCGCCAGCTAGCGGCAGACCGTCTTGGTGCAGATCGATGAACTCGTATTTCAATTTGAAGTCAAGTGGGCTAAAGACATATAAAACGTTAGACATGGGTAAACAAAAGAGATCTATGCTTCCAACTACTTGGTGCTTACCGCAATACTGTTGACTCTGTGTTCTTGAGCTCCAACGTTATGCTATCGCTGCTCGAGACATAACTTTCAGAGATCGTGCATGGTCGCGCATAGGTCTCGTTGATATTCGAGCGGTCACAGGTGCGCGGTACAGTACCGCGACAATAACGCGCAATAACATTTGTCGAATTATGACTATAATGTGAGAGTAATGGGTGCGAGGGTACATCATTGGCGCTGCAATAAAACACAATATAATGCAAATACAAATGCTTTTACTATCTCTTCCTTACCAGTTGAGATCTTTACATGCCGGTGGCTCCCTTAGAGCACCGTCCCAGATGCGTAGCATGCCACTGCAATCCTCCTGTGTTTGCAGCACGCCAATCGCGCCGACAGATGTCTCATCCATTTGTCCAAAATCAGGATCCAAATTGAATTTCATCATCGATATCCACACCTTGAAGCGAGATAGCGGCTGGTTCATGCCTTGAGCACTTGTTCGACGCGACAAACTCAGATGATCGAAAGTTTTAAACACGCCCATGCCTTGCAAATGATAAAGGCAAGTGGTGTTTGGCGCCAACGAATGCTTTGGGCTCTCAAGTATACCACGTCCAGCGCCGCGTATCCAAAACTCACACGGTTTTTTATTCTTCGAATACGTCGGGCTCATCACATCTACGAAAATTACTTCGACCTGCAAACATTTTGTTGAATAAGTTATTCAATTGATTTAACTGCACGTAATATACATACATCTAGCTGAAAGCCATAGAGGGGCAGCACTTGAGAAGATGTGCCTGTGAAGGTACCAAAAGGCGATGTTGTAAATTCCACTAATAACTCTGGTCCGCTGGACACTGCTGCCGGTACTGCTTGTCCACCGCCGCAAAACTTTAGCACGACTGGGTCACGTGTTGTGTAGCCATCGTAAACTGTCACGTAGTCCTGCAAAAACCATGGGGTTAGTCTTCTTGTATTGGAAAGCAATTAAAGAAATTGCGTTCAATTTGTAGACAGAGGTTGTCACACAAGCTGGGAAAGTTAGACTTGGACAGCGGAGGTGGAAAATTTGTATGTGTATCCAAGAAATTCTTGGTTCCTCTTCCAATTAAGACAGTGAGGGGGAGGCAATTAGTAAAGGTGCCTAAATTTGGATACAAGAGAAAGCTACATAGTGATTCCAGATTATTAGAGCAATTACTTTTGGTGGTTACGAAGTACATAGAGAGATAGTTTTAGTTAAAAGAAAAAATAAATATTGATTTGAACTGGCATACGTAGGTTTTGTAGTGGAGTACACCGCTTAAGCTAAACAAATAACTACAAAAGGATGCAAAAGCGCTGGAAATAAATGTATAAATAAGTTAAGTGCATTAAAGGAAAATTTTAATTTAAGTCGAGTTCAATACTAGGGTAGCTTGTAGAGGAGGGCCAAAATGCTTAGCACTTGTTTATCGCTGTTTTAATTGGCATTCTCATTTGTGTGTCTGTGTATGAGTTTGTTTGTGTGGTTTACTGGAAAACCGACACCTCATTAATCGATTAATTACGAAACTGCGACATTTATGTAGTTTTAGACCATCAAATTTGCACGCGCGACAACAACGTTTATTTCATTGGGGAAATGTATTGCGGTTTTGGGGCTAAAAATAAAAATGCGGCTACCGCAGAGGCCCTTTCGGAGAGTCTGTGTTCAAATATAATTGTGCAGTTATCAGTTACCTCGCGTCATCCCAATGCATAGTACTTCATTCGGTAATCGTACAACTTCAGATATAAATACGTACGTACTTCAATCGAACTCGAGGAACTTATAAGGAACTTGAAACCCGTCTTGAAGATAGGTGTATGTTGATAACGGTGTATTTTTTCGCCAAAATAAAGAAATACTTTACAATTCTATGTCCAATTAAGCCATACAGAGAATAGTAATCACTTAAACGCATTTTGTCTTCATATCAATCAAGTTTCCTACTAAGCATTTGATTTTATTCGTTTTATTTTTTTAATGGAATGCGGATAAGCCGCAATACACTTTTCGGTGTAATTTAACTAATTCACATTAGTTTGCTGTTATTTAGTGTGTTCCTTTTGTGTATTGGCAATTGAACCCCAAAAATACGTTTACTTTACTTTTATTTAAATGATGTGCACAGTATTAATAATACGAACTAAATATGTATGCCACAGTAGAATCCCGATTATGCCAATCAAATAAAACCAGGGGAATTCCCGATAATACGTATCGTAATCGATTTCAAAGCAAATAAAACAATATTTTACTTTAAATAAATTGTTACTATAGAATGGGTTGACGTAATGAATCACAACCTTTCTTTGTGATCCGATTCGTCCCGTCTTTCAAACCACTTAAAAGAAATATATAGAGCTTCAATCATTTCTGCGTAAGATGGTAATCGATTCATCACCTTCTCTCTCTTAACTATTCAAATCGTCAATGTTTTCTTCATCAGTTAATATTTGGAATCCAGTTCAACCACTTCCTATAATTATTTACGGCTTATTAATATTAATACTAATATTATTTTAGGCTAAGAGTTTTCATTGTCTCTGTTATTTATTTAAAATTGGCGTGCGCTTCAATTGAAGAATTTGATAGAATTAAGTTTGACGATTTAGAGACACGGTGTGTTTGGTTTGATGTTAAAACACCCCCTAAACTCAGAGAAAAATATATATTTGTTGATATGGATTTGGAATGATGTTATTGATCAAAAAAATCACATCAAATTATTAGCAATTATATAAGTTACAAGATTTTTGTTCTTATTCACATAATTCGAACTTTCTCTACATTTGTACAAGCAGTATCGCTGAAGCTCAGTGATTAATTGAGGATTACACGGGATCTCACATGCCATGTTATATTTTCCTTGGTTTTTGGAAGAATTCTTCTAGTATTTCATCAACTGACAGATCGATATCCCTATGAATATTAATTGATGCTAGACCATTAAGCCTATCTTCTTCTTCTTCTTCTTGACTGGCGTAGACACCGCTTACGCGGTTATAGCCGAGTCCAAAACAGCGCGCCACGCATCCCTCCTTCTGGCAGTTTGGCGCCAATTGGTTATTCCAAGCGAAGCCAGGTCCCTCTCCACCTGGCCCTTCCATCGGAGTGGAGGTCTCCCTCTTCCTCTGCTTCCACCGGCGGGTACTGCATCGAATACTTTCAGAGCTGGAGCACTTTCATCCATTCGGACAACATGACCTAGCCGGCGTAGCCGCTGTTTTTTTATTCGCTGGACTATGTCTATGTCGTCGAATAACACATACAGCTCATCGTTCCATCGTCTGCGGTATTCGTCGTTGCCAATTCTTAAGGGACCATAAATCTTCCGCAAAACCTTTCTCTCGAAAACTCCTAGTGCCGTCTCATCGGATGTTGACATCGTCCACGCTTCTGCACCGTAAAGTAGGACGGGAATGATGAGAGACTTGTAGAGTTTGGTTTTTGTTCGTCGAGAGAGGACTTTACTTTTCAATTGCCTACTTAGTCCATAGTAGCACCTGTTGGCAAGAGTGATTCTGCGTTGGATTTCCAGGCTGACATTGTTATTGGTGTTAATGCTGGTTCCCAGGTAGACGAAATTATCTACAACTTCAAAGTTATGACTGTCAACAGTGACGTGGGAGCCAAGACGCGAATGTGCTGACTGTTTGTTTGACGACAGGAGATATTTCGTCTTGTCCTCGTTCACCACCAGACCCATACGCTTCGCTTCCTTATCCAGTCTGGAAAAAGCAGAACTAAAGGCGCGGGTGTTGTTTCCAATGATATCGATATCATCGGCGTACGCCAGTAGCTGTACACTCTTATAGAAGATTGTACCTTCTCGATTTAGCTCTGCAGCTCGTATTATTTTCTCCAGCATCAGGTTAAAGAAATCACACCAGAGTGAGTCACCTTGTCTGAAACCTCGTCTGGTATCGAACGGCTCGGAGAGGTCCTTCCCGATCCTGACGGAGCTTTTGGTGTTGCTCAACGTCAGCTTACACAGCCGTATTAGTTTTCCGGGGATACCAAATTCAGACATCGCGGCATAAAGGCAGCTCCTTTTCGTGCTGTCGAAAGCAGCTTTAAAGTCGACAAAGAGATGGTGTGTGTCGATCCTATTTTCACGGGTCTTCTCCAAAATTTGGCGCATGGTGAATATCTGGTCTGTTGTTGATTTTCCAGGTCTAAAGCCACACTGATAAGGTCCAATCAGTTTGTTGACGGTGGGCTTTAGTCTTTCACACAATACGCTCGACAGAACCTTATACGCGATGTTGAGGAGGCTTATCCCACGGTAATTGGCGCAAATTGTGGGGTCTCCCTTTTTGTGTATTGGGCAGAGTACACTGAGATTCCAATCGTCAGGCATGCTCGCCGCCTTATTGTTCTTCAAGCGGGTAATTGCTATTCGAATTTCTTCACGGTCGGGCAATGGAACATCTGCTCCATCGTCGTCGATTGGGGAATCGGGTTCGCCATCTCCTGGTGTTGTACTTTCACTGCCATTCAGCAGGCTGGAGAAGTGTTCCCTCCACAAACTCAGTATATTCTGGTCATCAATAACTAGATCACCTCTGGGGGTCCTACAGGAGTGCGCTCCGGTCTTGAAACCTTCAGTTAGTCGCCGGATCTTTTCGTAAAATTTTCGAGCATTACCCCTGTCGGCCAGCTTGTCAAGCTCTTCACTCACGCATTTCGGCCTCTTTCTTTTTTTGTCTGCAAATGCGTCTCGCTTCCCTCTTCAGCTCTCGGTATCTTTCCCATCCCGCTCGTGTTGCGGTCGATCGCAACATTGCGAGGTAGGCAGTCTGTTTTCTCTCCATTGCGAGACGACAATCCTCGTCATACCAGCTGTTTTTTTGGCTTTTCCGAAAACCTATCTTGACCTGTCGTATTTCTTGACCTGTCGTATTTGGTAAATAGGTTTTAATTCTCTTTAAACTTGAAGAACTTCTTTCCGGTGATGCTTTTGCTTTACGCCAATATGCGTAAAATCTTGAAAACATTCCCAAAGGACGTTTTGTTCACTGCTTCTAAAGCTTCGAGAGCATTCCGAAAATGTTTGCCTGAAGTTCGCTGTTTCCACATTTTCACCTCCTCAAGAAAGTTTAGTTCTGAACAGTTGATCACCCTTTCATAAAAAGAAAATATTTCTCGAGCTTTTTTAGCATCAAATTCGTACTTTGGGAAAAATACACAAAAAAAAGCAAAACATGTCCTATAATAACTGAATTTTCGCGAGGGAACTGCTATATTAAAAATACGTTGAGTAATAAAACTTTTCGTAAAAGAACCCCCCCATCCCCAAAAAAAATTTTTTCTGGATCCGCCACTGTTAGAGCGTGTATCACTTCACAGGAGCAATAGATGTATTTCGAAAATGGAAAATATGAAAATCATTGAAAAGTTGTTGAGCATACTGTACCCAGTTTCTTTGCTTTACAATCAATAACATTATGTCTGTTGATAGTGTGATCTCTTTCTTTGGCACTTTAACACTTTGAAAAGGGCATAAGCCACATGTAAATAAAATTCAACAAACAATGTATGGGTTATGGGTGCAAAGTGCTGGGAAATAGCTGATAGAGCTAGCTTTGCATCGCTCAATAACAAAACACATATCCTAAATTCAATTTCGAAATTATGTTTATTTGCTTCTAGTGATATAATTTGGATAAACGCCCGAGCGCCGCAGTCGCAATGTGTTTGCCAATTTAGCTGGATGGGTGCAAGATGAATAACGATATCGCCCGCCCAAAGATAGCAATTAGGTGATGCAGCGCTCGCCAGTAATGACTCGGACAGAATTCACATCTGTTATACTTAAGTTTGCCTCCATGTGTGTGTGTAGCGAACGTGCGCTTCAACGTTCACGTTCCATCCTTTGATCGGTTGGCGAATGGATGCGGCAAAATGCAAGAGCTGGTGTCAAAGATAATGTTTGATGTCCGTCCTGCTTTTGGGCAAGCGAGGCGATGCTGGTGTCGTGTTGTGCATTGCCGGTCATCCATCAAGTTTTATTGCTGAACGAGCGAAATTATACCAACTGCCGTTATTCAGAGACATACATATGTACATATGTATACTGTGTGAATGATGTGAGTTGAAGATATATGTTTAGGGAAGAAAAGGAAAAAGTGAGACCAGTGAAGTAGATTCATTGAAGTAGGGAGTACCACCTTACAACTGCACCATAGTGTCGAGAGCGTTAGATATATAGAAATTAGGTGTAATTAAGGTTAGAAATTCCCACAGGGACGGCTGTCAAACCAGTTATCAAAGTGTTTGACATTCGGAATGTCTAACGTGTACTAATCTAGAAGACACCCTCAAATCTTTCATATTTCTTTAAAACTGATACTTGAATTGAGACTAAGTTATTGTTTCAAAAAGAGATTTTAAGAAATTTCTTAGAAAACATTTCTGTAGTTGATTTTGAATCTATGTAGTGTAATATGGATTAGATATCTTTGTTCATCTAAGCACATCGTTTTTTATTATATAGAACACAAAACATTTTAATGTTCAATGACGAAAATTGAAATGGAAAGCGGCTAAGAGAAATAAAATCGCTGATTAAATAAGTAAAACTGCAAACGAAAGCCCTAAAAGGATTGTTGGTGTGCAGCGAAGCCATTAAGTGGGAAAGTAAACACGTTGCCCTCGACACTTAGCGGCAAGACACGCGCTCCCATTATGATGCTAATACGCCTCGTTGGAATGCAAACTTTACCAACGCAAAAAACCTGAAAAAACAAGAGAAAAACCGGCAAAAGAGCAACGAAACTTGGCAGCGACAAAAAGTGTGCAAGCGATGGGAAAACTTTTGCCCAACAAAATAAATCTGTTAGTAACACCGTTAAAAGAAAATGGAATAAAAGTGGGAGCACTGCCGAAAAAATTGAAACGAGAGGACGTGCGAAAATGCCGTCCGTTGACGCTGTTGCTGACCGCACTGCAGGGAGGCGGTTCAAATCGCGCGCTGTTGGACACCACTCAGGGCCAAATGGTGCTCATGAATATGATGAATTAGCGTGCTTAAGATTCGCGGTGGATACACAGAAGCGCCCGCAACATCGGAACCAACCATCTGCCCTTTGAGCGCGCTGATGCCGCGCAGCTTTAAGCGGATCAACGCCATTTTGTTTGCACAACTGTAGAACGGTTTGTGTAGAAGAGTATTTTTGAGCGGACGAATTAACACATATGTATGTATGATTTACATATCCAGTTTGATTTACACATGTGCCGAGCTGGCATATGCTGCTGCAGTCTTGTCCGCCCCGATAGAAAGCAGAAACCATTTAACTGTCCGAACATGCATATGCTTTCCCAAGTACTTGTACGAGTTTGTGTAAGCATGCATATGTGTTGGCGATTAAAGCTTATGCCGGTAATTGACCTCTACATGCCCAGCTGTTGGAGATTTCATTTAACCCTAAATGTGATTAGAATTTCGAGTCTCTATTATTTAAGTATGCCACGGAGTGTACACCTGAAAAAAAATTTCTTGAAAATGCCAAGATATGTTCTCTCGTATATCTAAATTAAGGATATAGGAAAATTAAAATACAATTGGTAAATAAATTAATAATAACTCATTTAATGGACTTAATTTCACAGTGTATACAATTTAAAATCCTATCCAGCATCTGAATGGAAATAAACCTCAGTGTAATATCTGGTGATCCAAGTAAAGGTACTTTTTTCAATAGCCTTTTTTTGGTAGATTACGTGTGAGTCGTGTCAAGCTGTCATGTTATTTTAGTTCAGTATCGATTAGCACTTCATCATGGAAAGACTTACGCGAGAACAACGTTTACAAATTCTTCAACTTTATTACGAAAATACACGCTCTGTAAAGAATGTGAACTGAACTGCAAGAACTGAAGCCGCTCGACCTTCCTCAGCGACAAATATCTCATCTGTTCAGCGATGAGGACCATTTCTGGCTCATGGGTATGTAAACAAGCAAAATTGACGGATTTGTGACGAATACATTCAAGATCTGCCAACAACGGTTTGGTGTAGTTTGTCAGCCGGTGGAATCGTCGATCCACATTTCTTCAAAGACCAGGTGGTCGGTTCGGAACATCACATGTCATTCGCCTGGTACTAGTCGAAATGTTCGAGACGAACAATTCTGAGATGTAGCCGCCAACATTTGAAAGAGATGATCGTTAAAAAAATTCCAAATAATGTTCTTTCGAATGATACGAGGGCTGCTATATATATTTCTGGCCTAGGCAACACTAAGTGTTGCCAGGTGCAATCTGACATTTCCATTGGAAAGTTCGACATTTTTTAGCATAACATCACTCAGAACGTTTTGTCATTTAATCGTGAATTGTTTTATTTACAGGGAATTAAAAAATGCATCTCGGCCAAAAAATGGAATTAACTCGTGAACATTTTCGTGCGATCATTTTTCACAACTTTCGACGTGGATTATCGCGACAAGTGTGCATCGATTAACTAAAATCTTTGTATGGCTATGAAGCACCATCCTATAGCACTGTAAAAAACTGGTACAACAAATTCAATCGTGGCCGACGCTCGCTCAAAGACGAATTCCGTGAAGGTCGTCCAAAACAGCCGTTGTGCCAGAAAACATCGATGCCGTACGTGAACTGATAATGCAAGACCGTCATGTAACATACCTTCAGATAGAGGCATGCCTATGCATTTTTCCCACCAGCATACATTCGATATTGCATGAACACCTGGCCGTAAAAAAGGTTTGTTCTCGTTGGATCCCGCACAATTTGACACTCGCTCAAAAAAGGCTCAAAAAAAGTGCTTCGAAAATTAGTTTGAGCGCATGCAAAAGTGTATAAATCTTGATGGAGAATATTTTGAAAAACAATAAAACCATTTTCGTTGATAAATATTCCTACTTTCATTATTAGGCTAGAAATATATATAGCAGCCCTCGTAATAAACATTCCCCATTAAAATTAAATTTTGTGTGTTTTTTTTTTTTTTTAACTAGGGAACTCGAAATGGATATTATTAATTCCATGTCAGTTAAAATAATTTTTTTCACTTAATTTCACTTAAAAAAAATAAATTTGTAAGTTGGCAGCACAGAATAAGGTTTCCGTAACCCGTCAAAGCTTTCAAAAAAACATCTGGCTAGATGGTTAACCCTTTAGGAAGTGCCTACCTTTATACACTTAACAAAACACCCCATGTATAATCTAATTCATGTGAATAATCCCAGCTGCGATATTTACAATATAATTCGAATTGGCGGACTTAAACTAAAAATGTTTTCACAAATTATCAGTAGTATAAAATGATATGTTCTTCAAGTAGATATAAATAAGTCATAACATAGAGGGTTTCGTTTTTTCGTGGTATACTATATGAACAATCTACCGAAGGCATTATCAACTGATGATAATGTCATTGAACTTGAGAAGCCTTAGACTAATTGATTCACTTTAAATACACGTGCGTCATCCCTCTTTGGTTACACTTGCGCCACAATAACTACGATATGCCTACTTAATTAGGGGTGGTTAGACCACCGGCATCAAATTGTTCAGTGATTAAGAATGTGGGTGTGTTGTGTTGGTGGCATTCAGGTGTCATGTAATTAAATGCCTTTATTGATTAATTACAGATAAATAGAAGGCGAACCACTATAAATTTGCAAGCAGTTGGAAAGGAACGGTGAGGTTAAGAGTGTTGGTATTTCTTCAATGTTTAGATTTCTTAGTACCAAATTACGAAATGAGAAAAAACTTTGACGTAATTTGTAATTTAATTGTATTGAATTATTAGTTATATTTTATTTAGTCCTCTATGTTTTTTGTACTGTAGTTTTGGACTGTGGATATCCTTACTACAATTATTTTTCTTAAAATTCATATTAACGATGTTTCACTGTAAATAAATGTATATATATGGAACTACGATAAATAAGGAGAATAAATTATATTCCACGGCTTGTGCACAAATACATATAAATAGAGCAGAACAAGGAGAGGAGTATGTGCGGTGGCATTGAATATAGTCATCAGGAGATAGTGTTACTTAGGACATTGCACTACAATATTGTTTAGAGTAAAGCTAATCTTTAATAAAAATTCATTTATTTGTATTAGTTTAAAATTAAAACAAGTAAGGAAAGGCTAAGTTCGGGTGCAACCGAACATTTTATACTCTCGCAATTTATTGCTACATTTTTATTAAGATAACACACAATGTGACCCATATATTCGGCATAAAGTCAAATAGAAAAACGAAAATCATCATATATGGTATATAAGTTGACGTAATTCCTGAACCGATTTCACTCATTTTCACCACTAACACACACTATATTTAATATTATATGTTCACTTCATTTGGCTAAGGTATTTCATATATTAACCGATTTATGAGCTATTAAGTCCATCGTATTTTTGAAAACCCTATTATTAGGTATATGGGAGCTAGAGGAAATTATGACCCAATTTTAATCGTTTCTGGTAAAGAGACACACTATTAGAAGAAAAAGATTTCCTCTGATATAATTAAGATATCTGAGAGATTTACCGATATTTTCTGTCAAAAATTACCATGGGACCGAGTTCTTCATATTCGATATCCGGGGCATTGAAAAGTTATAGTCCGATTTCGAAAAAAATTTTTCACAAGTGATCCCACAGATCATATATAGTATTTGTGTAAAATTTTATTCCGCTATCTTCATTGGTTCCTTATGTAGTACATATTATAAGAGAAGGAAGGTGATGGAATTCAAAATTGAGTTATATGGGAACTAGTCGTGGTTGTGAACCTATTTCATCTATTTTCCACACGTGTCATCAGAGTGTCAAGAAAATATTATATACCAAATTTCATTGAAATCGGGTAGTTCCTGAGATATGGTTTTTAACCCATAAGTGGGCGATGCCACGCCCATTTTCCATTCTGTAAAAAAATCTGAGTGCAGTTTCTTTCTACTATTTCTTCTGTAAATTTTAGTGTTTCTGATGTTTTTCGTTAGTGAGTTAACGTACTTTTAATAATTTTCAACCTAACCTTTGGACATGGTTATTATCCGATTTCAACTATTTTCATGGTGTGTGGTGGGGTACTTCCACTTCCCCAAAAAAATTACATCCAAATATGCCTCTTACTAGGGCGATCCTATACCAAATTTTACTTTTATAACTTTTTTTATGGTTTTGTTATAACACTTTATAAGTTTGCGCTTTTCGCCATTTTGTGGGCGTGGCAGTGGTCCGATTTTGCCCATCTTTGAAAGCAACCATCTCACGGTGTATGTGTAACAAGTTTCGTCAAGATATCTCAATTTTTACTCAAGTTATCCGTTGCACGGACGGACGGACGCACGGACAGACAGACATTCGGATTTTTTGACTCGTCTCGTCACCCTGATCATTTTGATATATATAACCCTATATCTAACTCGTTTAGTTTTATGACTTACAAACAACCGTTTTGTGAACAAAACAAAAAAAACTATTAACTCTCTTAAAAAAGTATTAACAAGAAGTAAGCAACTTTTGTTGCGAGAGTATATACATTTTTTGATTCTTGATTTGATTGCATCGCTACTCTACAGGTGCTACTATAGAGTGTCTTTGATATACGTATGAGTCTAGCTTGCTTACCGTTGACTTCCATTTGGGCCTTAAGAGGTCCTAATAGAGCATAACATTAAAATGTGTGAAAATATTTAGTTTAAAGTCGTTCAATTGTTAGGCGATTTTTGTTTAGTGGCATACATGCCGTATAAGTAACATTTTGTACTCATGATTCATGAGTAGAGATTGTACAGTGTAATCAAACAATAATATGAGTGAACTAAATATGTATGGCGGCACTCATTGACTATTATTATTATTCAGTTTTGAAAAGTTCAAAAATGTTGATATTTCATGTGATCATCTAAAAAACTGAATTTTGCTCCTTGAGCGCCTAATGGAAGTTACTCGTCTACGAGTACTTCGTGCTTTCTATTCGACAATAGCTATTTATCTAGTATGACATTGAAAACCAATTTTAATTGAACCTTTCATTTCCAAAGATCTATTACATGGCATAACTTCTCTGGAAGGCTACATTATCTCACTATTTGAGAGCACTAGCTAAAGAACACTTTCTGCTTATTCTTGGAACCACTTTCCTTGTTGGAATTATGCACAGTTTTCAGTGTACTTTGCGCACAAAAAATACAGAGTAACCACAACTTGTAACCTGTTGCCATCACTCATCAATATAAGCACGGAGTTCCACTTTGTTTTTGGCAGCCGTAAATATGTTATTCAATAATTTCGTTATTGAAATTTTTGGTCGACATGTTTATTAAATTTCGTGTGCAGCATATGAAAACGCTTCAAAGTGGCTCACAACAACGTGGCTGCATAATTAAATAACGGCAAATTTATGACGCTCCACATTTCTATAAGTATATACTCGTATGCATGGAAGGATACTGTACTGCGAAAGAGTGTATGAAAGTAGGAAAAATGAAAGTAAAGCAGATTTCACTGCCGACTGGCATCTTGTTTATGTTTTTTTTTCACTTTAATGAAAATTCTTTAATATTTTTTGCCTTGCTAACAGCACTCGCCTTAAACTGAATAGCTTACATAATATCCGTTTGGTATTCCTTCAATTATAAAGCACAGCAGCCTTATAGAATGTAAGATATTATACACAGAAATTTCCTTCTTTAAGAAAAAAGAAGATTAAATGTAAGCAAAATTCTCCACCAGATAAATCTTTTGAAATTAAAGCGCTGGCACGGGAAAGAGTGAAAACATGCAAACGGAAAAACCTAAGGCGGATTATCCTTTGGGAAGAGCAGGCGCTGGCAGAGAAGACAGCTTCCGAAAGGCATCGCTAAGCTTGTGGAGTGCTAAATGGAAGGGTAATTTTCAACGCCCGGCACAGCTATGTAACAAATAATATAAAATAAACCCGCTTCAGTGTTTTTCACATTTTTAATTACTCAAAGAAACAGGTATTTCGGCCGCCATATGCAGTTGAAAAGGTTTTGGAGAAAAAGAGGCATAAACTCTTAAGCGAGCGGTAAACGCTCACAGTAGTTATACAGTAGTCATCGAAGTCCACATAGCTTTGAGTTTTGTTTGGGTTGAGCTTTGTGTTGCAAATGTGGTTGCTCTCAATTTCATTTTTTTATTGACTTTGTATTTGCTTAAAAAAGTGCTCGCTTTCGATAATTCGACGTCTCACATAAATCTTCTCAGAACATATAAAATATTTTATTCTAATACATTATTGTGCAAATGATTTTAGTGTAGTGATATCTCTTAAATTTTCGTACCTGTACATTATCGCATTCGCTCCATGTTTTCAAACGCGGCTCGAACTTCTTATCCTTTTCGCTAGTGCTAGGCGGTGGTTTGCTACCGATTCCGGTATCTTGAGTGGATATCCATACTAAATTTCCTTTTGTTTGCCTTACTAGAATCATTGCGTGCTTGCCGTGCGGTACCTCATGCTGCAAAGAAATTTCAAATTTTTATAAATATTTAAATCATAAAGAAAAGGAATAAGAGAGATAAGAAGAGGAAAATTTTTGCTTTTCAGCTTTAAAAAGGCTTTTACCGTTTTAAATTAATTCATCTTTTAAGATGGACTTAAAGAAAGGTCTGACTTGTAGTCGGTTGATTTTTTCTCTCAATATGTCGCTCTTAGAAAGCTGCCCATAATATTGTTATACAGCGCAAACTAAATCTGTCAAATACGGATATATCTTCTTCTTGACTGGCGTAGACACCGCTTACGCGGTTATAGCCGAGTCCAAAACAGCACGTATCCCTCCTTCTGGCAGTTTGGCGCCAATTGGTTATACCAAGCGAAGCCAGGTCCCTCTCCACCTGGTCCTTCCATCGGAGTGGAGGTCTCCCTCTTCCTCGGCTTCCACCAGCGGGTACTGCATCGAATACTTTCAGAGCTGGAGCACTTTCATCCATTCGAACAACATGACCTAGCCAGCGTAGCCGCTGTTTTTTATTCGCTGGACTATGTCTATGTCGTCGAATAACACATACAGCTCATCGTTCCATCGTCTGCGGTATTCGCCGTTGCCAATGTTTAAGGGACCATAAATCTTCCGCAAAACCTTTCTCTCGAAAACTCCTAGTGCCGCCTCATCGGATGTTGACATCGTCCACGCTTCTGCACCGTAGTAGGACGGGAATGATGAGGGACTTGTAGAGTTTGGTTTTTGTTCGTCGAGAGAGGACTTTACTTTTCAATTGCCTACTTAGTCCATAGTAGCACCTGTTGGCAAGAGTGATTCTGCGTTGGATTTCCAGGCTGACATTGTTATTGCTGTTAATGCTGGTTCCCAGGTAGATGAAATTATCTACAACTTCAAAGTTATGACTGTCAACAGTGACGTGGGAGCCAAGACGCGAATGCGCTGACTCTTCGCTTCCTTATCCAGTCTGGAAAAAGCAGAACTAACGGCGCGGGTGTTGTTTCCAATGATATCGATATCATCGGCGTACGCCAGTAGCCGTACACTCTTGTAGAAGATTGTACCTTCTCTATTTAGCTCTGCAGCTCTTATAATTTTTTCCAGCATCAAGTTAAAGAAACGCACGATAGTGAGTCACCTTGTATGAAACCTCGTCTGGTATCGAACGGCTCGGAGAGGTCCTTCCCGATCCTGACGGAGCTTTTGGTGTTGCTCAACGTCAGCTTACACAGCCGGATTAGTTTTGCGGGGATACCAAACTCAGGCTTCAGGCGCCTTATTGTTCTTCAAGCGGGTAATTGCTATTCGAATTTCTTCACGGTCGGGCATTGGAACATCTGCTCCATCGTCGTCAATTGGAGAATCGGGTTCGCCATCTCCTGTTGTTGTACTTTCACTGCCATTCAGCAGGCTGGAGAAGTGTTCCCTCCACAAACTCAGTATACTCTGGTCATCAATAACTAGATCACCTCTGGGGGTCCTACAGGAGTGTGCTCCGGTCTTGAAACCTTCAGTTAGTCGCCGGATCTTTTCGTAAAATTTTCGAGCATTACCCCTGTCGGCCTCTTTCTTTTTTTGTCTGCAAATGCGTCTCGCTTCCCTCTTCAGCTCTCGGTATCTTTCCCATCCCGCTCGTGTTGCGGTCGATCGCAACATTGCGAGGTAGGCAGTCTGTTTTCTCTACACTGCGAGGCGACAATCCTCATCATACCAGCTGTTTTTTTGGCTTTTCCGAAAACCAATGGTTTCGGTTGCAGCTGTACGTAAGGAGTTTGATATGCCGTCCCACAGCTCCCTTATACCGAGATGTTGATGAGTGCTCTCAGAGAGCAGGAGTGCAAGTCGAGTAGAAAATCGTTCGGCTGTCGGTTGTGATTGCAGCTTCTCGATGTCGAACCTTGTGTTTGTTGACGTATTCGCTTTTCTACACAGAGGCGGGTGCGTATTTTAGCTGCAACAAGATAGTGGTCCGAGTCGATGTTGGGACCACGAAGCGTACGCACATCAGAAACACTGGAGACATGTCGTCCATCTATCACAACATGATCGATCTGGTTGCGAGTGATTCGATCCGGGGACAGCCAAGTAGCTTGCTGGATTTTCTTATGCTGGGATACGGATATATGTAGAGCATTAATATCGACAAAAAATCAATTACATTTTTCTACTTTTGACATAGATTTCTTTTTGGCAGCAGTTCGCAGTGGTGAGCTTGTAGAGCTTAAAACTCTTGCCTGAAATATATTGATTTGGAAGTCTGAACTTAAGGCTAAGAGAAGGCCTCGTTGATCTTCGAACTGTCTGTATGAAATCAGGTTAAAACACTTTTCTAAGTTTAAAACGGAAATTTATATAACATTCCTTTTAAAAGAGACAAAAGGGTAATTAAAGTAACGCATAAATAATTTAATAAAAAGTTGAGATTGTTACATTTTATGAGGTTTTAAGGACTTCGTCTGGTGTAATTACTTTGGTTTAAATTTTTTGATTGAGCGAGATGAGAGCGTTCTTGAAGATTTCACTACACAAGTGAAAAGAATTGCCTTTCCTAGCTGGTGAATATACATATGTATATATATGAGATAGTTACTGAAAACTTGTTATCATACATACAATGACATTTGGTTTGCCACTACTAAGAACAATTTTGTCATAAATCACGAAATGATTCCAGCTCACTCGTCGCTCCTGTTCAAAAAGGAGAGTGTGTAAGTTTCTCAATAATCAGCAGAAAATTCTTTTGGTGGAATTTCAATTTATTTTCCTCAATAAATTTTCACCGAAAAACCCCGACGCTTTTCAATACATACTTACACATGGAAGATTATATTTTGGTATTGAAAATGCGCTGTTGGCTCGCAGCAGAAAAACCATTTATCTCTAAATGATGGCTGCACTTTTTCTAAACTATGCGACTTCATTTGCGCACCTGTAAGGTTATTTGCTTTTGTTGTAAATATGTTCTGGGCATTGGGAGTGCGAGTGAATACAGTATTTCATGGATAAATATGCCACGTTCATATACACTCTTTGATTCCACTCACGTTCCATAATTTTTCAAATTTTACAAACGACAATAAAACAAAACATGTTCATGTCTCTAGACGTCCAAGTATTGTTGGCCTTGAAAACATGCAGACATGTATCAAAGGAATACAGTGTATTTTCCCATAAAATGCGCCAAAGAGTGCATTGGTATTAAAATAGCTTAAAGTAGTCGTGTATATAAATTTGTATCGGAAAGGAGAAACAGGCGAATCGTCGTGAAATCATAAATGGCTGATAGATACTTCGGCCATCGCACAATCGTCCAAGCACACCGTTTTGCTTCGAGGCGGGTATTTCAGCAATTCGAATCGCTATTCCAAGTGCTGACTGCAATATAAATAGTTTTGTATGCTTCGAAAGCAATTCGTAATCAGCGTGTGATTTATCTGTTTTATTACTGCTGCTGTTTTTGCCAGCTGTTGAGCAAAGCGATTTTGCTCTTTGGCAAACTGAAATATGTAGCTATATATACTCGTGGGTACAAAGCAGTGTGAGAGTAGCCTTTTAAAATCATCTCGTCGTAACACGGTACTTTGATTCGAAGGATTCCGTGAAATATGTACATACATATATAAATGGAATATGAAACGCATTCCTGGTGAAAAATAAAGATATTGAACTCATATTTCCGGCTTTTATTGGGTGTGTACTATTCAATATAGACATTGAAAGCAGTTGAAAACGTTTTTAGAAATAATTTTGGCTTAAAGTTCAATATCATCGTCAAAATAAAATGTAACAAGTAATACTTGTGTTCCGCACATTATTACAAGTAAAATATTCCCTCTTATTTTAAAAGTTTCAAACCTTTCCTGCAATCATACATTACAATACTGTCTGCTTAGCTCGCTCTCGCACTAATCAATTGTCAAGATGCCAAAGTTATTTTCGTCGCTAAACTGGGTAAGGTAGACTACTCTATGCAGAAAACTTACAGGCCGATCGGCCTTCATTCTTGTAAAAATTAAGGATTCGATGCGTGATGATCTCACTAAAACATTACCACCCCATCGTTTGCCTTTCATACAGCATGAGCCCACTCCAAAACTCTTATTATTTGTAATTTCTGCAGCCATTGCTCCATAACTAAAAAGTATGAAGCAGCGTAAACTGTGCAGAACTTCCGATTGCTCTTCAGCAGAGATTTCTGGGCCTGTATACGAACCTTATTAGTATCGACATAATTTCTGTATTTACCGGCGGGTCAACAACTTCAACATAGAAGTTTTAACTCCGTTAAAGAGCTGAAAGCTATGGATGATTGGTGATTGGAGAATTGAGAAACACTTGAAATACCATAAAACCCGATCTCTATTGTGGTTAGATGAGTTATGTACAGTTATCTTTTGTACTGTAAAATAAATCTAACATTTCCATGGCATTACGTGGAAACTAAGGGTGGTTACACAATGTAAATACAGGGCTCGCCGCTTAAGTGCCCCCCGTTTAAATGCCTTTCCCGCTTAAGTGACCATATTTTCCGGTATCGTTGTTTTTTCTCTAAATTGACATATAAAATTCCCCGATTAAGAACATCTGCTTAAGTACCTTTTCCGCTTAAATGCCTGTAATATTAAGACACAAATACAAAATTGATTACAATTTTCCTTTTTAAGTGCCTTTTCATATTTTTGACGTTTAATGCGCGGAGTATTGTCAAAAGGAAAACATATAAATAGTTTTGTAATGTTTTTATGTCATATTTATTGTTATTATACTCTCGCAACAAAAGTTGCTAAGAGAGTATTATAGTTTTGTTCACATAACGGTTGTTTGCAAGTCATAAAACTAAACGAGTTAGATATAGGGTTATATATATCAAAACGATCAGGGTGACGAGACGAGTCAAATTCCGAATGTCTACTTGAGTAAAAATTGAGATATCTTGATGAAACTTGGAACACATGTTCCTTGAGACCGTGAGAGGGTTGTTTTCAAAAATGGGCAAAATCGGACCACACAATGGCGAAAACCGAAAACCGGGATGTGGGCGTGGCCCCGCCCCCAAATAGGCTTTTTGTACATATCTCGGAAACCAATAGAGCTATATAAACCAAACCTTCTGCAGTCGTTTTTTTTAGCCACATCTTAATACAGTCCAAAAATGAAAGAAATCGGATAATAACCAAGCCCACCTCCCATACAAAGGTTAGGTTGAAAATTACTAAAAGTGTGTTAACTCTCTAACGAAAAACGTCAGAAACACTAAATTTCACATAAGAAATGGCAGATGGAAGCTGCACTCAGATTTTTTTACAAAGTGGAAAATGGGCGTGGCGTCTGCCACTTATGGGTCAAAAAACAATACCTCAGGAACTACTCGACCAATTTCAATGAAACTTGCTTTGTAATAGTTTCCTTACATCCCAATGATATGTTGTGAAAACACAACCATGCCTACTTCCTATATACCAGAACTTTGAAGATAAATCGTTTGCTTTACAATATATAAAGTAAGCATTAGTGAAGATATCGATGCAGAGCTTTGCACAAATACTACCTTTATATTAGTGTTTCAGCCCCATTCTAAAAATCGGTTTTCAAGGCCCCATATATCGAACATGAGGACCTCGGTGCTTCTATCCTAATATTAGGGTTTCCAACTTTCAATGGACTTTATACAATATATATGACGAATATGCTGGTCAAATTGTGGTCGTAAATAAATTGCGAGAGTATAGAATGTTCGGTTACACCCGAACTTATCCCTTCCTTACTTGTTAATAAGTATTTTTGTTATTAATAAGAAATACATGTGACTTTCATTCTAAAAGAAAAATTATAAGATCGAAGTATTTGAGAAAAAGCTTGGTAAGTACCTCGAGACACTTAAGCGGGACTTATTAAGTGTCTCAAAAGTCTTGCATATTAAGAAGGGCACTTAAGCGGGGATTACTGAATTTCTAATTTACATATTTTTGGCATAAATTGACCATCACTTTCGGGTTCAATGTTCGTTTAACGTTGTTTTTGTGATTTTGATTACGCTCGGCCTTGGTAGCCTTACAGTGAAAGAATCTGGTAGGGCTTTCGATAGTGAAACCACATAACATTTTAAAATTCGGGTCCCGCGCAAGCATACTAAAGGATGCTACTCCTCATGATGATCCATCTAGTATCGCAAGGACCAAAACTCATATATGTGTTGCTTATTGGCCTATCAGACTAACCTAACCTAACCTAACATAACCTTAACCTTCGTATACCTAGTCAAATAGATATGACCTCCCCGAATCTGATAAAATATATTTATCAATCTTATCGACTGTCTTCAGACATGAAAGCTCACCTCGTGTATTTGCGAAAAGGTTTTACACCTGATATATAATATATTTAACACAACCTCCGTCTTTTGAAAAACTGACTTCAAACACCTTAACTTATTTTTAAACATTTATTATACATTTCTCCTACTACAAATATAAACTCGATGCCGTATAATCTTTAATAAATATAACTGTACATTAAATTAGTCTGACCTTTCCTTTAATACCACACTTTCCATCAAAATGGGAAAGGTCAGAAAATGACGCTAATTTAATTTCACTACATCTGAAAATTCTTGAACAAAACTGCCGTTATTTTATTTGACGAAGGTTAACCACACCGACGAAAGTTAATGATATATCAGCGAACGCCTACGCAAATAAACTAAAAAAATCAAGAAAAAGCAACTACGATGAGTAAAAAAAGTTATTTTTAATGACTGAAGGTGCACATTGTTGTTGTTGGAAATTAAAGAATGTTGTGCTAATGTACTCGTACTTTTTTATATTACACATAGCACTCCCATACATACCGAGCAACTTTGGTGCGGACAAGGACATGACAAGAAACTTAATCAAATAAAATGAAGAGGCAATTTGAGGAGCGAAATGACAGCAAAATGATAGATGATAATAGCGAGTGGAAGAAGAATAATGTTGTGCTTTGAAAGGCGCTCATTGAATTGACAGTAAAAGTAACAAAGTAAAAAATGCAAAATGAGGAAAATTACAATGAAATGTAATTAAAATGTTTGAAAGCGGAGCATACCTAAGTGAATTTCAACTGTTTTACAGTTTCAAAAGATGTAGAAAATTTTTGTAAAAAATTGTTAGACAAGGAAAGGTACGGTCCTATACACAGTAGTGCTTTAAAAGTTGCCCAGAGCGGTTATTAGCGCACCTACGTCAACGAGCTACTAAATTCTATTAAGATTTATTCTTTCGAATTTCAGCTTTTCCATGACTACTTAGAGTTTATAGGACAATACCAAGATGACAGATAAAAAGGAATACCTGAAAAGAAGAACAATAGATAATAAATGCGAACCGTATATACTAATCAACGACAAAAAACAAGCTGGTACGATGAGGAGTGCCGTCTCGCAGCGGAGAGAAAACAGACTGCCTACCTCGCAACGTTGCAAACGACCACAACACGTGCGGGATGGGATAGATACCGAGAGCTGAAGAGGGAAGCGAGACGCATCTGCAGACAAAAAAAGAAAGAGGCCGAAATGCGTGAGTACGAAGAGCTTGAGAAGCTGGCAGACAGAGGGAATGCTCGAAAATTTTATGAAAAAATGAAGCGACTTAACGAAGGTTTCAAGACCGGAGCATCCTCATGTAGAGACCAAGGTGGTAATCTGGTAACCGATGTCCAGGGCATACTGGGATTATGGAGGGAACCTCCGACCTGCTGAATGGCAGTGAGAGTACAACACCAGGAGATGGCGAACCCGATCCCCCAATCGATGACGATGGAACAGATGTTCCATTACCCGACCATGAAGAAATTCGAATAGCAATTACCCGCTTGAAGAACAACAAAGCAGCGGGGGCCGATAGATTACCGGCAGAACTATTCAAATACGGCGGCGAAGAACTGATAAGGTGCATGCATCAGCTTCTTTGCAAAATATGGTCGGAAGAAAGCATGCCTGACGATTGGAATCTCAGTGTGCTCTGCCCAATCCATAAAAAGGGAGATCCCACAATCTGATCCAATTACCGTGGGATCAGCCTTCTAAGTATCGCATACAAGGTTCTATCGAGCGTACTGTGTGAAAGACTAAAGCCCACCGTCAACAAACTGATTGGACCTTATCAGTGTGGCTTTAGACCTGGAAAATCAACAACTGACCAGATATTCACCATGCGCCAAATCTTGGAGAAGACCCGTGAAAAGAGGATCGACACACACCACCTTTTTGTCGATTTTAAAGCAGCTTTCGACAGCACGAAAAGGAGCTGCCTTTATGCCGCGATGTCTGAATTTGGTATCCCCGCAAAACTAATACGGCTGTGTAAGTTGACGTTGAGCAACACCAAAAGCTCCGTCATGATTGGGAAGGACCTCTCCGAGCCGTTCGATACCAAACGAGGTTTCAGACAAGGTGACTCACTATCGTGCGACTTCTTTAACCTGATGCTGGAAAAAATTATAAGAGCTGCAGAGCTAAGCAGAGAGGGTACCATCTTCTACAAGAGTGTACAGCTCCTGGCGTACGCCGATGATATTGATATCATCGGAAGCAACAACCGCGCCGTTTGTTCTGCTTTTTCCCGCATGGATAAGGAGGCGAAGCGAATGGGTCTGGAGGTGAATGAGGACAAGACGAAATATCTCCTGTCATCAAGCAAACAGTCGGCGCATTCGCGTCTTGGTTCCCACGTCACTGTTGACAGTCATAACTTCGAGGTCGTAGATAATTTCGTATACCTGGGAACCAGCATCAACAACACGAACAATGTCAGCCTCGAAATCCAGCGCAGAATAACTCTTGCCAACAGGTGCTACTTTGGACTGAGTAGGCAATTGAACAGTAAAGTCCTCTCTCGACGAACCAAAATCAAGCTCTACAAGTCGCTTATCATTCCCGTCCTGATCTACGGTGCAGAAGCTTGGACGATGTCAACATCAGATGAGACGACACTAGGAGTTTTCGAGAGGAAAATTTTGCGCAAGATTTATGGTCCTAAGAACATTGGCAACGGCGAATACCGCAGACGATGGAACGATGAGCTGTACGAGTTATACGACGACATTGACATAGTTCAGCGAATAAAAAGACAGCGGCTACGCTGGCTAGGTCATGTTGTCCGAATGGACGAAAACACTCCAGCCCTGAAAGTGTTCGATGCAGTACCCGCCGGAGGAAGCCGAGGAAGGGGAAGGCCTCCACTCCGTTGGAGGGACCAGGTGGAGAGCGACCTGGTTACACTTGGGATCTCCAACTGGCGCCGAACTGCGAAGGAGAGAGAGAGAGATGGCGCACTATCGTCGATTCGGCTATAACCGGCTAAACGGTTGCAACGCCAATCACATACATACATATACTAATCTAGTAGATATACTAATCTGCTTTTATGTATTTGAAATATTAGAACGAATATTAAAAAATTCCAGTTCTTCTTTATTATATGTATAAGCCGGTCTTTTCATATTAACTGTAGGCCATATTTATGTATGTTGCCGAGAAAGCGATAACATGCGCCAATCGGAGCGTGAGTGCCTACAAGACCCCTTCTCACTTTGGTACAGACACCTGTAGCACTTTTGTTTGTCGTCCCATTAAATGAATATCCTACCTCAATACCAACCAAGACCCGTCTATACACATAAGCAGAGACAAATCTTTTGACAGATTTTACTTTACGGTGCCAGTTGCGGGAAG
Source organism: Zeugodacus tau (assembly GCA_031772095.1). Classification (NCBI taxonomy): domain Eukaryota; kingdom Metazoa; phylum Arthropoda; class Insecta; order Diptera; family Tephritidae; genus Zeugodacus; species Zeugodacus tau. Next base: position 35,860,085 of record CM062653.1, on the reverse strand, counting down.
AACTCTGATGTATACTAAACTCATTAACACTAGGCCTGAACACGAGTAAACGCCGGGCATTGCTATGCCATCGAAGACATCCACAACGGACGGTGCGAGGCAAAATGTGGCTTTCACTCCGGAGAAATTAAAGAAAATGTCCTGCTAATGTGATTGTGAGCTTTGGGAGGCATTAAGTTGTAAAGGAGTCAAGCGCTCGTTAAACTTCTGTTCATGTGCCGTGTGCCAATTCATTTATTTACTCACTCATTTACTTTTGTGCTAAATACAGACAACGGCCTTATAACCTTATTTTACCGGCAGAAATGTGTGTGTGTGTGCGGTTGCTTATGTAAGTCTGTGGGATTATAGAATCTTCTGCAAACAAGACTGTGTGCGTTTGTGTGTTGTTCCATTTTCCTTTGACCCGATGTTACTGGACTGTGAAGTGAAAATAGCAGCGAACACTTGGCCGTGATGCTATTGAGCACAGCTGGATAACACATGAGGAAAATCCTCAATTTCATTATTTGAGAAATGATTTGCTTTGAATGAAAATGGGCTTAGCGGTAGCACACATATAAATATACGAGTTTATGAATGCGAAATGGTGGTGAAGAAATGGCAAAGACGTAAATATAAAATTAAGCTTTAATATGGGTCATTATATTCGAAACACCTATGTGTATAAATATATAAATTGATGATGATATTCCAAGAAATTTGTTAATTTGTTAATGTTAAATCTTCGTTTTCATTATTGAATAAATGAGTTTGGGTTTTCCATACAACTCAACATATAACGCTGACAAACATTACCTTCACCAAATAATCAGACTCACAACACTGATACTGCACATTCAGCACACACAGCACCTCACTCAAGAGCAAGCAAATGTGTTACTCATCAGAAGGCCTGTTGGTTATTGATCCTTAAAAATGTCAAAGAATATCTAATGCTGTCTTCGACACTGCAGGATTTAGCAATTCTTTAGAATATAACAGGAACTGTTGTCATATTCGCTGTTGCTTTATCGTTTATTGAATAGATATGCGCATTACATCTCGTGACGAAATTTAATAAGGATCCAGTAGATAGCTTGTGCCATCTTTGATCATATCGAAGTGCAAATGGAGAACCAATATCAGAACTCAAGTTCAAAAAGTGGTTCTTTTATGCCTAAGACAGACATATGGTTTCAGTACTACGATGTGTACGGCTCAAAAAACCATGTACCAACATAGTGACACACATGTAGTATTGTACTATGTGTACACCCATCAGCTGATACAAATAAATTCAAGAACAAGTAAGGAAGAGCTAAGTTCGGGTGTAACCGAACATTTTATACTCTCGCAATTTATTTATTTAACTTAATTAATAGTATTATATAATACACAATTTGACCCACATATTCGTCATATATATTGTATAGAGTTCATTGAAAGTTGGAGACCCTAATATTAGGTTAGAAGCACCGAGGTCCTCGTGTTCGATATATGGGGCCTTAAAAACCTATGGTCCGATTTCGGCGATTTTTAGAATGGGGCTGCCACACTATTAACATAGTATTTGTGCAAAGTTCTGCACCGATATCTTCACTAGTACTTACTTTATATATTGTAAAGTAAACGATTCAGATCGTCTTCAAAGTTCTGGCATTTAGGAAGTAGGCGTGGTTGTTAAGCGATTTGGCCTATTTTCACAACATATCATTGGGATGTAAGGAAACTATTACAAACCAAGTTTCATTGAAATCCTCCAAGTAGTTCCTGAGATATGGTTTTTGACCCATAAGTGGGCGACGCCACGCCCATTTTCCACTTTGTAAAAAAATCTGAGTGCAGCTTCCATCTGCCATTTCTTATGTGAAATTTAGTGTTTCTGACGTTTTTCGTTAGAGAGTTAACCCACTTTTAGTAATTTTCAACCTAACTATTGTTTGGGAGGTGGGCGTGGTTATTATCTGATTTCTTTCATTTTTGGACTGTATTAAGAAATGGCTAAAACAAACGACTGCAGAAAGTTTGGTTTATATAGCTCTATTGGTTTGCGAGATATATACATAAAACCTATTTGGGGGCGGGGCAACGCCCACTTCCCTAAAGAAATTACATCCAAATATGCCCCTTCATAGTGCGATCCTTCATACCAAATTTTATTTCCATAGCTTTATTTATGGCTGAGTTATGGCACTTTATGTGTTTTCGGTTTTCGCCATTTTGTGGGCGTGGCAGTGGTTCGATTTTGCTCATTTTCGAAAGCAACCTTCTTATGGTGCCAGGAAATATGTGTGCCAAGTTTCATCAAGATATTTTAATTTTTACTCAAGTTACAGCTTGCACAGACGGACGGACGGACGGACAGACAGACATTCGGATTTGAACTCCACTCTTCACCTTGATCACTTTGGTATATATAACCCTATATCTAACTCGTTTAGTTTTGGGTGTTACAAACAACCGTTATGTGAACAAAACTATAATACTCTCTTAGCAACTTTATCGCCCACGCCCTTCTACTTGTTTTCACATAATTTTATTCAAATTTAGTTTTTTGATTTCAGTTTATTTTGAATTTAATTTATTTTCTGTATGTCAAACTGTCAGAAAACATATGATTGTGGCAGAAGATTCGGTGTGTTCAATGTGATCCATTGTAGTACTTTTCACAACGCCACAAAATTTCAGTGGTGTCTAGAACCGTATTGTAGTACGGAATCCCATTTGCTTTCAAACAAAATTCAGAACACCGGTGATACACATATGGTTTCTGAAGTTTACTACAATTTGTACTACATGTCTGTCTCAGATATTAGAGACCGAGTTTCTTTAAGTAATTAATAAGCAAAAAAAATGTCTTCGTAATTTGTGCAAATTGCTTTCATTCAAGATTCCTGCTTCGGCTCGAAACAAGTATCCTCCTGGTATGGACCTCTTCTAAAATCTGCCAAAACATTTGCCTTTTAGCGCCTTTTCTATTTATTTGTCACTATTACTCGTTAGTCAACAGCGAGTGGCATTCATTACATTGAGTGGTTTTCGAAATTTCCGTGCTCAATTTCTGCTGTTTGACTTTCGCGCACCGTCTTCTTGCCTCCGTGCTCACTTTTGTTCTTATTTGAATCTAGTTTTTGTGTTTTTGACGTGTTTGCTAACATTTTTCCGAGATATGTTCGAAAAAGTGGAGATTTTATTTCTTTTCTTTCTCTCACCGGAAATTTTGTTTGCTATGGTAACCGAAAAGCTCTTGAAATGAATTCAAAATGAATGTCTGATTCAAATTAAAATAAATTGGTATGCTTCGCTTGATGATGGTCATGCATTCGCTGCACTTGCGGATCAAGTCAGCAAGTGAGCGGCAGTGTTGGGGAGTGAGTTCCGCCAAGCTTTGAGTGATTATGTAAATGAGAATGCTTTTATAGCTTCATCAAATTCTTGTCTTCTAATTCGAAGCACAGATTAAGAATTTCACGCTAAATTGCATGCTTAATTGCTTTAATTGAGTGTAATGGAATTGGAATTCTGCTATCATATATTAATTGCATTATAAACTCACCTGTCGCACGGCGTAGTAGCAGGTCAGGTTGCGCGGATAAATACCGGGAAAGTTGGGTGATTGCAGGCGGCACGCCTTCCTGTCGCAGTCACTGAAGATGCGTGAGCAATATGTGCCCGGTATGAGATCGCCTAAATGAGAGGGCGAATTACGACAACAATTAACACACGAAATAAGATATCAAAAGAATTTGAAATCACAAACTATAATTTTGCGTAAAATATTCGTAAATTTCACTCACCCAGATAGTACTTTGGCTCCGTGTAGTTGAGCGCGTCCTTTTCCACAGCGGGCTGTAACGAGCTCATGAAAGTCTTATTGTTGGCATAGGCGCTGAACAAGCTGAAGTCCTGGCCATAGCGATCCGAATGGGCGCCGCTGGAGTTTGTGAAATCTTCGATTGCATTTTGATTCTGGAAACTGCTGCGATTATACCACTGCCGCAATTCTGAAAAAGGGAGTAGGGAGCACATGAAGTGAATAAGCACACTATTCGACAACGCTGAGGACAAACTGCCGATGTGCTGGCATTGGTGCTCAAGCGCTTAATCGTTAGTTAATACAAAATCTTGATTTTTCTTTTCTGTGTAAACAATTTAGTGTGCAAACTAACTTCTGTTTTGGATAGGAATTTTTTCAGGCGCTCCTTGTAGACTGAAATCAATTTGGCAAACGATGCGAGATTTTATCAGTTGGCAAAGTGTTTCCCGAGAATATCACAAGTGTACGGCCCTCTCGCCTTTTTTCTTTTCTGTTTAGTATACGTTTAATTAAGTGATAGGAAAATATTTGTGTGTGTAATTAATGTGCAGTTTATTACTTTTTCTCAACGACTTAAGATATTTTTCTTCAAATTTCTTATTATGGAAATTTAGTGTGGAAAATCTGTTGGTAAACACTGCAAATGAAATATCTTCTGTTATGGAACAAGCAGACAACTCTTCTTTTGTCTTTTTTACCACGTTACTAAGAAGGCTTCTAGACACTATGGTTTTAAAATTGTTCGAAAGTGGCGGCGGTAACTTAAAAACTACTAAAGAAAAAGCACCCAAACATTAAGGACAATTCTCCGTACCACTTCATTTTATTGTTTGAATATCGAAATGAAAGAAGTAATCGGAGAATAACCACGACTACTACTAAAAGTGACGAAAAATAACAAAAGTACTAAATTATATTGAAGGGAATTATAACAGTGTTTCTAAGATATTTAAAGTTTCACTTAAAGTCAAAATTGGACTAGGGTCAGAAGGGTAAGGGCTCAGACACTGAATATGAACATTTCAGTGACTCTGGTTGACTTTCTACTGACAATATCGGTCGACCTCCAAGGTATCTTAATGCGATCATATTTTCCTAGTAACAAAGTTTGCTGAATATTACTGCCTAGTGTTAAGTCGCAAATTGCGAGAGTTTCGGCAATTGCTTGATTCAATTGGATAAGTTATTCTTGTTTGCGTTGCGCATTAATGGTTTCACTCGGCTTTAGAAGCTTATAATACAGCATGCACTTTTGATGCCACAAACAGAGCATTAGCTTGTCGCAGGACTTTCGCTCAGTTAGAGCATGTTCATTATAAACTTCCACCAAGTTAATATAACTTTCGGCTGATGTTTCTTCACATTAAAGAAATGAAGAAGAACTCACCGCAAAAAGACTTTTTCAGGCACAAAATTCGACATATTTGAGTGAAAAAATTATTGTAGTTTAAGCTTCAACTGCTACTACTTTTGACATTTAGAAAGACCATCAATTTAAGGTAGGGAGAAGTTGTAATTGGTATCTAAATGTTATAATCGTTATATTGTCATTTAGGGAACAGTAATGAATAATAAAATCTGAAAAATATTTTTTTCTTCTCAGATTCCTACCAAATATGTATTTATATATATGAATATTAGCAGAAGTAGATAGAACAGGTTCCAATATATCTCTTTTAGTACCCCTTACTGCAGGCCAGCATTTCTGGAGTTTAGTAAGTTTTTGTTTTTAACAAATCTGTGAAAAGGTAAAATATTTGTTATATTCCCATAAACATAGGGTAAATCAACAATTTTACTCAATTTTTGGAATTCGAGCTTGAGCTCTCTAATACCTCTTAGTAAACACACTGTCAGCCTTGTTATTACAAACTATGAACATACCAATTTGAAATATGTTTCTATGAAAAATAAAACAGAAAAATTTCTATGAAAAAGTTTGTCGTCCTGTTTACCAACTATCCACGCTTTTCGTTTTTGTGTAGCCCAAATATGTTGTTAAAAGTTACACATTTTAAAGTTTCACTATTTTCAACTTTTGTTAGTTATTCGAGTGTATTTTGTGTTTGTGTGTGTGAGCGAGTACGTGTTGTGACACACTGTTGCCCCAACTGAATGTATTAGGTTTATTTTAATTTTTTTAATCTCAGTGTTTGCTTATTTCAAATCCATTTAACCTATAGAGACCCGCGCAGCCAGCCAGCGATGTGGAGAAAAGTTCACTGGAGAAACACAGTGGAGAGGAAGCACAACAATGCTGCAGGAAGCGCACGCGGATGAGAGGAGCAGAATAGCTAGTGGGTGGCCCGTTATGTGGGCTGCTGACTGCTGGTTGTCGACGCAGGCAACAAAGTGTTCGTCTTATTTCTGGTGCATTTGTTTCTATTTACCTTCGAGCTTGATGCCGCCGTAGCGCGTCACCGAACTGTCCTTCGACAGAACCTTGTATCTGATGCGAAAGTCGAAATTGTAGCCGCTCTGGTCCCGCGCCAGCCTGCGTCAAACGGACGCAGCGACAAAGTTGAGTAGCGCCGTTGAGTGAGCCGTTCAGCGAACGGGGATTCGCAGTGGCGTCGCATGGTGTGGTGGCAGCAACAACGTTGGCATTGTCCGTGGAGTAGATATGGAAATAGAAAAAGGAGAATGGCGAAAATTGAATGGAATTCGAACAAAAAACAGCTTAGACACAATGCTAGGAAAATGAATACAGACAGATGAAAATGAAATGCAACGAAATGAAATGCAATCGAGTAACTAGCAGTTCCCTGTTTGTTCGGATTGTTAGCGAAAAGTTTTTAGTACGAATTAGTGTTGCATTTGTAATTTCAATTTGTCTCATTGCAAAGGATTTCAAGTACATTAAATGAAATGCGGCGGAAGTTGGCAAGAGAGAATCAAGAAATTAACATGAATCGTAAAAAAATTAGTGAAATGCACTTACTTGTTCAATTTGATTGTGAAAATCAAAGATCTGGTCTCGCTGTAGAACAGCACCGGGCCCCAGGATGTGCCGCACCACATGCCGCCGATGGGAGTGCGCGCCGACTCGGCGATTTGCATGTAACCATCCGGACAACCGTCATGTAGATACGAGGTGAAGCGTCCAATCGTGAAGCTATCAAGTGTTACCTGTAAAACAAAGAACGTGAGTCAATAAATATTGAAGGTGCGCGTAAACTTTTTGAGCCAGTTAAGTTAGCCAAGCATATCGACGTGGTTGCGTTTAAGAATTAGTTGTGGTCCATCTCTGAAACACTTAAATTCTTAAATTTGATTACTGATACATTATACATATATGTATAAACATATGTATATATGATCGCACTGCTGTCGGAATTTCATGCGTCTATCTCTATCACGGTCTTACTTCACTGCTAGACGATTCAAGACATTAGTTTCGAAAACGTAGACGGCCCAAGGGAGCTATTGAAGTGGAAAACGTCAGAGAGTAATCTCGAATATGATAGCGACACTCAAGATTAAATATCGGAATGCTTAGCATATTGACATACAGCGATGGTGAATATTTGGGATTCACCATGCCTCAAATCAATGGAAACGAAGTCAAAGTTGGCTTCGATTTACTCCGCATCTACCGTATTTTCCTGATTACTTTTCAGTCCGTTATTCTGAATCTACAATTCCATATGAAATCAAGTTAAAATAGAATTAGTAGCGAACTGGTGTGTTTACCCGCGGAGTGGAGCAGTGGCACACTGGGACCTTACCACACATATGTATGTATGCGGTAGAACGCATTTCAGTCTGTTCAAAAAGGCAAACAACACAGCGTCAGGTACTAAGGTAGTGCCATGGAGTACCTAATAGTTGAGGGGTTTTCGCCGCGCCGAAACAAATAAATTCCCATTTAAGGTGTGAATAATGGCGAGCATGTTGAGTGAGTGTGAAGTGGACGTGTTGCAGCGTACTATCTCCGGCAATTCGTACAGCAGTTGCACAAACATTCGGACATTGAGTGAAATATGCACCCGTTGAAGTGCAGCATTCTGGAAAATATTACATTTCAACACATACGCTCACACTTGTTCCAGGATAATGCGAAGTTGCGTATGTGTGCGCTTGTGCCACTTGGCGTTTGCTGGGAGCGCAGCGCAGCTCGTTTGTTAGCTTTGCTGGCGTTTGATGTTAACACCCAACTGTCAGTATGTTGCACGTTCGCCATTTAGAACGGACTTGTTGTTGTACTTTCTGTTGTACTTGGTTGATGGCAGGTATCAGCGCCGCATTAAGAGAGTCCTCCAGTTGTTTTTCACATACGTACCGCTTTTGTTCTCTGAAAAAAAAAAACTAGTAAAACCAAAGTATTCTGCATTTGCCACAAATACTTTTTGCATTAGAAACGTGCCCAAATACTTTGAGTATTTGTTTTAAAAGTGCGAGCACTGTTGAAGTAAATGCGTCAAGTATTTAAATTAACAGTGGAACACTTTTGATCGAAATAGGGGGCACTGTTGTAGCAAATACTTATACATTTATGTTAACAGTAGAAGTATTTGAGATTACCAGTAATTGCTCTTGATTCAAATGTAATCGTATTTGTTTTATTGTTGTGTTTAACACCCCCTCCCACCTCTCTCCGCCCACTTCCCTATGCACAGTCAAAATTTCAATATCAATTTACTTTTTTCATAAAAATTATATTTTATTTGAGAATATACAGAGTAAAGTTTACAAAAGTGACAACTACTACTACTACTGCTTTCATTAAGATTACAATTAAAATCATGCTTGCTTGCGTGATTTCGAAACTTATACAAGTTTTGAAAATATCTATTGCATTTCTGATAAAGGCATAAATACTTAAAAGTAATTGGAGTTCGATGTAAAATCTTAAGATGGTTAAAAAGATTTTCAAATAATATAAATTCATTTCCGCATATAGAGCAAGTATGTGTGGGTCTTTCTTCAAGTGCATTTTTATTGAACATTATTTAGCTTGTTTAAAATATTTTCAATTTTGGGAAATTTTTCCTTAGAGGAAATATCATAAATATATCGTTGAAGGAAAATCCACACATATTTGCTCTTTACGGAATATTCAATGTTGAATACAAAATACATTTTTACAACTAAATCTATAGCCCTAATTAAGCTACCTACTTTATATTTAATGTTGTCAACACAGACATAGAATTCCTTCAAGTTTTGAGGACTCTCAACAACAACAAAAACTCTAGGTTGCAGTGTTAATCCCTCGTTGTGAGCGCTTTCATTTAGCTCGTCAAGTTTTTGCTGGAAGTTATTAATATTTATAAGATGCACCATCATATCTATTTGTGCATCTGTAATGGAGGGCTTTATGCTTTTATTTACTCTCGGCGGTGTTATTACTGCATGTAGTAAGTTTATAAGATAATAATGCCTGCAATCTAAATAAAAAACCTGAAATTAATAACAAAAATCACACAATAGAAGAAATCGACATTACTTGCATCAAGTGCTCCAAGCATGGCGTCGTAATACGTCAGGTTCAGTTTATCCACAATAATGCGAACTATTGCAGATTGGTCACTTTCTTGGAGGCAACCACAGTTTTCGTACTTATTTATTATGTCGTTACCTGCTACTGTTTCTTTTAAAACCTCTTCGACGTTGGGTTCGTTGTTTGGGGATGTTGAAGGTGTGCTTGCAGAGCTCAGCCAGCTTCGAATGGATGAAAGGTTTGTTATAGTTCTATCACCACTACAGCACGTGAGCATATCGAACTAGAAAGACATTAATATAAATAATTTATAAGCGTGTTATAAATGTGTGCGAAACCCTCAATGTGAAAATTTAAACGGAAGTTACGCCGAATTTTTAAAATGATTTGCTTACATTATTTTCTAAACGCCATTTTTGCAAGTTGTACCGGAACTTAATTTTGTCCGCAATTAGTTCTCTGGCATTAAAAATTTCGTCAATGTCGTGGGAATGGATCATCTGCAAAATTGCTACACTCTTTAAACCACATCTATTGAACTGTATCAATGCATTTGACGACAAATCCCACGAACACAATAAATTAATTAACTGTTCATCACTATCCAAAATTACTACGGACTCATTGTCGACATTTTCCGTTGTAGGGGACTCATCTCCCAACGGACATTGCTCGGCAAATAACGACAGCTCAGTTGATGGTATCAACTCCTCACTCATAGTGTAAACTAAAATGCACAAAAATTGTTTTTAAACACATATTTTTGTTGAAATAAATGTGTATATAAACCATAACATACCTGCAGAGTAGACTTTTCGCAAATGTCGTCTTTTATATAAAAAAAATCTGTGGAAGTCCCTTTTAAACAGCCTCCGTAAGCAGCGGGCGATGCGGCAGGCACACTAATGCAAATGCAAACTATGTAAGCTCCTTTTGCGCAGCTTCACTAAACGCGAAATGTCTTGAAGTAATCACTTTCACTTAAATTAATACTTTCAGCACATATATTTACCTATAAAACCCAAATTAAAGTATTTGCGCACGCAACACGTGTTTCTGTTAGAATGATCGATGGAAAAATGTAAGCGTTCCCTGTCATCGTATGGAGAAACAGTAAAATTAAATGCGAAATGGTTGTGACAAATACTTTTACATTTAAAAAACTATAATCAAAGAAAATTAAATACGAAACCTTTAAAACAACTATTTTTATATTAGATTTGAATAAGATGATTTTTAAAAGCACAGCCGCTTTTAATTCAAAAGTGCCGCATTTAAAAAAAGTATTTGAATCAAGAGCAAAGTATTTCCGTCAAGAGTTTTGCTGTTGAAACAAATACTTTTGTTTTACTGTACTTTAACTGCAAAAAGTATTTGATTTAACTGCGGGTTTTTTTTTCAGTGTTAACTTAAATTAAGTGGTTGTTACCTAAAAATGTTTGATTTGAAATAATTTAAAATCGTTAACTATATTTCAGCTAAGAAGCTAAGTAGTATGGTCCGAACAGGTGCGGAAGAAGGTGGGTCCTTGTGACATCTACTACAGCGGCCATATAAAGGAGCGCAAATTTGGTGTTGGATTTGTGGTGGGAGAGAGACTCCGTCGCAGAGTCCTGGTATTCACTCCGGTGGATGAACGTCTTGCCACAATCCGCATCAAAGCGAGGTTCTTCAACATATCGCTGATTTGCGCCCACGCCCCAACGGAAGAGAAGGACGATGTGACCAAAGATGCTTTCTATGAGCGCCTAGAACGCACCTATGAGCGCTGCCCCCGCCACGATGTAAAAGTCGTGCTTGGCGATTTTAACGCCAGGGTGGGTAAAGAAGGTGTCTTTGGCACAACAGTCGGAAAATTCGGCCTCCATGACGAAACATCGCCAAACGGCCTGAGGCTGATCGACTTCGCTGGGGCCCGAAATATGGTCGTCTGTAGTACCAGATTCCAGCATAAGAAAATACATCAAGCCACTTGGCTGTCTCCTGATCGAAACACGCGGAACCAAATCGATCACGTTGTGATAGACGGAAGACATGTCTCCTGTGTTTTAAACGTGCGTACGCTCCGAGGACCAAATATAGACTCGGACCATTATCTGGTCGCAGCGAAGATACGCACCCGCCTCTGTGCAGCAAAGAACGCCCGTCAACAAAAACAAGGAAGGTTCGACGTCGAAAAGCTGCAATCGCAACAGACAGCCACGAAATACTCTACTCGACTTGCACTCCTTCTCTCTGAGAGCACAACGTCAGCATCTCGGTATAAGGGAACTGTTGAACGGCATCTCAAACTCGCTGCGTACCGTTGCAGCCGAAACAATCGGATTTCGGCAACGACAAAAAACGAGCTGGTACGATGACGATTGTCGTTTTGCAGTGGGGAGTAAGCACACAGCCTACGTCGCAATGTTGCGATCGATCACAACATTTGTGGTGTAGAATAGATACAGAGAGCTCAAGATGGAAGCGAGGCGCCAAAAAAGACGCCGGAATGGGTGAGTAAGAAGAGCTTGACTAGCTGGCCGACGTGGGTAATGCTCGAAAATTTAATGAAAAGTTGAGGCGACTTACAAAGACCGGAGCATTCACTTGAGGGAACCAAGGTGGTAATCTGGTCCCAGATGTCCCGAGCATACAGGGTTTATGGAGGGAACACTTTTCTAACCTGCTGTGGCAGTGAAAGTGCGAAACCCGGAGATGGAGAATCCGATTCTCCAATCAATTACAATGGAACAGATGTTGCCTTGCCCGACTATGAAGAAATTCGAAGGACAATTAGCCGCTTAAAGAACAGCAAATTGGCGGGGACCGATGGATTGCCAACCGAGCTATTTAAATACGGCGGCGAAGAACTAAGAAGGTGCATGCATCAAATTCTTTGCAGAATATCGTCGGACGAAAGCATGCCAGATGATTGGAACTTCAGTGTGCTCTTCCCAATTCATAAAAAGGGAGATCCCACAATCTGTGCCAATTACTGAAAGACTAAAGCTCACCGTTAACTAACTTTTGACCTTTAGACCTCATTTTATTTATATAGTGCCACCGGTGTGTTATTTCACTAATAGGAAGTATTACAAGTTTAAACCTTCTCAGATTGAGTGATGAAATGATTAAGAAGCCTTTCATTCCACAAGCCTCTATGAATTTCTAATGATTGCCAAAGGTGAATGCTCTTAAGAGAAGATTGTTGCTAAATTTTTGTTTTTGTTTCAATCGGTTTTCAATGCTCGAAACCACTTCACTTCATAAGACTTGACATTTATCATTAACGACAATACAGATTTTTATTTCAAAAAAAGTATTTTTTAGCTCCCAATACTTATACACACTACATTTCTAAGCATTCGCCAATTTACTATATAAATCGTAAAGTTATAGATCGTGTAAATGCACACAAATGCTGAATTAGAGTTATCTTTGGAAGACTTGCTTCAGATTGCTTTGGGAACCGAATCATTAACCGGCGTCAACACAATTGTGCTGCATAGTTTGCTTGACTTGGTGCTTAAGAAATTAGGCTGTGAAAATGAAAAAATCTCAATCAGTGGGTACGAAGCCATGGTTATTGATAAGCTTCTAAAGGAATCCTCCATTTCACCGCTCGTGTTTGACAGTATTCAAATGAAAACGGTAAACCAATTTGATTGCTTGAGCCAACTTGAACGGACGGTCGATGAGTTGGAAGAAAAAATAGACAACCACTTAGAAGAAGTGCGCAACGACGAGCCGACAAGAAGCTCTAATGATTCATTTCCAAATTTATCGAAATTCAGCAAGGAACATATTTGTTCGACCTGTGATCCAGCTATGAAAGATATATGCAATTTGTTTGCTGACTCCAAATTCAAGCAGTCAATTTTTGAAAAAACTATCCTACCTGTATACAAGCGCTTACAAGCCATGTCTAAAAAGCTAGAAGACTTCGAAATCGAATTTGTAACTTGGTTGGAATTTATGGAACAATATTTGGAAAATATAAGCCAGAAAGATACAGTTGTGATACGGATTCTAGAAGTTGACGACGAGTTGACAAAATACCGCGATCATTTTATGCGCACCATGGAAGATTTGCAGGATATATTAGATACTAAGGTGGACCGATGCGATGTCTTATCATTAGAAATTGTTGTAGACCAAAGAGTTGATGATATACGAAGAACGATACGCGAATATATAGCGAAAATTAAGAAAGCTAATACAACAGTTTTTGCATTGGAATCTCATACATCGGAACCGAAGAAGTATGAAAAGAGACCGTACACTATTGGAATAGATCCGATGTGTGGTTGCCAATCAGATGCTCAATACAATTCGCGGCTGAAAACACCTCAGGAGATGCGGATTGACTACGAATCAATGAAATCCAAACATAGCCACACAATCAGAAGAAACTATTAGTGTTTTAAATAATATTTTTGGTATCTAGGCCACGTTCTTAATAAGTGGGATTGTCGGTAAAGCAGTTATAGATTTTGCGGCGGCCAGCTTGAAATGGTACTTACACGATGCACAACACTAAAGTAGATTTTCTTTTGGGTTTAACATCTTGGAAATCATGTTTTTCGAACCGTAATATAAATAAAAAAGAATGCGTTTCAATTCATGTTCAATAGTAATCAAATCCCTCAAAAGGTTTTTGTTTTGTAATTATACCGTACTTCCTGTGGCCCCTTCCAAAGCTCAATCAAGTTGGTTCGCGTTATTTGCTACTCGATTGATCTCAAGTTTTCGATCTGATAAGGAGGTCTGTTGTGCAGTGAAAGAATCTGGTGAAATTCAAAACATCCGTTGCATCCGTTATAAAATAATTACGAACTTTAAGCTCTCGGTTACGTATGTACATATGTATATGTGGGAGCAATAGTTTTGTTCACATAACGGTTGTTTGTAACACCTAAAACTAAACGAGTTAGGTATAGGGTTATATATACCAAAGTGATCAGGGCGACGAGACGAGTCAAAATCCGAATGTCTGTCTGTCCGTCCGTCTGTGCAAGCTGTAACTTGAGTAAAAATTAAGATATCTTGATGAAACTTGGCACATGGGCGAAATCGGACCACTGCCACGCATGACGAAAACCGAAAACACATAAAGTGCCATAACTAAGCCATTAATAAAGCTATGGAAATAAAATTTGGAACAAAGGATCGCACTATGAAGGGTTATATTTGGATGTAATTTTTTTGGAGAAGTGGGCGTGGCCCCGCACTCAATAGGTTTTTTGGATACAGTAGCGCACAGTGACATCCGGACAACCCGTCGATTTGTATTTAAAGGGCGATTGTGACCACCAGTGTATTTTACTGCCTAAAGGCTTATTCTTTCACATAAATACTTGTTCGGTACACGTTTTATAGCAACTTTTAGTTTATTTTTTAAGAGTTTAATAATTTAGTTTGTGCTTGTGCTTCGCTAAAGATTAAATATGCCGAATTTCAAAAAAAAAGTCCGAAATAAAAAAAAAAGAAATATTTTGATATTGGGAAAATAAAAACTGACTATTCGGGAAATAAGTAATAGAGTTGGCTTCAGCAAGTCTTTCGTCGGAGAATTCCTTAAAAAAATCGATAGAACCAGGTCTCTTAAGAAAAAAACTGGCTCTGGAGCAAAGAAGAAGACAAATTCAAAGGGAAATCGACTAATGGAACGTATTTGCTTGAGGAATCGCTTCAAAAATGCTGAGGACGTTAAAGTGGAGTTAAATTGGACTCATCTTGATTGACAATATGTTATCTTCTCGGATGAATCAAAATTTAACCTTTCTTGTAGCGACGGCATATCGTACGTAAGGCGGAGAACTTGTGAGTGGATCAAGGACGAATGTCTTCAATGAACCGTTAAACAGGGAGGCAGCCGAATGGTCTGGGGATGCTTTTCTTACCATGGCCTTTGACAACTAGCCCTAATAGATGGAACCGTCAACCGGCTTAAGTATCAGGAGATGCTTGAGACGAATTTACTACCCTCAATAAAGGACCATTTTTCATGAGCGGATGTCCTTATTTTTCAAGATGACTCTGCTCCATGCAAGCGCACAGTGGGCGATTGGGCCTCGCTAGCGGCATTTAATTCAAATTTTCAAATTTGAAAAAGCGTTAAAATTTTTTCACAAATCGATGACAGATGCTTTGATTAGATTTTTGGCGGTTTTTTATAAGCTCTACGATCAGCTGATCATCAGCTGTGAGCTCTCAAACACTAAATATGTTTTAGCAAGTGCTTTACAATATTTTTTCTTTGTAGTGCGCATTGATTTCTAGCTCCTTTGAAATTTACAATTTTTACTTGTTTCATTAAAAGTGTGCCTTTTTATTAACTTCAAGGTATGTATTACATAAAAAATCAGTTTTTGTGATCGGTCTGTAAATGTGTTGTTCATAAAACGTAGTGGCAATTAAGTGTATTAACAACTAGCCCGCACTAGCGTACACCTGTCGTTCGTGGAGTAGAAGTTACAACATTCGCACGGATTCGGTCTAACTCTTTTTTTAGCTGGAAGTGTGAGTCATTGTGCGTCCAAAATGTATAATATGAACTGCTATTACCTGCTAACCTTTAAATCATGGCACTTTTTAGGAACAATGTCGGTAGCAAAACGGGTACTTTTTTTAGTATGGCATGAAGAAGGGATCCCAAAAAAGAGGTTTCTCACCATGGAAAACTTTGTATTTGGTACTGTTCTCAAAAACCTTAAATATACTCAGGAGGAGCAGTACGAGATTGGCAAAAAGCTGCGAAATTTTACTAGTAAGCTTGTAGAAAAGTGGAAAAACTGTAGAAGAAATAAGGTTTTTTTTTAAACAAAACCAGGAATGGCTAGATACGCCGTTAGTATTGATTGAAAGATCATCTTCCGAAATTATTGGACGTCCACAAAAAGATATTTCGGGGTGTTGTAAAAAAACGCAAGTTAAGAAATTGTCAGGCCTTACTGAAGATGTGCCATCAGAAGCATTGTTGGTAGCTGCAAGCTGCAGCTTGTATAAAGGTGGAAAACGTAGTGCTTCACAGGTGGTGTCAATGCTAAACGCCGACGAAGAGTTTAGCGGTAAGATTTTGAAAACTATGAGTACCCCTCAGCGTCTACCGACAAAACTTTCTGATGAAAAAGCACTGGCACTATTTGTAGATGTTGGACATACCAAGTACACATGGAATTTGTCAAAGAGAGCCGCTAAAGGGCAAAACGCCGATATATATCCATGCTACGACAAACTGCGTTGTGTGAAAAAAATGCTATCCTAGTGTCATCACGGTCACTGATCATTTCGCTGAAGTACCATTACAAAGCTTAGTAGACCATACGATTGCTAGGATTATTGAAGCACACCCAGAAAGTTTTCAAAACCATATTGAAAATAACAATAACACCCAATTAACTGCTACCTACAAATGGGGTTGTGATGGCAGCAGCGGCCATTCTACTTACAGGCAAAAATTTAATGACTTCGATGGAGAGATGATAGATCAATATTTATTTTCAATTTGTATGGTACCATTGATAGTGCAGAAAGGATCGACAGTTTTATGGAAAAACAATCGGCCTTCTTCTACCCGATATTGTCGACCCATTAAATTACTTTGCGAGAAAGAATCGGCAGACTTGTCTAGCAGAGAAATTCAAAACATTAAGAGCCAAATATTAAATATTTTTCCAACATTTGTGAGTACCTTAAGAATTGACCACCAATTTCATATGACCATGCTTGATGGCAAAACGTTCAGTGTCATATCGGAATCGGCAAAAATATGAACTATCTAAATTTGGTGAAAAGCTTTCCTATTAATGCAAACCTATTTGAATATGGCTTATCAAGTCTCCACGCATGGATTAGGTTTTTCGAGTGTGTTTTGCACATTGCATATAGAATACCAATACAAAAGTGGCAAGCTCGTGGTGCTGACAAGGATGTCGTTGAAAAAAATAAAAGAAGTATTCAGCAGAAGCTAAGGGAAGAAATGCATTTGTTGGTGGATATACCAATAGCTGGTACTGGCAGCACGAACAACGGAAACACTGCAAGGAGGTTTTTCCAACAACCAAATTTGGCTGCTCGTATAACAGGAGTAAGCTATGATTTAATATATCGATTTAGCGTAATCTTACGAGCATTGGCTTGTGGATACGACATAAATTCGGACGCATTCGGATCTTACGCATTGGAAACTGCCGAAATTTTTGTTAAAGCATACTCCTGGTTTTACATGCCATCGTCTGTTCACAGAATTTTAATTCATGGAGCAGATATAATAAACCATTTTTCCCTTCCGATTGGTATGATGTCCGAAGAAGCTCTTGAAGCCAGGAACAAGGAATATCGAAACATACGCGAGAGCAGTACAAGAAAAAATTCCAGGAAAAATACAATGGAAGATATCATAAATGCTTTATTAGTTTCGTCTGACCCTTTGATATCTTCATTGTCAAATGGGTCTTCAATTTCGACTGCAAAAAATATTATTATGGACGATGATGTTAAGAGCTTGCTTTTGAAGAAGCATCTAGATATGCCTGATTCTGATTCCGAAGATTCCGAAGATAATTTTGATTTATAAAATTTGTTTATTGAAGGTAAAAAAAAATTTAGAAATTAAAAAAAATATAAAAAATTAAAAAAATAAATTTAAACAAAATTTTTTTTTCTTAAAAAATTCTATGACTTTTTTCTGAGCTGTGAAAAAAAAAACCGTCTGAAGATATCTTTTTTCGTTTAGAAGTTATTAATTAAATGCCGCTAACGAGGACCAATCGCCCACTGTGCAGCGTGCCAAAAAATAAATATGAATTTTTTTGTACATCTAGAGGTTATTGCTATAATTTAAATTACAAATTTTATACTTGTCCTTTCATTTTTCTTTCAGGTGAATAATTATTTATTAAAAAGCGGGGTTTCGACTTAAGAATGTTCAGGTAATAGTCCGGATTTCAATCAAATTGAGAAATTTTGGTTTATAATGAAGACTCAGATATCAGAAGAGACCAAAAACTTTAGCAGAATTGCATAGAATTATCGAAGATGTGTGGAATAACGGTAGCGCAGCAGGAACATTACAAAATCTGATAAATTCAATGCCAGAGCGGATAAAACCGTTATAAAACTCAAAGGTGGTTCGACAAAATACTAATAAGAATGTTTTTGTATCAATTAATGTTCCCCTTAAATAATACTAAAAAAATATTTCTCTAGTGTATAGAATAAAAAAGATATCACTGTTTATATTGTTAGCTACCAAAATGATAAAATATCTAAAATTAATTAAAATAAACGAAAGTATAAGTGCAATCAACAACACTGACTTTGTTTTTACTTAATACTCAATTATTCTACATATATTATTGCTTTAAAGAAAAACTATTAAACATTTGACTAAAATAATATGAACTAACTATGATTTTTTATTTGTCCGGATTTCACTGCCCGCGACTGTATATCTGGCAAACCAATAAAGCTATAGAAACCAAACTTTCTGCAGTCATTTCTTTTAGCCATTTCTTAATACAGCCCAAAAATGAAAGAAATCGGATAATAACCACGCCCACCTCCCATACAAAGGTTAGGTTGAAAATTATTAAAAGTGGGTTAACTCGCTAAAGAAAAACGTCAGATTTTTTACAAAATGCAAAATGGGCGTGGCATCGCCCATTTATGGCTCAAACACCATATCTCAGGAACTACTCGACCGATTTCAATTAAACTTGGTTTGTAATAGTTTTCTTACATCCCAATGATATGTTGTGAAAATAGGCCAAATCGCTTCACAACCACGCCTACTTCCTATATACCAGAACTTTGAAGACAATCTGAATCGTTTACTTTACAATATATAAAGTAAGCACTAGTAAAGATATCGGTGCAGAACTTTGCACAAATACTATGTTAATAGTGTGGCAGCCCCATTCTAAAAATCGCCGAAATCGGTTCAAGGTCCCATGTATCGAACATGAGGACCTCGGTGCTTCTAACCTAATATTAGGGTTTCCAACTTTCAATGGACTTTATACAATATATATGATGAATATGTGGGTCAAATTGTGTATTATATAATATAAATAAAGTTAAATAAATAAATTGCGAGAGTATAAAATGTTCGGTTATACCCGAATTTATCCCTTACTTACTTGTTTAAAATAGACGATATTCAAGCGGTTGTATTCTGAAATTTTTTCGGCTACGTCAGTCAATGACTATAAAGTGTAGTACACATTAACACAAACATGTATCTTAGTATCACTCTACTCCATCAATGCAAATAAATTCCTAGGAAACATAAATGTATGGCACTTGAATTTATTTCTACTTTATTTTGCTATAAACCATTGAATTCCTCTGCATTGAATTCCATAAAGTGGGTATGTGCCTATATAGACACACACACACAAATTTATATGAATAAATAAAATACATTTAATAGCTCGCAAAATTCTTTCTTTGTTGTGGTCTCAACAACAGTTTTTTGCGCCACAATTTTCATAAAAAGATTTGCATAATTTTATCTCAAAGGTAATGCCTCAACTTTGGCATGCAAAAATTTGTGCGAATAAATGCGGGAGCTCGCATGCGTTTATATCAAAGAAAACACCATCAAATTGTTTGCAACACACTTTTCGGGCGAATTTCGTGAATCATGCAAATTTTTGTGAAACATCACAAACACACATACACCCACCTCACTCGTGTCTCATTCGCGCGTTTCGGCGGTTGTTTGGCGCCGGAGAGAATTGCTCCGGCGAAAAGATGCCAAATATGAAAGATAAAAAAATGACAGCGAGAACAGCAGAGTTCCACTTTTAAATTCTCAAATTTAAGAGCTTGCTGAAGAATTTAAAATTTTATAACGGAAATTACAACATTTATTATTTGCGATGTACATACTTCGTATTTCCATGTATATTTAGTGTCGAGGATTCGATTTGCGGTAAATATTTTCAGTGGCATTTGCAGAGAGAATTAAACTAGTACTTTATACCGACCTGTACGACGTCGCCATGTTGGCCACCCGCGGCAGTAAAGGTCAGCACACACACGTACGGCAATCGATCCTGTTTGGGGCGATAAAGTTCCAGAGAGTAGGTTAAGCCGATGTCTCCGTAGTAGGTGCGATTACAGCCTGTAATGAGAGAAGTAGTGGTTTATCAAATTATATGAATTGTTTTACGGTGTTGCTACATTTGTAGGCTCACATGCCGCATAGCATAGTTAGCATCCTGCTCAGGATTACGAGACGAGTTGAAAATCATATAAAAATTAAAGCTATAAAAATACAATTTGAAACAAGGAATCACTGTAAGAAAGACCATCTGTGGTTTAAAATTTTTTGGAAAATTTTGGCATTCTAATGTTAGAGATAGAAAAGGAGAGAAATCAGTTTACGACCCCACCCTATCTCCCCAAGGAGAATTTTCAAGTCCATCTGATTCGTCACTTGACAATATATTAACCAATCACCAATAACGATATAGGAATAAAAGTGCATACAAATGCTACATTGGTGGTGTTGAAATCGGACTATAACATCCCCTAGCTCCCATATACCTTATAAGATAATTTACGAACTTCCAATGGGCTTTATAACGTTAATATGAGAGATATCTTTGCAAAATTAATTGAATGCATAGATTTGGATATACTGTAGCTTGGTGGCGATGTCAGTTTATGAATTTCCCAGCCGACATACTATATACACTTTAACATGATAACCTGTTTAAATAAATAAACCTACCCCAAAAATTTTTTAATTTTTTTCTGCAATAACATATCCATTTTTATTCAATACAAAAAATATTCTAGCTGGAATGATTATTCAAATGGTAGAATAGAGAATTCAATAGTTCCGGTAAGTCCGCTTTTTCTCGAAATTTAATTAAATCAGCGCCGTTGGTACCCAAAGACTATCACAGGTATTCACATAGTGCTTTAACTTTTGCTTTTGAGTGAAAGATTAAAGAGGACCGTCAACAAGCTGATTGGACTTAATTCTGGTATCACGGGGAGTAGGAGCGCTTGGAGTTCGCTCCAACCTACTCATGAGGACTGGCCCCTCGGGGAGTATCGTGGTGGTTGTGGTTTGATACCCGAATGCAGGGGAGTGATCTTTGTCACTCACTGTGGAGTTGCATTGCAACCGGGTGCCGGACCCAAAGTACGGCAGAGGTTTTTAGATAGGCCTCGAACCTCACCAAGGTGGTTAGTGTGTCCATTCCACACGCCAATTGGTACCGAATAATGCTTTGCATATTCGGGGCGCTGATCATCGCATTGATTTGATCCGCTGTGTTTTTTTGAGCACCGTGAGGTAAGGCCGTCGTCGGCAGGTACTCACGTAAATATTGGCTTTAGAAGTCATTGTTGACAATCATAACTTTGAAGTAGCAGATCATTTCGCCTATCTGGGAGCCAGTATTAACAGCAATAACAATGTCAGCCTGGAAATGCAACGCAGAATCACTCTTGCCAATAGGTGTTACGTTGGACTGAGTAGGAAATTGAATAGTAAAGTCCTCTCTCGACGAACCAAAGCCACACTCTACAAGTTGCGAATACTGTATGACTTATTCGACGACACTGACACAGTTCCGCGAATAAAAGGACAGCGGCAACTCTGGCTAATCATGTTGTTCAAATAAACGAAAACACTCCGCCATTGAAAATGTTCGATGCAGTACCCGTTGGTGGAATCCGAGAGAGAGGATTTCCAAGTGGCGCCAAAACGCGAGAAGAAAGAACGAATCGGCTATATCCACGTAAGCGGTGTCTTCGCCCGAAAAAAAGGAGAACATTATCTATCTAATCTGCTCCGCTCCGCTGCTCCAAGTCTTTAGGTTGTCGTAAAACAATGCTCTTATTTCCTGTATAGTTTCCAAGAAAATCAGTAACATTCAACGAACCGAATTCTTGAAAGCTCAGTTATATCTTGTGTAATACTGGTCTTTATAGAAAAAAATTATGGTATAAACCATCACATTTCACTTATCTTCACTTGAAGTATTCTGTTGAGGAGTAAAGTGAACTTTAGCTTACACAAATTCAAGAAAATAGTAGAAAGATGCAATCTGCCGCTTTATCTGAAAACTTTCATTGCGCTTAACAAAAGGAACATAGCACAGTTGACAGCTATGCAATACGAAAATTAGACTCAACACCATGCACTTCCTGCATTCTTGTTATCGTTTTCTATTTGCACTGTGAGTAAAGTTGTTGACATTCATTAGATGCTTCGCTGCGCTGTCATCTGCACCCGTAAAACACGCAATAATCCCCGGTTCCCGGCCGCACTCGTCATTGTGTGTCAGCGGCGTTGGAGCTGCGAAATGGAGTGAAAGACTATGCACTCGAGTTGATTCGGTCTGCAGCCTGCAGTTGGGGCCATGTTCATTGCTTGAGGACTGCGACTCCGCAGCAGCCACAGCCGCAACAGTCGGTGCCATTAATGTGGTTTTATGCGATTGTTCACTTCAGCTGTATTGTCTTACTTTAGCTGTCGCTTCTGGTTCGGCGGTGGCTTCTGGCGTCTGTCATAATTTGCCGAATTACGAATATTATTGTTGCAGCGCCTTTCGTCGTGTCCTCTTCCGCAGCACTTCTCTTTTATTAGCGTCTAAATTAATCGCCACAGCGCAAGGCGATCTGAAGTGCATGCCACAGAGCATGCCGTTGGAAAGACAAGATATTATATTGGACTAGCTTAGCTCTTAGCGGACCTAATGAAGCAGGATGAAGAGACATAAAGCGCGGTTGCATTTTCCCAAAATAACACTGCGAATTTCGAAATTGAAATTGTTTATGAAACTTATGCATATTGCACAATGTAAGTGATATTCTTTTCAACTGTACAATTTAAGATCATCAAATGTATTGAAGGAGTTTTGATAACCTGAGCACGACTCAACTCAAATATGGTCATAAGAGACTTATGCAAAATGATATCTATTATATATCCAGTCCCGGTTTACATAAGCTTCTTTTACCAAAGAGTGATTTGAAGGTCAAAAATGACGTTTACTGAGATAGTGAACACCTTAAAGATTTCAAAGAACATATCGCTCATGAATGTTTGTATTTCATCCAAATCCATCCAAATTTGCCGAAATGAAATGCAATGAGACTCCAACATATGTATGTTTAAGGACATACATTTTGAATGACTCTTTTATAAATTTTTGAAATTTTTTGCTGACAATCCATGACAATGGAGGCCATAATCACGACACTATTGTCATGCCATTTAGCGACAATGATTTCTTTTGAGACCAAAGGGAAGCCAGTAAAAAAATTTTCGAAATACAGGTTGTATGGACCAAGATATTTTGGTAACAGCGGCACTAAAACTATATTCCGATTGTTGTTTCAGAGTCGAACCAGTTACACATTGATAAAGTTCGCGGTTGACGAAGTACCTATTCCGTGTGGCCGCTGACCAAAGTTTGTAATCAAAGCGGATGGGCTTCCCATGGATGTGTTGTTTGGTACTGTGTCAGAATTTTTATTGTAATAATGCCCAGCGTCACCTGCAGGTGACACTTGCGAATTTGACCGCTATTTTGAGATTACATATATTTGATTTCTCAATAAATTTATTTAGATTAGAAGTTACATACAAAAGTAACTATTACCGTATTTACCCTTTTGCCATTCTTACAGCAATAAAGTGTTAGAAAACCGCTCCCATGCAAAAGCAAGACAGTAATGTTTGAAACAGTTGAATAATTTAACTGGTGGCATATGACCAAAATTAGCGTAGCCAAAAAAATATATAAATAGTACTGACTGTTGAATTTATCGTAGTTTCATGTTTTTTTTTCAAAAGGTAAGGTTAAAAGGTTTTTTTACTCTATGTGAGTTCATATATTCTTCGGTAAAATATAGTATGAGGAGCTGAGGTAATTCGTGAATAGATTTCACACACAAACCTATTCATCTGCAGCAACAGAAGTCATTATTATCAGGAAAATATGTCTTCTAAGTTTCGTATCTTGATTGACCTAAATTTTCTTCAAAAAACCAGCAAGAGGCACTCTGAGTTCCAATCCGATATTTATGTACATTGGTGTTGATGTTATATCAGAAGAAGGGTAAATCGTTAGTTAGGTTAGGTTAGGTAGGAGTGCTGCTATATCATTTTATGGCCCAATTAGAACTAGATTTGACATTTTGATACACTGTTCGCAGACCTTATAATTTACTGTTATCCCGTTTCATCTTTCCGTTCAAACCACTTTGTGTTTTCGACGAAGCTACTTATATCCGATATGTTTTTAGTTGATATCCATTCAAGGCTTGATGCCTGATGGCTTCCAAGTGTCCTGTGTCGGATCTGCGATAGGGCTGGACATTCACAGAGAAAATGGAAAATTTTTTCTTATTTCCCTCCAGTTCACAGCCTCGACAAATGTTATTATAAGGTATGCCCATTTTTATTGCATGTTCTCCAAATGGCCAATGACCTGTTAGAGTAGCTGTAAGTCTGAATATACTTTTCCTGGACCTATTTAATAATACCGCAGATCTAATCTTATCATATTTTGGCCATATCTGTTTAGCTATTTTATATTTTGTTGTATTCTTCCATCTGTTATCGTTAGTTAACAAATTTCTTCAATTTGCAAACTGTAACATAAGGATATGATGAGAAAGAATGAGGGAACTCAGTAGAAATTGGCTTAGTAATTTCTGAGATACATATGTGTGATAAGGGTGCGGTGCCATAACCATTGTCAAATTTTTTCTTCGAATGGCATGCAATCCATCTTTACTGTAAACTTTGTGCTTGTGACGTTTTTCGTTAGCAAGTTAATGCACTCTTAGACATTTTCAAAATAATATTTGTATTTTGCGTGGCTGAGCTGTCAGTTCAGCAATTTAAAGAGTTTAATAAATGTTTAGACTGCCACCTTTTGGAGGATGTAATGGGGTTGAGTGATTTTCTATAATACTTCTCCTGTTTTGTTCACTCATGAAGTAATGAGTCGTAGTCCTTGAAATCTTTTAGTCTTTATCCTTGACACTTTTCTTGCAGGATATCAGATCCATGCACAACTGTCACAGGTCTGTACGTTAGATTGTCATGCGCCTCCAGCAACAAAAATAAACATTTGACATAAATATAAAATAAACAATTAAAGATTTAATCAGTTTCGTATTTGCATAGTTGTTGTTATTTAATTTGAGGCGAAACCCAGACTACAACTTAACTAAAGCGATTATTTGCGAGCATTTGCGGACGAAAACAAACAACACATTCGCCATATGCGTACACAAATCCATACATGCTAACCAAACAGAAAATATTAAAAACAAATGCAGATAAATTAAAAAGATATGTGTGAGCACACACACATACATAGACAGCACGTAATTCCGACAAACTGTGAACAGAAACAAGAGCAAAACCGGCGAATTTATTTAAACATTTAACAGCTGTACACGGGCTCAGCGCTGTTAGCGGGGCGGCGGGACGCTAACCGCTCAACCAACCAGCCAAGCAGGCAGTCAGGCGGAATTCAACAACAGGCAGGCAGCCAAGTGCGAAAATAAATGAGCAAACAAAGTGTACATGACAAACAAAATGCATGTAAATTTAAATTATTTTCACTTATACAACACTAACACAACAATAACAACGACAACATCAAAAATGCAATAACAAAATAAATAAATGTCAGCAACAACAACAACAACAACAACAGCAGCAGTGCTTTGTTGAATAAGTATTTAGCAGCGAACGATGGACCAAAAGTATGCCGAAGCATTGTGGCAGGTGACTAAAACGTTGCCACATGTCGCATTACAGTACAACACGGACACATACACGCCACAAAAGTACACATACACTCATTTATTTAAATATAATACATATGGCGGAGCACATACTCTGACAAATGTCTATTGTTTACCAGCTGGTGGCGTTGCAGCGGTGTGCTGGGCAGGTGTGGCATTGTAGCCGAGGGGCGCATATTATTCGCACCATGCGGCGAAGGAGAGACGGCGTGCGAAACGAGTGAAGTTTCAGCCGAGCGTGTTGGTAGTGGCTGCTGTGGTGAAGTGTTGTTGTGCGGTGAGTTCAGGTGTCTGGTGCTTAGCGGCAATGGCGCTCCCCTTAACGAGCCGCAAAGCACACACACCGTTTATTTTGCTGGATGGCATGGCAGTTAAAAACAAACAATAATTAATTTTTATTAAAGCTCTAGTTTCGTTTCGTTGTGGCAGGCAATACAGCTAGAAATTGCGAGCATTTTTCCTAATTTCCAGAGTCCAGGCAGGCAGGCTGCAGGGCCTAAGTACTTTAGAGGATTACGGTGTGACGGTTTGCTTTGTGAAAATATTGTACCTCTCGTTGCCCAGTCGTTGGCACTCTTCATTGCACCATAAACTAATATGTTTTAGGGCAGTTAGACAGTGCGTATGAGTATCAATTAGGCAGGTTTCATTAAATTATATTTAAAAGTTTCCAGGTTTCCCGCAGATCAATTAGTAGTACCACTGAGTTCCTTTTAAATTGTTATCAGAGACAGCAAAAATGTGAGTATACTATAATACATATTTTCAGGCTCTTCCCAAAAAACTGGCAAGTAGTCTAACAGTGTTCATAGATATGCAGTGGGGTGGGACTTATTCCACACTACTTGTTGTGGAATATAGGATATGTTTTTTTTATTTTTCGATTAGACTGTGTGCATTAAAGTTTAAATAGACATGTATGCCATTTATCCATACTACTGCATAGTCAATGGTTCATCCGATACTTCATAGACGTCTGTAATTTTAAAGCTATTATCTAGTGATAATAGGGTGACTCACTATCGTGCGACTTCTTCAATCTATTGCTGGAAAAAATAATACGAGCTGCAGAACTAAATAGAGAGGGTACAATCTTCTACAAGAGTGTACAGCTCCTGGCGTATGCCGATGATATTGATATCATTGGAAGCAACAACCGCGCCGTTTGTTCTGCGTTTTCCAGACTAGATAAAGAAGCGAAGCGTATGGGTCTGGTGGTGAATGAGGACAAGACGAAATATCTCCTGTCATCAATTCGCTCATTATTCCCGTCCTGATGTATGGCGTTGAAGCGTGGACGATGACAACATCCGATGAGACGACTCTTGGGATTTTCGAGAGAAAGGTTTTGCGCAAGATTTATGGTCCTCTAAACATTGGCAACGGCGAATACCGCAGACGATGGAACGATGAGCTGTACGACTTATACGACGACATTGACATAGTTCAGCGAATAAAAAGACAGCGGCTACGCTGGCTAGGTAATGTTGTACGGATGGAAGATAACACTCCAGCTCTGAAAGTATTCGATGCAGTACCCGCTGGAGGAAGCCGCGGAAGAGGACGACCTCCACTCCGGTGGAAAGACCAAGTGCAAAGTGACCTGGCTTCACTTGGTGTTTCCAGTTGGCGCCAAAAAGCAAAAAGGAGGAATGAGTGGCGCGCTCTGGTGGATTAGGCTATAATCGCTTAAAGCGGTTCCTACGCCAAAAATATATATATATATATCTATGTTCTCATCAACACAAACTTCAACAACTGTCTCGTTGTTCGGCAATGGAAAAGTCCTTAGAAGTTCAACGGAACCTCTAAACCTTCTGATTACTGGCGCATCTTCAAGTAGAATTTTTGGATCCCACTTTGTTCTTCATGTTTAAATGTTTTTGTTTTCTTTTCCGATAATAAACTATCTGTTTGAAATCTCACCAAACTGACAATATAACATTTTTTGGTGTCCATCGGCCTTCGAAGTAGTTTGAGCTGGTTCATTCTTTTCAAACCATGATTTCTTCCGCTTTACATTCTTGTAAACAACCCACTTTTCGTAGCCAGTAACAATGCGCTTCAAAAGTGGATCACTTCTTTGAAATAACTGTCCTTAGGACAAGATGAACCCATATGTTAAGCTTAACCCTAGACGTTTCCTGTGCATGTGAACGGTAAATTATTTTTTCAGCAATCTCTCGAGGTGGTATTCGACGATTTGCATACATCCAAAACTTTATTTTATCCATATCGGCTTCAAGAGTCCTTCCAGGACATTGTGCATTCACAAAATTGAAATTGGCAGAACAAAATTTTGGAAACTAATTTTGACATTGGCGTTTGGTTGACACATTTTTGACAGTAAAATAATAAAATATGCCAAAATGCTGTTTTCGATTTTCCATCTTCGATAGGGGCCAAACCAAAGATATTCCAAAAAAATTTCAACTTTTTTTTACAAAAAAGCCTTACTAATTAGCCTTTAAAATATATAACGGTAAAGCGGTTAAGTGTGAAGTTGGCTGGGAAAAAATTCAAAAAGATCAGTTGTTGTTATCAAACGAAATCACTTAGCGAACGACCAATTTATTTGTTTTATTTTTATTTTTTATTATTATCGGATTTAAGTTACTATTGGTTTGTTATATATTTTTTTTAATATTAATACTAACATCAATTCAATTCTAATAAGTTAAAAAGTAATTAAAAGCTAAATGTTAGAGAAATTTATTTGCTGCTTCAGTTGCCTTGCTAAGTCTGAAGGCCTCTTACGTTTCAGTCGGTTTTCTCGTTCAGCAGTTTCGATGATTCTGGATGCGTCTTCATTTAATGCTGTATAAGCCTCATTTCGTGAGTCTTTGCGAGTTTGGTTATTTCGTTTACTACTGAATTCACACCAAGATCACGGTCAAGGTCAGCTCTAACATACCAAGGGGCATTAACTATACCTCTAAGTACCTCATTTTGGAAGCACTGAATGCAGGCAATACAGTTTTGACTTGAGCAACACTATAGTTGCGCTCCATAGGCTCAAATTGGCTTTAGTACTTCATTATATATAAACAGCTGGTTTTCAAATGAAAGCGTGGATCTCCTACCGACTAGATGGTAAAACTTAGCAAATTTTAAAACAAGCTCACACCTTTTTTTCTTGACATGCTCTTTCCAGCGAAGCTTAGCATCTAGGGTGATTCCTTAGCAATATTGTGATGTGGTATAGGAGTACCATTTATATAAATGTGTTTTTTAAAGTAAAGTTTACGTGCATTGATTAGGAATCGTTTAATTTAATGCGCCACTTGGAAGCCCATTTAGTAATTGCATTGACTGCTGTTTGCACTCGGAGGGTAGATACTCAGGTTGACTCTCCAGCTGCTAAAAGGGATGTGTCATCTGCAAATGCCGCTGTCACATAACTTGAGTCAGTGGGGGATATTACTTGTAAAAAGCAAGTAAAGCATTGGCCCCAACACGCTTTCCTGGGGAACACCCGCTTCTATCGGTTGCAAGTTTGAGCATGCTTCCTCTTGTTTTATGCGGAAGTATCTATCTTTTAGGTAGGAAACAATTATTTCGCAATATTGTTTGGGTAACATGCATTTCAATTTAGATATCTTAATGAAACTTGGAACACATGTTCCTTAGCCACGCCCATAAAATAGCGAAAACCAAAAACACATAAAGTGCCATAACTAAGCCATAAATAAAGTTATAACAGTAAAATTTGGAATAAAGGATCGCACTAGGAAGCGGCATATTTGGATGTAATTTTTTTGGGAAAGTGGGCCTACCACCGCCCCCAAATCGGTTATTTGTATATATCTCGCAAATATAAACCAAACTTTCTGCAGTCGATTCTCTTACGTACTACACCAAACATAATATTTTCATTGAAATCGGATAATAAACACGCCCACCACCCATACAAAGCATAGGTTGAAAATTACTAAAAGTGAGTTAACTTACTAACGAAAAACGTCAGAAACACTAAATTTTACAGAAGAAATACCAGAAGGAAGCTGCACTCAGATTTTTTTACAAAATGGAAAATGGGCGTGGCATCTTATGGGTCAAAAACCATATCTCAGGAAGTACTCGACAGATTTCAATGAAACTCGGTATATAATATTTTATTGACACCCCGATGACACGTGTGGAAAATGGATGAAATCGGTTCACAACAACGACAACTTCCCATATAACTCAATTTTGAATTCCATCTGATTCCTTCACTTTATATATGATCTGTGGAATCTCTTGTGAAAAAATTGTCGAAATCGGACTATAACTTTTCAACGCCTCGGATATCGAACATGAAAAATTCAGTGCCTAAGGGTAATTTTTCACCTAAAGAATCGGTAAATTAAATGATGATTTTCGTTTTTCCATTGGACTTTATGCCGAATATATGGGTCGAATTGTGTTATCTTTATAAAATTACATCAATAAATTGCGAGAGTATAAAATGTTCGGTTACATCCAAACTTAGGCCTTCCCTACTTGTTATGCATAGCATTTTCAACGAAATTAACGATTCGGTGCATCTGGTCAATTGTTGAATGGTGATCACGAAAGCCGAACTGATGTACTGGTTAAGGTGTTTTCGATCTAATATTGATTTGAGCCTCTTAATGAGAACATTCTCGAAGATTTTCGATGAAGCTGGCAACAGCGAGCTTATAAGATGTGACATCATGAAGTGGTTTACCCGGCTTAGGTATCATAATGACTTCAGGAACGTATCTTAGTTATAATGCACTGTTTATCATATGTGGTTCTTAAAAAAATCAGTAGAAAATTTGATTTCTATCTCATATTTTCAAAACATATGCTTATTCAAGGACATTAATTAGTTGATGAAATTAATCATCACCAACCTCCTAGAATTGATGATGAAACATGCATACATATGCTGAGTAAAAACCAGTTAATCATCATAGTCAATGCTGAGGCCTTATTAAACAATTTTAACAGATTAGTGACTTCTACTTAGCATTATGGCATAAACAGCCATGGTAATTCTGGTATATCTCTCAACACTTGAAATGTGAACAATAATATAATGTTAATGCTTCCCGGAGAAGTCGATCTGCCCAGAACGTTGATGGAGGTTTCGTTCTAAGCTTTCGTTCTAAGATGAAATCTATCTCGATGGTGCTCAGTTCTTGAAAGGTTTGTAGTGGTCGTCATAGACACAGAGCGTCTGTTCGATTCGAATGAAAAATAAAGAAACTTTTATTTGTAATTTCCAATACCAGGATGTTCATATGAAGTGTGTTCTCTCCAACCGGAAGTTTATTCAGACGGCAAATAATATTATTCGAGGAAAAGTCTCATACACTTTTTTATGTGCATTTGTACTAATGTGCGTATGTAATTGGTCCTCATCCCATTAAAGACGAAAAGGCGACGAAATGTATAAATGTAATTATTTCACAATATTTGCGCAGCTACGCACCGTTACGTGCGTGAGTCTGTGTGTCTGTGCATTCCAAATTAATTATTTGTTGGTAAATGTTGAGCTTGTAAATAACCAATTTAATTGACAGCACACAATTGCACACAACAAAAGTCAATTACATCCTCAAGTCGCGCGCTGCCTGAGCCGACAGTTCGATCATTTTGTAATCTACATACATATGTATGTATGTATGCGGAAGCGTGCGTGGGTGTTCGCGAGCTGAATTGAAAAGTTGAAAGTCGCTACAACATATTCATGCACAGCTGAAGGATTAAAGTTCTGCGTGTGTGAAGGATCCATCAACCAGAGGATGATAGCCCGCATCAACACAGCGGTGTTCTCTTCAGTCTCTTACAGCATTAAAATAACGGGATAAGCTTCTCTGTGCTGTAGCCATTGAGCCGACCGGTTGGTGACTTCCTTAATGTGACAACGCGCCGGTAATAACTACAACTTTGTAATGCGACAACAATAAACAAAGGACGGACGCTGTGTGCTCTCGCATGAAAGTCATGTGTGTAATTTATTTATTATTATGAGAATTTTAATTACACTTCGATCAATGACTTACACAACGTATGCACGTCTGTTAATGCATCCGTTAGGCTGTCGGTAAATAACTGCAGATAATCAACAATGGCGGAATGCAGTGAGGGAACGTTGTTGTTGAAAGAATGTAATGACAAAATTTAATAAGCATATTAATTATTTCATCAGTGTTGTTGATTCATTTAAAAACTATCATTTGTGTTGAATAAAGTTAAGTTGGGCTATTGATAACCACTCTTTAATTGTAACTTCGATGGCTGATGGAATCGGCCGCATAAAAAACGTAATGCGGAATGAGTGAGTCAACGTTCAAATTCACATCAATATGGGAAGACCATAGAAGAAGCTCAGACTTAATGGGAAACGTGACTCACAGCTTAAATGCGTTCTTTCGGTTATAGTGCTAACTACCACTGACTACCTAAATTACACCGAAAAGGTTATTAGCCACGCCCACCAGTCATAGAAATGTAATGTTGAAAACTACTAAAACTGCAGTATATCGATAATGCTAAATTTTACAGTAAAGATTTTTTCCTTCAATATTTTTTATTTATTGGATCTGCTTTGTTTAAAGCCTTACAATTAGTATTAAAATCTTAATCTAAACTTATTTATATAGTTCACTTTGTTTTAAAATAAAACAATTTTTTTTTATGTTTTTGAGCACTCTTTGTATAAACACTTCAGTATAACTTTTTCGCGAAACCGATTTTGACAATTCCACTCTGCGGAGAAGGCCTACTGAAAGAATACGTGCACAGCTCATTACAAAAAATGTAATTGTAAGCTTGCACAACACATAAGTCTACATAATTGAAAAAACCGCTGGTCAAAAATATTTAAATAACGAGAGTTAGAAGCCGGTAAGTACAATGTTGCCTATAGGCAACATTTGGCATGAAAGGGTTAAACGTGTTTGATTGCATGAATGTGTAGTAAGGCTTTAGCCAATGAGTTTGGATGTTCATGGAGTTTAGAAATACATATATTTCTTTCTGCTGTCCTCTATCTTCTTCTTCACCATAGGAATATCAAGGTATTTATGGATATGTTCGTTACGCATGTACCATTGTGAATCCGTGATTGTTCCAAGTATTTTAGATGGGAATCTAAGAATTATAGACGGTAAAGATGACACTAAAGACTCAAATGTCCAATTTGTCAATGTTTAATTTGGGTCGAAAATAATATCTGATGAATTACTCGATCAATCCACGTTAAATTCCAATATAATATGTACAGCTTTAAACCCCATCTTATTTTTCACTTCACAATATACGTCTCGCATCTCTCGAATAGAAACAGCGAACATGGGATCAGAACTGAATATGAGGACTTCAGTGTCTATTGTCATTGGACACATTTCGCTACAGTATCATAATGAAAATTGATGGAATGGAATAATAACCACTCCCACTCCTCATACAAATGTTATGTTGAAAATTACTAAAGTTGTTTTAATCCACTAACGAATGACGTCTGAATCACAAAATTTTATGGAAATAGGACCTACTCGACCAATTGCAATGTAATTTGGTATATCATTTTCTTGACATCTTGATGTTATGCATGGAAAATGGGGGCGGTTCACAACCACGCCTACATCGCATGTAACATAATTCTGAAGACCATTTGATTTGATCATCATTCATCTAAGAATTGTCGAAATAGGACTTAACCTTTTCAAGGTCCCCTCTATAATAATGTTTCACCGAAAATACTGGTATATAAATCTGTCAAATATTTTACAGAAATACCGAGGGAATAAAAATGAATCAAATCGAGTCATTACTTCCCCAGCATCCATATACCTAATAACGGTTTTTCAAATTTCCGGTTGGCTCGGTTAATCTGTGAGATATTTTAAGATAAACTAAGTGATAATATTTAGTTTGGTAGCGAAGATGAGGGAAATCGGTTCATGAATTACCACAGTCCTAATATTCTATATAAGATTGTTTTCGTTTAGCCCTTACTTACTTGTTATATACCGAATTTGAAGCTTTGCGACTTGAGAGGGTATAAATTGTTCGATTACACCCGAACTTAGCCCTTCCTTACTTATGTATTTTATAATTAATTTATAGTTTCAGTGTGGTTGACTGAGAAAAAGACAGCTTATTAAGCATATAATTGCTAAATACCGAATTGAAATATTTTCGCTTAATTATATTAATTAGTTATGCTGAGATATTTCGCGTTTTAACCGAGTGGGCATGATATAAAGAGACCCGTAAGGATGGAAACAATTATGTATGATATACTAAGATTAGGTGAATGTGGACTAATTTTATGAATATTTATTGAATATAAAGGGAATGTATTGAAGAATAATGACCGATGTATCCCGCGTTAGGTAGACCAAAGGCACAAAGCCTCAGTAAAAGGCTAGTTGAAAGTTAAGATTGATTTCGAATATTTTTTGTTCTGAGTTCCAACATATTATTATAAATATTTGCACTCAGTTTTATTTTTGTAGTTCATAGAAACATGAGCAACTGTCACACAAAATTTTATCACATACAGTGTTTTTAAAAAATCTGTGCTGAGGATTTGCACAACGATCTTTTAATACACATGCAAGTACTCATGTGTGAGTATTTATATATTTAAATTGCGAAATAAACCCGCCAACAAGCCAACGGCTTAACCTACACACAGCTATCACGATTCCATGTTACCCTCTGCTCCTTCCTATCTTTTGTAACTTGGCATCCACAAGTCAACTTTATCCCCCACGCGTGCTAACGACGTTAATTTAATCCACTTTATTTTTTAATTGCCAGCCACTTTTTCGTTATGTTCACCGCCAGTAACGAGCGTCATCAATTCCGCCCAATCAGCGGTAAAGCAGTGGTGGCTTTTCGCTCTTCGATCCACTAAATGACCGAATTCGGGCTACCCGCTTCAAATACACAAACACATATATGTATACAAACATATTTACATACATATGGTGCATGACAACAAATATGGGAATTATCTGCTGACAAGCGTGAAAAGTGCTCGGAAGGTACTCACGTGTGCAGAAGCGTGGCTCGTCGCTGCCGTCGCCGCAGTCGTTGACGTTGTTGCAGTACTTGCTGAGCGGCACACAGCGCGTGTTCGCGCAGGTGAACTCGGACAGTGAGCACTGCTGTTGGGCGCCGCTGGCCCCCGGCTTGGATGTGGCGGTGGCCATCACGGCTGCCACTACAGGCGCCAGGGGCAGCGATGTTGCATCTGAAGGCGCGTTTGCTGTCCTGGCAGTGGTTGTGTTGAAGGTGGAAGACGTGGCTGTCGCCGCTGTTGTGGTTGCTGCCGAGGCAATGCAGAGGAAGCACAGGGCTAATAGTGGCACCAAGGCTCGGGCAGAGGTGGGTTGGTTGGTGTTATTAAGGATTGCTGTTGCTGTTGTAGTTGTTGCGCCGGCATTAATGGACCGAGCGCTTGCTGTGCTGCTCACTTTCATTGTTGCTGCTGTTGTTGCTGACATTGATGGCAAGCGAAACTGAGCAAACAGACCGCTATTCAAAGTCGGCAAGCAACTGGGCTGCGGCCATTTTAAGTGGCTGCCACTGCCTGTGGCTGGCTTTGTTGCAGTCACTGCTGCTGTGTCTGCGTCCACCGCCAGCGCCAACACCCGCATCGCGCTCGTCATCAGCGCCGCGCTTGCTTTTGTTTCCGAAATTGTGCAATCAATAGTTGTTGTTTTTGGTTGAATTAACCCCGTGTTGTGTGTGAGCGTGGCGTCGCTTTGTAGCTTTGTGGAAGTTGCACGTTCTATAATGGCAGCGGCGTTCTTGCGCGCACTTGCATTGAAACTAGCGAGACCGGCGAGGCGCCACGGAGCGTATGTGGAATCCTTGGAAACATCCAATTTACATCGCTGCTCTTGGGCCCGAGCATGGTGCTCTTCACATGTGCGCTGATTGCTATCTCGCTGTTGCACGTTCGTGCTGTGGCAGCTCTTCGAAGGCGGCGAGTTTTCTTTGTTATTGCTTATGTTGTTTCTATTGTTATCACTCTTGACCAAGGGGCAGTGATTGTGATTTTCGGCAATGTTCAGCATCTGCTTGAGTGGCTCAGTGGTTGTTTTGGTGTTCTCGTTGAACTTTGTTGATTGCTGTTGTTTCTGGAATTTTAAGCGCTTTTTGCTTTTGAATCTCTGCCGCCATTTTATCGACATTATTGCATCTGCAAGTGCCAAAAGAAAGTAGAAATTAAAACAATGCATTCAGTATCACAGAGTGTGTATGTATATCTAGCAACGGCTGGGCGGGAGGGGGAGTTGGGACGTCATATACAACATTATTATTATGCAACGAATATTCAAGGTATTCACGATTACAGTCTCGTCCACACAAATGGAATAATCAGAATTATTAAAATTACTTTACACAAATTTATTATTATTAAAAATAAATAGCGATGAGCATCGAGGTAATGTATTTCAAATTGTCTACAAACCATTGGTCTTATGCTGTAAACTATTAAACAGTAATGGGAGGACTCTGGTGGATTATGAGCATGCAAACTGGCTCTTCCATACTAACTACACAATCACTTCCAAATTTAGGACAAACATGGACCAACTGCGGCCATGGAATCTCTCAAATACTAAAGCCGGTATGAATTTTAACGCACAACTCTTTTGTACTTGTTGTCTCAGTAAAGACTTTTAAAATTTATAAACCCAATACCCTCTGCTAAATTTTGGTATAGTGTCTCAACCTTAACAGCATCCGCGGCATTATAACAATTTTAAAATGTAAACAAATTTTTAATTCACAAATTTCGAACCAAAACGTCCCCGCGATTTTTAACAGAGTTTTATTGGGTTTTCCAAAATTATTGCCTGACAAAATATTTATTTATTCTACAGTTCTAGTATTAATATTCTTTTGCAGTCGATTGGTAAAGAAAGTATTTTTTGTTAGAAATGTTGAGAATATCAAACAGAGTTTTACAATAATTTTAATAAAATTAAAATGATATGCATAGCATCAAGTGGTGAAGGTATCTAATTATATGACCAAGACTGTATAGGCTCAGAAGCTCACATAAATAAAGGAATATAAAGCTAAAGTTCCACTTCATTTTGTAAATATTTTTGTTAACTGACATCAATGGTTAATTATGGCCAAAAATGACTTCATCAAGAATTTACAAAAATGTAATTACACAAAAGCAAGTCAAATATGTTGACTCGGTGGTATCGTAATTCACATACATTTATGATAATAAAGGATTTTTCAAAAAAGGAACGCTACAAAAGTAGACAGATAGGGACAGCAAACGACCAACAACGTGTCGGAATTATTAAAATTTTCTACCGAAATTCGGCGTCAGTGGTACTACGTCCAATTTTTGGTCTTCATGAATAGCTTCGTCAATAAGCAGAATATGCGTTATTGCTCAGGCAGCAATCCACACGTACTCCATGAGTCTCAATTGTATTCCGACGGCGACTTCTTCGTTGATGATCCAGACCGGCACGTTATTGTGAATGGGAATCGCTACCGCTCAATGTAAGCCGAATATTTGGACTTGGAAAATATGTGATTCCAACAGGACGGTCCCACAAGTCATACAGCGAATGTCACAATCGTCATGCAAAAAAAAATCGAGTTCCATACATAATGGCATCGAATGCACTTTCACAGGAATTAGAAATTTCACTGATATCCCATGCCGAGTTTGTTTTATTTAAGTTTGCATCACTCTTATTTCAAAAACTCTTTACAAGAAGAAATGAGCTGACTATAAGTAAAGTATGATATAAACGCATACTTAATTGGTTTACAATGTTCATTGTTATAAATGAGTACTTAATTATACATTCGCTAAATATTTATAAATGCGTGGTGCACATATAGAGACAGCAGTACACATAGATCAAGCACATAAATCAAGGAAGGAATGGTCCGAGGTGGATATAATATCAGGTACCGTAGTTCAGAATTCACAACGTAATATCTTGTCTTGAGGACCGGTGCGAATTCCTTGGACTTAGCATATTTCATTCGAGGTATTAAGAGGATTAAGACCAATCGTCCATCGAAGGCATTAACTTTAACGCAGTAGTCTGCTTTACAGGCTTCAAAAAATCGATTTTTTTGTTTTGTTTTAAATCTCTTCCAAAACTATCCAAGAATTTGTCTTTTAAATTCCAGAGGCCAATTCGACATATTTTCTAAGCTAGAGCAGTTTTAGTGGCCGAGCGTCGAGCTCAGGCAGACATTAAAGCGCGTTTTCTCGAGTTTTCATTTTCACAAGTGTTAGAAAACGGTGCCGGCGATAGCAAAAATAATATACATATGTCCGATCGAAAAAACCGAAGTGATCTAGCTTCAGTATTAAATTATCTTCTATTTGAACTAAAAAGTTGGACAAAAGTATTATTTAAACTACTTGTTTTGCAACTTAAAGTTAATTCATTTTCTTAAAAAAGTGAATTTTTTTCCAAACTTCGAAAAAATTTGGAATTTTATAACTTCTTCGGTATTTTTTTAGTTCATAAAGAAAATAATCTTATACAAATTAAAAAAAAAATTTGATTCGACTGTTTCAGATGCATTGCACTACCTCCATCACCGGCACCGATTTACAAGTGCAGACTCCAGGCGCTCCAGAAAAATACTTACAACTTTGAGAAAATTTCAATATTTTTTAATAATAAACATTGTTTTTTAAGCCTTAAGTATAGTACACTATCGTCTTAAAATTTCGTTTACCGCAATCATTTCCTTCCCTTTCAAAAAAAATTGCTAAAAAACGCTTTTTTTCGGCTTCTAAAGCAGATTACTGCCTTAATATTCCATCAGTTACTCCGTCATAAGGAATCACAAGTAGTTACAACGTGAATTAAGAAAACCATGAATTAAATATATTAGGTTGGCAAATATCTCCCTTCCGATTTTTTGCTTTTTATTCAATGCTTTATAAAAAGTGTTACAGTGATCGGATTCATTTCAAATATGCGCCGTTTCAATAATACTCCCCTCCTTATTTGCGAAAAACTCGGACAGCCACTTTTCACAGCCTCTTTTGAGTTCAACTTTACACCACCAAGGTCGTTCACCATGGACAGGAACAAGTGGTAATCACTTGGCGCTATGTCCGGGCTATATGATGGATGCGGTAAAACCTCCAATCCGAGCTCCCGTAGCTTCTGACGAGTCATCAACAAAGTTTGTGGTCTGGCGTTGTCCTGTTGGCCAATTCTGGACGTATCTGGTCGATGACCATCAATCCCAGCTTGGCCACTGTTTGGGACGATTCACCGGCATTCGACACGACCGTTTTCGCTTGATATTTTCGTATATGATTCATTTTTCATCGCCAGTCACCATCCGCTTCAAAAATGGGTTCTGTTCGTTCCGTTTGAGCAGCATATCGCAGGCGTTGATTCAGTCCAGAAAGTTTTTTTGGGTCAAATCATGCAGCACCCAAACATCAAGCTTTTTTGTGTATCCAGCCTTCTGCAGATGGTTTAAAATGGTTTGGTGACTAACTCCCATCTCCTGGGCGATGTCACGAGATGCCACATGCCGGTCTAACTCGATGTTTTCCATGATTTGATCGGTATTCGTCGTCACAGGTCTTCCGCCGGCTGGTTTATCCGTGGTGTCGTTTTCACCCGCTCTGAATCGTCGAAACCAATCCTCCGCAGTTCGAAGTGATAGAGTACCAACTCTATCGAATACCGATCAAATCATGGAAAACATCGAGTTAGACCGGCATGTGGCATCTCGTGACATCGCCCAGGAGATGGGAGTTAGTCACCAAACCATTTTAAACCATCTGCAGAAGGGTGGATACACAAAAAAGCTTGATGTTTGGGTGCTGCATGATTTGACCCAAAAAAACTTTACAAAAACTTTCCAAAACACCATTAATCTCACGGAACGTTCTCTAGCGGATTTGTCTTTAATGAAGGAAAACTTTAATGATTTAATGAACTCCATGTTGAACGCAATATCCAAACTAATTATGAAAAGCGTCGTTTTGTAGGCTATGTCAAGACCTTTCAAAGATGTATAGTATTGCCAGATACGAGCTCTGTAGCGCTTTATACATAGGCACGATATTCAAAAGACAAAAAGGTGGAAGGGAGATATTTACCAACCTAATATTAAGGGTTGAGTTATTCGAGGATTTCGTAAACACGTTTGATACGGTCTTGTATGTATGTTATTGGCGTTCAACCGTTTAGCCGGTTATAGCCGAATCGATGAGAGCCCGCCACTCTTCTCTTTCCTTCGCAGTTCGGCGCCAGTTGGAGATTCCAAGTGTAACCAGGTCGCTTTCCACCTGGTCCCTCCAACGGAGTGGAGGCCTTCCTCGGCTTCCTCCGGCGGGTACTGCATCGAACACTTTCAGGGCTGGAGTGTTTTCGTCCATTCGGGCAACATGACCTAGCCAGCGTAGCCGCTGTCTTTTTATTCGCTGAACTATGCTAATGTCGTCGTATAACTCGTACAGCTCATCGTTCCATCGTCTGCGGTATTCGCCGTTGCCAATGTTCTGAGGACCATAAATCTTGCGCAAAATTTTCCTCTCTAAAACTCCTAGTGTCGTCTCATCTGATGCTGACATAGTCCAAGCTTCTGCACCATAAAGCAGGACGGGAATGATAAGCGACTTGTAGAGTTTGATTTTGGTTCGTCGAGAGAGGACTTTGCTGTTCAATTGCCTACTCAGTCCAAAGTAGCACCTGTTGGCAAGTGTGATTCTGCGCTGGATTTCGAGGCTGACATTTTTGGTGTTGTTGATACTGGTTCCCAGGTATGCGAAATTATCTACAACTTCGAAGTTATGACTGTCAACAGTGACGTGGGAGCCAAGACGCGAGTGCGCCAAATGTTTGCTTGATGACAGGAGATATTTCGTCTTGTCCTCATTCACCTCCAGACCCATTCACTTCGCATCGTTATCCATGAGGGAAAAAGCAGAACAAACGGCGCGGTAGTTGATTCCGATGATATCAATATCATCGGCGTACGCCAGGAGCTGTACACTCTTGTAGATGATTGTACCTTCTCTATTTAGCTCTGTAGCTCGTATTATTTTTTCCAATAATAGATTGAAGAAGTCGCACGATAGTGAGTTACCTTGTCTGAAACCTCGTTTGGTATCGAACGGCTCGGAGAAGTCCTTCCCAATCATGACGGAGCTTTTGGCGTTGCTCAACGTCAACTTACACAGCCGTATTAGTTTTGCGGGGATACCAAATTCAGACATCGCGGCATAATGGCAGCTCCTTTTCGTGCTGTCGAAAGCAGCTTTAAAATCGACAAAAAGGTGGTGTGTGTATCCTATTTTCACGGGTCTTCTCCAAGAATTGGCGCATGGTGAATATCTGGTCTTATATTACCGTAAATTATATCATTTGTGCCTTGTTTAAACAAGTAATTAGTAGAATACCAGACAATACAAAACAAAATTCATATACAATGAAAAGCTTGGTTTTTTAAATCACTTTTGAAGTCAAAGATAAACACATTTTTCGAAACAACTTACTTAACCCTTTCATGCCCGAATTAAAATGGGCGGAGCTAACATTTTTTAGGACAGATATATATTAGTCTTAACTCAAATATGAAGTGATAAAAATTTCAAAGTCCTATGTATCCTGGTTCATTAGTTACAGGATGTTGCTTATAGGCACAAATTAGATTATTATAAAAAAACTAAACACTTTTCTCGTGAAATTTTTTTTTAAATAACTCTCTTATCTTTACTTATTTATATAGTTCACTTTGTTTTAAAATAAAACAATTTTTTTTATGTTTTTGAACACTTTTTGTATAAACACTTCAGTATAACTTTTTCGCGAAACCGATTTTGACAATTCCACTCTGCGGAGAAGGCCTACTGAATGAATACGTGCACAGCTCATTACAAAAAATGTAACTGTAAGCTTGCACAACACATAAGTCTACATAATTGAAAAAACCGCTGGTCAAAAATATTTAAATAACGAGAGTTAGAAGCCGGTAAGTACAATGTTGCCTATAGGCAACATTTGGCATGAAAGGGTTAACTACGAATCTCACAATTTTTCGCATTTCATTTCCCAACACTAGTGCAAAAACATGTTTCATAGGTGGCAAAAAATGAACATTACCGCCAGGAAAGTCATTTAGCCGGTTAAAGTACCGGTTAAGTGAGAGGAGACGAAGAATAAAAATTTATTTAAATAGTCATCGCTTTTTTACAGCTCAAGTTTTTGTCATTGTGCTGTTGCTGCTTTTCGCATTGCACGCTTTTCACTTCTCCTTAGGAGCATCTTTGTGTGTGTGTGTGTGCATCTCAGATTTACGTCAGAAGTTTTCGAATACAAACTTTAGCAATGCACGAGGACTCGCATAAAGACTTTATTTTTTCAACAACAATTTTGATTTATCTCGTCACGAAATAATAAAAATGAAATTTTCTCTCAACTCGAGCACTTTTTGCCGGATTCTACTCATTTAGGTAGGAGCGCGTGTGTTTACTTGTAACGGTCTGAAGTTGACTTCTCCACGCAACTATTCTTTTGTAATTTGTTATATTCGCAAGCATCTGGACTGTAGTGCACTGACGTTGCCTAACACGCGGAAAATACTGCAAAAGTTTTTGAGCGAGTGGCGCTTCGTGCGCTTCATTGCAGGCTTGTCGGTTGACGGATTGATTGACTGTGCTGCGTGGCAACGACGAGGTGGTGCATGACAGTAGTTGTTGTTGCACTTGTTACAAGCATCCAATTTAAGTTGGCGCTACTAGTAGCGGCGGGCGATTAACGATAAAGGGTGGCTATTGCACGAATTTGGATTTGAAATGCTTTGAGTTCCTGTTTTATCCCAAGATCAGAGCTATTTGCTATTTCTAACAAACGAGCCTAGAAGTAAGAAATAAGATAGCAAAATATATTGTCGTAAGTTTGTTTGGCAGAGCGGAAACATGGTCACAGCTCAATGCTCAACAAGTAGTCTACCGTAAGTTGTCTAGAGGAGGGCGGTAAGGAGAGAGAAGATAGAGATTTAGAACTATCCAAAGAAAAACATTAATCTCTTAGTTGCTTATGAAACCATGAAATTTATGTGAGGAAGTTTACGTATACCAGCTCTGCATATCAGAGGATATGTTATAATATATATTTAAAATGTGAAATCTTTTCTCAGCATAGTTTTTCTCGACAATGTGAGACCACTGAGCGGCAAACATGGATGAAACTTCAACTAAGATAACGCCAATACCAGGAAAACATTTCCATCAGATTGCCTTAAAGGAAACAAGTAAGGAAAGGCTAAGTTCGGGTGTAACCGAACATTTTATACTCTTGCAATTTATTGAAGAAATTTTATTAAGATAACGCACAAATTTACCCACAAATTCGGCACAAAGTTTAATAGAATAACGAAAATCGTCCTATATAGTGTATGAGGGCTGAGGTAATTCCTGAACCGATTTCATTCAATTTCGCCAGCAAGGTACACTATATCCAATACTATACGCTCACTTAATTTTGCTAAGATATATCACATATTAACCAATAGATATATGCGTAATAAAGCCCAACGAATTTTTGAAAAACCTTTAATTAGGTATATGGGGGCTAGGAGATGTTGTGACCCGATTTTAATAATTTTTGGAACAGAGACACACTATTGGAAGAAAACAATTTCCTCTGAATTACACTAAATTAGTTGAGAGATTTACCCATATTTTCGGTTAAAATTTAACTTTAGGCGCTGAGTTCAACATGTTGGATATCTGGGGCCTTGAAAAGTTATAGTCCGTTTTCGACAATTTTTTCACAAGTGATGCCACAGATCATATACAGTATTTGTGTAAAGTTTTATTTCGCTATCATCATTGGTTCCTAATGTATATGTTATAAAGTGAAGGATTCAGATGGAATTCAAAATTGAGTTATAAAGAAAGTAGTCGTGGTTGTGAACCGATTTCATCCATTTTCCACACATGTCATCAGGGTGTCAATAAAATATTATGTACCGAATTTCATTGAAATCTGTCGAGTAGTTCCTGAGATATGGTTTTTGACCCATAAGTGGGCGATGCCACGCCCATTTCCCATTTTGTAAAAAGATCTGAGTGCAGCTTCCTTCTGCTATAATTTCTGTGAAATTTTGTGTTTCTGACGTTTCTCGTTAGTGAGTTAACGCACTTTTAGTCATTTTCAACCTAACCTTTGTATGGGAAGTGGGCGTGGTTATTATCCGATTTCTTTCATTTTAGGACTGTATAAGGAAACGGCGAAAATAAATGACTGCAGAAAGTTTGGTTTATATAGCTTTATTGGTTTGCAAGATATGTATAAAAAACCTATTTGGGGCGGGGTCACGCCCACTTTTCCAAAAAAATTACATTCAAATATGCCCCTCCCTAATGCGATCCTATGTTCCAAATTTTATTTTCATAACTTTATTTATGGCTTAGTTATAGCTCTTTATGTGTTTTTGGTTATCGCCATTTTGTGGGCGTGTCAGTGGTCCGATTCCGCCCATTTTCGAACTTAACCTTCTTATGGTGCCAAGGAACACGTGTTCCAAGTTTCATTAAGATATCTCAATTTTTACTCAAGTTACAGCTTGCACGGACGGACAGACGGACGGACGGACAGACAGACATCCGGATTTGAACTTTACTCGTCACCCTGATCACTTTGGTATATATAACCCTATATCTAACTCGTTTAGTTTTAGGATTTACAAACAACCGTTAGGTGAACAAAACTATAATACTCTCTTTAGCAACTTTTGTTGCGAGAGTATAATAATAGAGTATTGATTGTCTAATAATGCTATATAAAGGGAGAGAGAGGTTCAGTTGTGTCTACAAGACATCAA
Organism: Zeugodacus tau; assembly: GCA_031772095.1. Lineage (NCBI taxonomy): Eukaryota > Metazoa > Arthropoda > Insecta > Diptera > Tephritidae > Zeugodacus > Zeugodacus tau. Next base: position 35,815,230 of record CM062653.1, on the reverse strand, counting down.
AATGAGTGTATGTCCCCAATTTATTCCGGATTTAGCACTGCATTATGAATTTCAAGAAAAGAAGGACTTGGTATGTCTGTAAAGGAGGTTATGAATTAAAAAAGTAAAAGAACTTAGAACCTCTGAAAAAAGTGATTATAACACAAGGCTTGGCTTTTAAATAAAAACTCTAAAAGCCAAATATGGGATACGACTTGTGCGACTAATATTGCTATAATACAGAGAATAAAGAGAATATCCATAAGGGCTTTTGTGATTATTATGGTAAAGAAAGAAGTAGAGGACATTAGAATGAAATATATAACTCCAAGATTACTCGACCCATTGGCTAATGCTTTAGTACATTCCTGAGACACGCCTAAAAAGAAGAGATATGCCTGCATACTAAAGATCAACGTTTCACCAAAATAGCTCCATCACTTGCTTGAGCTTGTATAGTTTTGAAACAGATTTAAGATTTTATAACTTATTGTTAGGCTTTAAGAAAGAACTATTGAAAAAAATAACAAAAGGAACCGAAATGAACTCATAAGCATAGTAATATGTTGAAGAAAGTGGTACCCAAATTCTTCTAACTTTCGCTGCGAGTATAAAAAAATATAAAACACTCTCCTTCTAGCATGGCTTTACTCTCTTTCATCTTTGTTTGCTTTGTTATTGATATTTTGTGCGCGACTTAAAACAAACAATAATAATGGAACAATATTTTTTTTCCAATATTTATTGCAGGCCCCTCCACGCTTCGGTCCGGGGGAAGCAATGTGCGAAAATAAATGAATGTTGAAAATTTATTAAAGTGTATTTTGTCACGGTTACAGGGAGGGGGGTGTCAAAGCGGAAGCGGATCAATGCTGTTCCAAAAACAAAAGGAAGAAGTAATGAAATCAAAATAACGTTGGATTTCAGCAGTAACGGCAGCAGCAACTATCGCCATTTGAATTGGCGGTTGCCCGACATCGACCGCATTCGCCGACACAGATCCCCTTCGGCAGCCGCCACCACAGTCGAAGTGGTGTCGATGTGATAAAGCGTTTTTTCTCATAAATACACTTTGCGCAAAAACTATGAGCCGTTGTAGACAACAACAACAGCAGCAACAACACCACCGTCAACTATAACACACATCCGCATAATAAAAGCAACAAAAACTACGCGTTGCAGCAAACATGTCGTCGCTGTTGTCAGCGCTATTGACGACAATGATAACAACAATAAGGCAAAAACGCAACAACAACAGCCATTGTGCGGGTGTGTGCACAATTGCGAACGACAAACGGACGGACAAACTGACCGAACGCAAACAACCGCAATGGCAGCGCAATGGCGATGATTTATTGCGACCGGCTGACACGACAACGAGCAGCGAGCAACGCGCAATGCCAATGCGAGAGCAACAAAGAGGACAACAGCAACAACAACAACAACAGCAAGAGAGCAACACTAACAACAATAAACAGAAATGAATGAATAAAGAATAATGCAACGCGAAATGCAGCAACAATTAAATCAATTTAAAAACAACAACAACACACCCACACATTCACACAAACACAGGAAGAGTGTCAATGCGCCTGTATGTATGTATGTATGTATATATGTTCACACATGTACACAGCGTTGGCGAAATCCAAACAAGTTCAAAATGTGTTAAGTTCTTTTTAATTTCATTGCTTTTGTTGTTGTTTTGTTGTGTTTATTGCTTCATCGTTTTAATTGTGGCATTTCCATTCTAATTTCACGCTTCACATTTACGGCACGGCACATGTGTGAAAATTATCTGAATGCCGCACTCCTGGCTGGGCGTGTGTAATTAAAATTCATAAATTTTACATTTCATTTGATTTAGAACTTTTTCATTTGTTTTTGTTTTTGTTGTTGCTTTCCATTCTATGCGACATGTTGTACTCTGAGTTTGTGTATGTTCTATTGCTTTGGGTTTTTTTTTTGGCCCATCACACATACATAGCTCGTGTTATTAAAAAGTCATCATCATTACGACAGCATTGACGCGCTCGTTGAATGTCTAGACAGGCATTTAAATGGAAATTGTCGCAAATTTTGCCTGCATTTGAAAAGCGCTTGTCGTGACTTTATTTCCCCCTCTTTAACTGTATATCCATACGCGAACACGCGCTCACAATAATGCCAACGCTGAACAAGGGCGTACGCTTTTTGAGTGTGCTGGTGGGGTGGGAAATTCAAATAAAATGTGGACTAATTGCACTTTTTACAGCCCTTTCGAATAATAATAATGGATGGGTCGAAACTCCTATATTGCTTTCTAGATATCCTCAAATAACGGTTTTTATTAAAGGAAGGAAAATAGTCGATTATCTCCAAAATTTGCGCAGTAAAATCGATGGCATTTTATTTGTACGCACCTCAGGTCTTGGAGTATATCCCCAACCAGATCGGAGGGAATCACTACTATGGTCGTATACGGATAGGCTCCAATAATGTTCGAGTTGTTTTTTGTAAATTACAATACCATAAATAGTTAGAATTCAAAATTTCATTATATAGTAGGTTAGGTTAAGTTCAAAGACTGATCCTCGCGACAGGTGTGGCGATGGATCCCACTTACCCAGCTAAAGATGCAGGTGCACTGTGATGCCAAAAGACTCCTGATTAGGGATCCCAAAGAAGACCCTTACATATCGTCGAAACGGGTTGAGCCTATCACAATTTTTATGAGGCGGCTAATGTCTATTCCGGCGAGTTCGCATGGTTCACCAAAAATTTAGCTACCGAATTATTCGCAAAACTGACTGCTGGACAGTGGAGGAAGAAATGACTTGGTGTTTCCACTTCGCCTTCCTCCTTACAGATATGGCAGTTGACTCCCGGCAGGATTTCTAGCCTCATCGCAAGTATGCCGTAGGTGAGTACACCCACTATTGCGGTGTACCATTTATGTTCCGCCGACACCTTCCTGCATCATGAGATAGGATGACGGGTGCCTCTTCTTGCAGGCTCATCCACTCAGCAGTTCCCAGCGATTCCACGATGACCCGATACCTAAACGAGTCTGAAGCTTGATGCTATTGACAATAACCTAGATACTCCTTAACTAGCTTTGAGTACATATTCAGCGACCTCAGTGCCATAATTGTCGCTCTGTTATCGGGGTGGATACTCAACCCACTGAAGGCTATTCTTCTAGCAATTCATCAATCACTGTTGATGCATTATATGATATATCTGTCGACGCACCTAGGCGTTTGGAAGACCCATTGTGAAATCACTGGGACTGAAATATGCTCTCTGAACTATCCTGTGGTTAAATATTTCACAAAGTTGGATATGTGCAACTTCCGCCACATCGTCGAGAAAACAGCGTCCAAAAGTTGCGATTCATTATATGCAAAGTTGGCAAGATTATTAGCAGGCTAACAGCTAAGAAGGTGAGACAAATAAAATAAACTAACCATAGTCATATTGCATTTTTATATTCTTGCATCAAAGTTGCTAAAGAGAGTAAGTCCTAATACCGAATAACCGAGTTAGATATAGGGTTTCATATATCAAAATGATCAGGGTAACGAGTAAAGTTCAAATCTGGATGTCTGTCTGTCCGTGCAAGCTGTAACTTGAGTAAAAATTGAGATATCCTGATGAAACTTGGTACACGTATTTCTTGGCACCATAAGAAGGTTAAGTTCGAAGATGGGCGAAATCGGACCACTGCCACGCCCAAAAAATGGCGATAACCGATAATATATAAAGGTATATAACTAAGCGATACATTAACCTATGAAAGTGAAATTTGGTATGAAGGATCGCACTATGATTTGGATGTAATTTTTTTGGGGAAGTAGGCGTGGCTCCGCCCTCTAATAAGTTGTTTGCACATATCTCGTAAACTACTAAAGCTATATCAAGGAAACTTTCTGGAGTCGTTTCTTTTAGCTACTAAAAAAATGTGCAGTGCAAAAATGGAATAAATCGGAATATAACTACACCCACCTCTTATACAAAGGTTATGTGGAAAACTACTGAAAATGTTTTAACTCAGCAATGAAAACCACCAGAAACTTTACGTTTCATTATAAAAATGGTACAGAAGAGCTGCACTCAAAATGGTATACAAAATTTTAAATGGGCGTAGTACCGCCCACTTATGGGTCAAAACCATTTCTCCGAAACTACTCGAACAATTTCAATGCAATTCGGTTTATAATATCTTCCCGGATTCCCATTGATATGTTATGAAAATAGTCCAAATCGGTTCACAATCACGGCTACTTCCCATTTACCCGAGCTTTGGAGAATACTTTATACCATATCGAGCCTTTACCGCCATTTTAGCGTAAGCGACAAAAATTAGGAGATCAGAAATACAATTAATACAACTCTCCTAATCAACTTTATGACTGCACACTATACTAGAATAGTATTTAAAAGAAATTGCATCTTCATCAACCCATTTTGTTATTAGACTAATCCAATTGTTTAAAATATATTCAAGCACTCACCTAATCTAAAATAGAAATATCTCGAGTAACTAAAAAAATTTAGAGTGTTTGAATTTCACCTATTTGCTCTCATTGTGTTTACATCAGCACACATACAGATGTGCGTTTGAATACTTATAACTGACAATTCCTTTCGGCATCTCCCGAGAATTGTACATTGTGCATGGTGTATAATGCATATGTGGGACAGAATAGATCGAAAGATGGTAGTTGTGTAAATCCGCAGCCAGTGAAAGCCCCTTCATTTTCTATTCAGACCATATGTTGGCATTTTGTAAGCGGGAATATGTTTGAGTTGTGTGCTTTGCTGTTATAGAAGAATAAACAGCTAACCGAAATGGCTGCAATGCTGTTATGTGACATCCATGATGGCGGAAGTAAATGCTCTAGTGGACACAAGCATACACATGTGCGGTAACTATATTTAAAGAATAAAAGAGGTCTGAAAAGGATAACTTCGACGAGTGAGCTGGGTAGCCTTCCATTCAACCGTCATCCGCTCACCGGAAGACAACTTGATTTTCCTCTGCGTCAAGTTTGTTTAAAAACCGGCAGTAAACAACGTATAAATACAGTTACTAAAGCCACTAAAATCTAGTATATATAGATTCGTTGTAAATTTTGAAGTTTGGTGTTGTTCAGTCTCTTTAAAAGACACTACATGATAAGTAAGCTTTGAATATTACACTTACGACATTCTTTTTTATTCGAAGCCAAAGTTGTGCTTTACAGAGCAGAAAGAGCTGATTCTATTTAATTAACTGAAATTAGTATCAAAGCTGGAGGGCTTTCGTCCATTCGAACAACATGATCTAGCCAGCGTAGCCGCCGTCTTTTTATTCGCTGGACTATGTCAATGTCGTCGAATATTGTAGGGACCATAAATCTTGTGCAAAATCTTTCTCTCAAAAACTGCTAGTGCTGTCTAATCGGATGTTGACATCGTCCACGCTTCTGCACCGTAAAGTAGGACGGGAATGATGAGAGACTTGTAGAGTTTGGTTTTGTTCGTCTAGAGAGGACTTTACTTTTCAGTTGTCTACTTAGTCCAAAGTAGCACCTGTAGGCAAGAGCGATTTTGCGTTGGATTTCAATGCCGATATTTTACTTTATAAAAATCATCCCTTTCTCAACTTCAATTCATAATTTGCTAAATTGCTCTAAGTCCCGATAAAGTTCATTACTATAGCAGTGCAATACAATGACAGGCGATTTCCAAGTCCTCCTAGACTAGCTTAAAGTCTTAGTCTACTAATCCAATGACAGATATCAAAATTCATTAAGCACTAAAAGAAAATAATATCGTGAGTGAAGGGAGTACTCCATGTGCTGGAAAATCTGCGGTTGTTTAACTATTGAGCGACAGATGGCTTTGTGAGCATTTTGCATGTTTCCAGCTGATAAGGATGAAGGACACAGGAAATGCTATAAGGAAGCAACTAAAAACAGGAAAGGCATGGCAAGTGTGTCAGTTTACTTCAGCTTGTCGACGAGGAAAAAAGGCGATTACAGACAAATGATTCAACCACAAGCTGCTATGAAATAATGAGACAAAGTTTTCCAACACCAAAATAAAGGAAAGCAAGTAACTAGACTCAGCAAGGCGACAACGGTAAAAGGCAAAGTGAAAATGGCGTCAATTTTCAGTAATGAAAGAGTGAGCGTAGTCCTACACATAACCTAACACATCCCTTGCAACATGGGCGAAGGGAATACAAATGCAGTTTTCGCAGGCGAAGAGTAACAAAGGCTTCCTGTATATATAGACATGATGACTGCACATGGAAGAGAACAAGGAGGGAATTATGCGTGGGTCTATTCATTGGAAGACTGGCGGATTGTGAAGAGAAAAGCGGATTGTGGATTCGCCGGCAGTGCAAGTGACGGATTGTGGTGACAGCGGCGGCTGAAACTAAAGCTGCAATAGAAGCAAGGAAACAGTGGTGGCGCAAACTGAACCTACCGCCTCATATTTCACAAGCAAACAAATATTCACATCTATATATCTGCAATAATTTCTTTATAAATGCTATTAAAATGAAATAGCTAAAACTTTAAAGCAGAGGTTTGTAGTTAATAATTTCGTTACGATATTTTAACTTAGTTTAAGAGTTAGGCTTCTTAAAATTACCGATACCATGACTGAGGTAAACATATGTATTAACTTGAGTTCAGTAAGTTATTCATAAGGGACGTAAACGCCTGTTATCTCAGACCAATTTTAAAGAAACTAATCTTCGGACGATGTTAGTTTCGTATCAGGAGAACTATGTATATGAACTAAGTGTTTTACAGTTGATTTTATATACAACTTTCATATATTCAAATTAAATCTAATCGTCTTCACAAAAGTCCGAAAAAACGTTTAAATCAGGGTCCCTATTCTGTATCTCGATTCGAAAGTTAATTCTATTCGAATTTCATATTCGACTCGAATTAGTTTTGGTATTCTGTAAAAAATCGAATTTAGCTTTTGAATATTCGAAAGTTGTACCACCCTGTGCCAGAATTTTCGAAAGCCAAATGAAACAAGTAAGGAAGGGCTAAGTTCGATTGTGACCGAAAATTTTATACTCTCGCAATTTATTGATTTAAGTTTAATAAGATAACACACCATTAGGCCCATATATTCGGCATAAAGTCCAATAGCATAACGAAAATCATCATATATGGTATATGAGAGCTGATGTAATTCCTAAACCGATTTCACTCATTTTCGTCACAAAGCTAAACTATATCCAAGACTATATGCTCACTTAATTTTGCTAAGATATCTCACATATTAACCGATATATGCGGAATAAAGCCAGCACATAATTAGGTATAGTGGAGCTAGGGGAAGTTCTGATCCGACTTTAATAATTTTGGAACAGGGACACACAATTAGGAGAAAAAAATTTCCTCTGAATTAAATTAAAATATCTGAAAGATTTGCCGATATTTACGGTGAAAAAATACCCTTAGGTACTGAGTTCTTCATGTAGATATCCAGGGTTTTGAAAAGTTATAGTCCGATTTCGAAAATTTTTCCATAAGTGAAGCCACAGATGATATACAGTATTTATGTAAAGTTTCTTCATCGGTTCCTTATGTATATATTGTAAAGTGAACGAATCAGATGGAATTCAGAATTGAGTTATATGGGAAGTTGGCGTGCTTGTGAACCGATTTCGCACATTTTTCATCCGTGTTGTCAGGGCGTCAAGAAAATATTATATACCGAATTTTATTGAAATCAGTTCTGATTTGACCCATAAGTGGGCGATGCCACGCCCATTTTTCATTTTGTAAAAAAATCTGAGTGCAGCTTCCATCTGTCATTTCTTATGTAAAATTTAGTGTTTCTTCGTTAGTGAGTTAACTCACTTTTCGTAATTTTCAACCTAACTTTTGTATGGGATGTGGGGGTGGTTATTATACGAATGAAATCGGTTTACAACTACGACTACTTAATATATAACTAAATTTTGAATTCCATCTGATTCCTTCACTTTATCATATATACATAACGGACGAATGAAGATAGTATAATAGATATAATACTATATATCATTTGTGGGTTTCCCGTTACGTAAATTGGGCACTTACTTCTATACAAAGCCATTTAAATTCAATTAGCCCATTGGAATTTAATGCAGCTATCAAATACTCCAAAAATATGCAAAACAAGTAAGGAAGGGCTAAGTTCGGGTGTAACCGAACATTTTATACTCTCGCAATTTATTTATTTAACTTTATTTATATTATATAATACTCAATTTGACCCACATATTTGTCACATATATTGTATAAAGTCAATTGAAAACCATAATATTAGGTTAGAAGCACCGAGGTCCTCGTGTTCGATATATGGGGCCTTAAAAACCTATGGTGCGATTTCGGCGATATTTAGAATGGGGCTACCACACTATTAACATAGTATTTGTGCAAAGTTCTGCAGCGATATCTTCACTAGTACTTACTTTATATATTGTAAAGTAAACAATTCAGATCGTCTTCAAAGTTCTGGTATATAGGAAGTAGGCGTGGTTGTGAAGCGATTGGGCCTATTTTCACAACATATCATTGGGATGTAAGGAAACTATTACAAACCAAGTTTCATTGAAATCGGTAGAGTAGTTCCTGAGATATGGTTTTTGACCCATAAGTGGGCGACGCCACGCCCATTTTCCATTTTGTAAAAAAATCTGAGTGCAGCTTCCATCTGCTATTTCTTACGTGAAATTTAGTGTTTCTGACGTTTTTCGTTAATAAGTTAACCCACTTTTAGTAATTTTCAACCTAACTTTTGTATGGGAGGTGGGCGTGGTTATGATCCGATTTCTTTCATTTTTGGACTGCATTAGGAAGTGGCTAAAAAAAACGACTGCAGAAAGTTTGGTTTATATAGCTCTATTGGTTTGCGAGATATGTACAAAAAAACTTAGTAGAGGGCGGGTCCACGCCCACTTCCCCAAAAAAATTACATCCAAATATGCCCCTTCATAGTACGATCCTTCATAACAAATTTTATTTCCATAGCTTTATTTATGGCTTAGTTATGGCACTTTATGTGTTTTCGGTTTTCGCCAATTTGTGGGCGTGGCAGTGGTCCGATTTTGCTCATTTTCGAAAGCAACCTTCCTATGGTGCCAAGAAATAAGTGTGCCAAGTTTCATCAAGATATCTTCATATCTATATATTTTTACTCAAGTTACAGCTTGCACAGACGGACGGACGGACGGACAGACAGACATTCGGATTTGAACTTCACCCTGATCACTTTGGTATATATAACCCTGAATCTAACTCGTTTAGTTTTGGGTGTTACAAACAACCGTTATGTGAACAAAACTATAATACTCTCTTTAGCAACTTTGTTGCTAGCAACTTTGTTGCGAGAGTATAAAAATTTAGCGTGAATTATGATCGCGATATTTATGATCCTCAAAAACTTTCGAAATAGGTATATACCTGCTGCTAACACCGATATAACGATGAGGAGGGTAATAACAAATATCATATTTAGTTAATTTATTGATATTTGAAATGTTATAATTATCATTCACCAATTTAGAGCTGAAATATATGAGAACCACATGTTCTTTTTTCGAATATATGGTTGTCTGCCATTTGTTTGATTTTATAATCTTTACGATATATGGATTAAGGCGTTTGGATAATGTTAGGTAATAACCACAAGAATTCACTGCAGGGTTTCAAGAACAAATTTAAGCATATCAGTAGTATTTGGCAAAGCCAAGCAAGTTGGCATAAATGCAAAGGGACAAAAGCAGTCGCATGTAACTCGATAACCATGATGTCGGAGCAGTTATGCTTTTTTTAATCTCCACACACGTACTTATATGGAGCTACGTACATATGGAGCTAGATATTTGTGTTTGTATGACCGTATGTAAGCTCTTCGTACTTCGCGCTGTGCCACTTAAAATATGCAAAGTTATTTAAAAGACTTTCCGCTAAGCTACTTAGGCAAACACGCATGTCAACAGAGCGACAAACGCTCCTACGCATCCCATGCATATGCATATGTATGAGGATGTGTGTTTGTAAATGTGTTTTTGGATTTTAGTGTATATTTAAATGCATTCAAGGATAAGTGAAGTCGCACACTAACATTTAGGCAGTCTTTTATGTGTACCATGTACCCACACACATACACATCAACTTACATAAACATTTGTATCGTGAGTTGACGACTTTTCGACGTTGACATCTTCGAGTTTGCTTTGCTTATTTTCAGTCCTCCAGTCGAGTTGAGTGGAGTGAAGTGCAGTGGAGTGGAGTGCAATTGAGTTGTTTCACTTGCTGGGGCCTCCGACTCGCGCCGACATTCGTTTTTGCCGTCTGCTTACAAAAATTGTCTACTTACATCCACACACACACACACACACATACTTACACACTTCCGCCCTACCACATACTCCGCCATGTTTCTTATAATTTCTGTCAGTTATTGCCGTTGCTTACTTGACTTTCGAGCAAATTACTCGCATTAGCGCAACGCTGTGCCATTGCCATTCTCTGCCCTCTCTGGCACCCGCCACCCCCGGCCATTACACATAATAGCTTCTATTTCAGTTTATTTGCACGAAAACTTGGCTTCACGTCGCTTCTCAGTTGCGCTTTGTTGTTTTGTTTGCTCTTTAGGCGTCAGCTTTTGTTTCGGCAACATGCAACTTTCGCAAAAGTGTCGAAATCCGAGACGGAGTCGGCGAATTTTCAAAGCATTGAGAAGTATTCAAAGTTTTGTTAGTTGAAGGGAGTATTTCACAGTTGGGACTACCAAATTGCTCGGCGTGAGTTCGGCGTTAATGATATGTGACGGAATTAATTTTGCATTTTCCCAAAGCTTAATGGAGCTAAGTGCATTTGCATGTCCTTACTTATGAATCACATGCGCACATACATTTGTTGTTGCAGTGTTGCATTGTGACTTTCGAAGTTAAATGCATTTCGAAATATCCTCAATAGAGTTGCTTCGATCTGTTCTGTACACAGTTCTTGTTGCTTCATTGCTTCCCGTTTTCCTATTTACAGTGTTTATGAACCAACTTTCAAGAAACAAAAAATACTTTGTTTAGGTTGTCTGCTGAAATGCTTTCAAAATCAATCCGTTTATAACAGTCAATAAGCGATTGGTGTATAAAAAGAGAGGAATGTACTGCACAACAACAATTACAGTCGGTCATTTTGTGTCTAATCGAACGCTCAATAATTGTATAGTGAAACTTTGCACTTGCTTGAAACAATTGCAGTTTCACCATCATTTGTACCACATTGCGACTAGATTTTCTAACTCTAAAAAGGTATTTGGGTTGGATTTTCGTACACAATAATCTCACAAAGAACTAGTAATCGGACCACGAGTTGCTGTGGATAAGGATTACATTAAATTATGTTCTGGTTAACATTTCGTTAAAGTGTATTTATTTAGGGGGGATCTGGCAACAGCCACTGTATCTTGAAGTTAAAGCCTTCCATATCAAACATTTTTTTTAACCAGTTTCGATCTATGTAATTATTTTCTCAGTTCGAGAGAATTGAGGTATATTAATTAATTTCTTTCGTGAACAATAGGTCAGGAATTGTCTGGCTGATTAATGCTTTGCGCACACGTATTTGATCGATGTCTATAATACTATTTGTGCTGAGGATGATTGCCTATAGGCAACATTGGGCATGAAAGGGTTAATAAAAATATAGCAATAAATTCCGAGAGTATAAAGTGTTCGGTTGCACCCGAAATTTGCCTTTCCTGACTTGTTATATTTTTAAAACCCTGATGCACCCAGCAAACCATGGGAATACACATAGCACAATGAAAAACTGGCTTAAAATTGTCATATGTGAGCATCCTAAGGAAGATAGCAAGATATATCCGAAACAAGTGAGTAGAATTATTCATATCTTTTACTTCATACAATTTGTCCAATTCTTTCTAAAACTTCCCCCAACTCTGAGTTAAATGATACGACTATATGTATGTATATCCATCGAATTAATTTCCATTCTCAGTCTTTAAGTCCTTTAATTACACAATCATGAATAAATTAATGAGAAAATCACTGAACATATTTCTTCTCAATTGTCACTCTTTACACGAACGTCAGCAGTTAGACATCTAAATACAGACATTTGGAGAAGCATTTCAGCAGGACATTTGTATGAGCAGTCACGACTGTTTTCGTTCACAGGAGCAACATACATAAATGTAAATGAATGCCAACCAAACTCGAAAGCAATTTCCTCTCTGCCCACATGCCATTCGCAAAGCAGTTACATATATTTTTGCAAAAAATAAATAAGCTCAGAACACACCGAAATGCTGTGGCTGGATTCGAGTCTTAAGTGCTCTGAATGGAGGTACATCTGCACGACATTCAGGAATGTGAATTAGACATGATGGACGTGTAATCATTTCCCAACAAGAGGTGCAACCACATGTCATTGCCGCGCCAATCCTCTGCACGATGATTTGAGAATGGATCTGAGTGAAAATGCCATGTAAATATACATAAGCGTAGGCATTTTGTGGCTGCTGGGTGCACATATTCATTGGGGGAAGCGAGTAAATCTGCTTATTCGTTTACACTTAAAACGTATGCCGAATGTTTGTATAGATTAGAGAGTAGTGCACAAAATGACTGCCAACCCAGTAGAAACATTTAGAACTCTATGGGCTCTGGACAAATTCTGTTCAGCGGTGAGGGCCATTTTTGGCTCAATGAGTATATAAATAAGCAAAATTAACTAATTTGGACGAAGAGCAACCTGAAGAGATTCAAGAGCTGCCATTTCTACCAGAAAAAACAACAGTTTGGTCTGGTTTGTAGACGTGGAATCATCGGTCCATATTTCTTCAAAAATGATGGCGATGAGAACGTAACCGTCGATGGCCATCGTCATTGCGCCATGATAACCGACTATTTGATGTCTGCAATTGAAGCTCGTGATCCAGACGCTGCCATTTCCCACACATCGCGTCAATCAATGGATTTATTGAGAGAAATGCTCGCACGAGTAATTGAAAATTGACTCAACGTATTGACCTTCTGAGATGTAGCCACGGAAAACATTTGAAAGAGATAGTCTTTAAAAAATAAGTGCCAAAGAGTGTTCTCTCAAATGATTATAAACCTTCCCCATTCAATTTGAATCTTCTGTGTATTTTTCTTTAAAAAAGTAGGGAACCTCGGAATGGATCACCCTTTATATAGAATATATGCATGTGTACAAACGAAAACCTTCATGTCACAGCTCACATAGAATGGTAGAGGAAGTAGAGGAAGCATGCTGGCGGTTTCGAAAGAAGTACATCGGTTACCCGCTGCTTTGCCAGAATTGTGTGCACAAAGTAAGTCTCCTTTCGGAAGCTTTCATAAATGCTTAGACTCACACATTTGTTCCCACTAACGGCGTTTGATTTGTGCCTACAACATAGCCATATTGTCTCACATGGCCTGAATATTAATGACGTACTACGTGCTATTATCAACATCGCACCGGATTTTCGTCTGTCACACACAATTGTTGTTGTTGCTGTTTAATCAGTTTTAGTAAGTTCCACAATTGCTAATTACACAGCAATTCTGGCATATTGAATACACACACACACACACACACTTTCGTGAGCACAATGCAACAACAAAAACAACTGCAATAACTCCGTGTCAACATTGTGAATTGTGGGTGTCAATTTAGTGAATTGTAAAATTTGCCAAATAGAGGATTCTAGAGCCGGCAAAGCTGCAATTTCAATTTTGATTATGTCGCTGCTGGCGCAGGCATTCTGCCGGCAAAGCACTTATGTAATTGAAAGTTTAAATTTGATAGGCATAAGCTGCAAATTTTGTCAATTTAATGCACGCACACTGACACACACACACACATACACACAGCCAGTAAATCGCTGTGCGAATTGAATTTATCGAAGCTGCCAATTTGCCCGACACTGCAACGGGAGCGCTGAATTTCATCATTGCCCAGCAAAGGCTCAAATTGTTGGCATTCTAGGTGCCCCGGGCGGACGCTGAGCTGTGAAGGAGCTCTAATTAGTTGTGATTGCTTTTGTCAATGCTATTATTATTCGTGTGGACATCAAGTCCAACCGTTTCGGTTCCACATTTTCTTATTTGCTGTCAATGGCATTAAATTAATTGTTTCCAAGGCAAAGAATTGCTTTTTGTTGTAATCAATTACACTATGCAATTTCCATTTCTAACGATATTCATAAAATAATTTTATATATACATATGTACATGCCTAGAATATACAATAGATGAATTGCTTGTTTCAAATGTGGTCCCGAACTTTAGATACTCTGCATCTAAAAATGAAATTGAAAATAATTCAATTCGTCAGCAAATGACATGTATGTGTAATTTCAATATCGGAAGTGATTTAGTGTGCGAGATACCTGTTGGAAGGTTTTATCAAAAGTACGTCTATCTATCTTATTAGTAGAAATGTTGCAATTTCAATGCCAAAAGTGTGGCATCTTTAATTTCCCTCTCTTATAGTATCACATTTCTATATATTATATTAAGGCCATCGTGTATATAGATATTTTGATGGCTATTTCTATATTGAATTTTCAGTATCACCTTATGATACTTCAACCCAAAGAACGTATATATTGAATGTATGGGAGTCGGGGTTAAAGTGGTATGGACTGTAAATTATTGAGTTTTCAGTACCAAATTACACCAGATCCAATATAACATGTTCATTTAGTTTCGATAGAATATTTTACCGATATGCAATACACATTTTGTTTATATATATTTGAACCTTGCGACACTAGCGGGCTCTAGTACAATTTTGAAGTGGAATCTGGAGCTGAAAATATTATAGAGCTTGGAGAGCCATATATGGGCGTAGTAATCAGAATGGCCAAAAATTGCTCGAGGAATAATTTTTAAAACTATTTCACATCATTGTCAGTGAAATACAATACGACAAAATAGAATATCTGACTGTCAATTGCCGACGGATAAAGACATTTCTAGAAAGGTTAGTGGACACTCCGTCGATTACGTTGGGGAGGTGGGAGGTATAGATGTATCTATTCTCTGGAAGGACAATAAATCTGTTATTCTACTATCTAGTTTTGGTGGTGAGCTACCTACATAAATCCGAAGATCCGCGCTGTGATAAGGCCAACAAAAAATATATTACCATTGAAAGACCTTACGTAGTGAGCGAGTATAACCGTCATTTGGTTGGGGCCGTTCTCATTGATAGTATCATGGGACGCTATAAAATATTGTTGAGAACTAGAAGTTCACCCGTTTTACCATCTTGCAATGTCTAATTCTTAGCTATTATACAAACAATTTCGGAAAGGAAAGAAGAAGAAGACAAGAGCAAAAAAATTCAAATTGACCCGAGTAAAATTCTAAGAGATAGAATTTGGAATTTCCGCCTATCAGACCACGGCAGTTTCAATTTAACATTTTAACACGTTTATCTCAAAACTCAGTGGTCTATATTGTACTTACTTTTGACAGTAACATTATCTAGTTATTGAACGAAGGATTTTTATGTTTTTATTACAACCTATTTTTTCGAGCCAATACGATATATGGGAAATGTTGAAAAAAAAAAATATTTTTTAAAGTCTGTCATGAATTGAAATTTTAATAGATTTTTTTCTTTCGTTCAATAACTAGATTTATCCATGTATTATCGAAATATTTTGGGTTTATCGATTTTAGATTAACTAATAATGAGAATCCACGGCAAGATCATTTTTTGAGACGTCAAGGGAAATGCCAATGGGTGAATTTTCGGAATTTTTTAATTATAATTTCACAAAATACTGTTAAAATATTGATATGCTGAATTGTTTAAATGTATATATTAAATAAAAATACCATAGAAACGCATACTCAGAAACTCATCTAACCCCTTAAAACAGTTCTATCGGTTACTTCCTTTTTGGTTTGGCTTCCTTTGTGTTTTTATTGTTTCACATTAATGTTTTTATAAAACTATGGAAGAAGGATTTTTTAACAACGAACTTATTGATTCCGCAAGCGATGGACGAATGAGAGAGTGAAACATGAAACTTTGCCTAAATTTTTACAGAATTATAACACGATTAAATCGTTAGTTTGTGCTCTGTAATAACTACTTACGTGCCAAAACTTAATGCGAAATAATTGCGAGATGTAATGAATTCTGCAGTGTTCATTGCAGCCACGCTTCAAAGAGCTAAAATTATACTCATTGGAACCCCCTATTATTACGATCGGTTACGTTATAATTGGACCCTCGCTTAAAATACTTAAGTTTCATTAAAACTGTAACATTAATTTATTGAAACTAATTACGCACAAAAATCGGTGCGAATTTAATTCAAATGACGCAAATAAATTGTTTAATTTCCCAGCGAAATGTATTCTCATTTTCCTACATATATATGTATGTATGTATGTATGTAACGCAATTATCTAAATGTATTGTCTCAGCAGGCAAACAAGTCGTGCTAAATTTTCAATAGCCATATTTACGGACAGCTGTGTGGCCTCAAGCTGATAAGAGCGAATACCCACTCAATGGCATTCGAGCAATGAAAAAATATTGGACATTTTCCATTAGTACGCTAAATCCTGCTTGCCAACATCGAAGCTTCTCTTTCGGTGTGCACTTGCACTCGTGTACACACAAACCAAGGGACGCTTTAATGCCGAATGACTGATAAAAAGGAATTTGGGGCTGTGAGAAAATTGAGAATGAATTGCCAACTAATGGAATTTAATTGTATTCCAGCTTCATCATTCGGCATCATATTGTTGCTGTTGTTGTAGGCAATTCGAATGAAATGAAATTAAATTTAGTGATAAAAGGGAAAAAGTATGAATGAACGATTGAATGAATAGCTGGCGGTTTGATTTCAAGTGAGATTTTATTTGCAGATTTGAAAGCTTAAAAGCAGTAGCCGAAGCAGTAGCAAATCGAATTGCTTACATACATACATGTTTGTGTGTTTATGTATGCGGTTTGGTGTGTTTCTGTATGTATATCTGCATTGCAGGAAATTGAGAGCTGCACAGTCAAAGCTCTAATTCGTCGACATCAGTTTCACTGCCAAAATAATGAAAAATAAAATCATGTAGGGAAGTTTAACTTCGCATGGAGCTGAATATTAGATACTGGAAATAGTGGAAATGCTATGAAAAGAAAATATGCGCCTTTGGAAATAAATTTAAAATCCTTGTTAAATTAGCATGTTGAAAACATAAAAAATGCCGTTATTTGGGATAATTACATTTACTGGTATTAAAATTTGTCAACCCAGTTTGATATCAAAACATAAGTGCTCCATATTCAATTTAGCTATTAAAATTTTCCTCAGGCGGTCCTTGAAAGCGCTTCGTTCTTCTGTACACCATGTTATATAAAGGATGATTCATTTCGACGTTCCCTTCTTTAAAAGAAAAAACACAGACATTTAATGCGGTGTGTTTATCATCATTCGAAAGAATATTCATTGATATTTATATCAAAATTACTACGTCTCAGATGGTCTATATTAGACTTTACATATCTTCACAGGAAAAATCTAGCGGTGTGATATCATACGACCTTGGTGGTCAATCGACCGAAACAAAACGTGAAATTATCTGCTCACCGAAATGTTCTCTCAATAAATTCATTGATTGGTACGATTTCTGTGGTGCCGTCTTGTTGAAACCAAATGTCGCCGAGATCACGAGTTTTAATTAAAATCAAATAGTCACGGGCATTATTTTTGAAGAGATATGGAACTTTTCAAGAGACCATAGAGCGAAGCGATGTCGCTTGGGATGGTTGAGCGGCTTCAGTTCATGCACGAGCCGTATTTTATACGCTTTCTATTTAAGATATCGACGTAAAATGCGCCAAGTCGATTCATACGTCAGTCCAAGTTGCTGCGAACGGCGCCGAATCGACTCCGCGGTCTTCGTATACACTCTTCACTGTCTATCTCAAGACGGCTGATGGTATTGGGAATAGTACGCTCAGTAGGCCGATTATGTTGAACATAAGTTGAGCGAAGCGCGAGAAACACATTTTGTAATAAAGTTGAACAATTTGTAAACGTTCTTCAGGCGTAAGTCTTTCTATGATGATATGCCAAACAATACTGTACAAAAATAACTCACGCGTGATTTGTCAAAAAACATCTATTGAAAAAAGTACCCCTACTTGGATCACCCGTTATAACTCGATAACTATTTAGATAACTTTTTGGTGTTACAAGTAACCGTTAGTCGTACAAAGTCTGTACTCTAAACTTTCTAAACCATCTGAAGAATAGAAAACATATGCTGAGGAGAACTCTCCCTAATTAAGGTTTTACGCTGTTAAACTCACTACGATTTCACACTGATGTCATTTCCTACAGGGTATTTGCACACATGAAACCATAAGATGAGATTTATTTGTGTAATTATTAAAGGAATTCCGTGATAATTCAATAACAAACAGCATTAATATATCTCGTTAGGTGCTGCAAGTACGGCAAAACATCTGTATATACTTGTAATGGCCTGAAAAATGACATACACATTTATTCATAAATGGTTTACAGTCCTATGAGAATTTGTCCAACGCTTGTAAGCAGATGTGTCCTTTAAAACTTGCAATTACTGCGAATGAAATGGAAATTAATGGATAAAATTGAATTAAATTTGCAAACATAATTGCTGGAGTTTACGTAAATTGCAATAGTTCAAGTTTCTTTGTTTTTTTTTTTTGTGAAAATGTTTAGAAATAAATCGAAATTCTGTTTTTAAATAGATGTAGTTGGGAAATGTTTACCAAAAAGCTGTATATAAATTAATGCGAAAAGCTTTGATAACTAACTGGATATTTTGCTATGTATACTAAAAACAAGTAAAGAAAGGCAAAGTGGTGCAAAAATTTCACGAATTTAAAAAATTGGATAGTTAAAATATATTTGTTGATAATATCATTTACTCATACAATTTACTTGGCTTTTAATAAATCGAGTCATTGAAAATTGTAATACTCCCTTCGAACGATCCAATGCATGGTCTCTCACCGCAGGCGAATTGATAATGGCATTGTACATCTCAGGTGATGTTTTCAATAAAAGAGTTCCTGTAAGATCCATATATTCGTCATTACATGGAGCGGTAGCATTGATCGAAATTATGAAGAATTATGCTGATATAAGGTTTAGTTAAGTTAATTAGCTCGTTAAAAAACCGTATAATTTGGACTTTGCTGAAGTGAGTATTTTCAATGAATGAAGGATGGACACGAAACCGTCATTCAAATCCTTCCTTAAAATTATTTGAAATTGGCGCATATCTCATTACTGTCTTATTTTATCTTTATTCCATATCTACGCTCATATTCGAAAACCTTAAATTTTTGTTTTACTTTGCATGTTAAACTCTTGGGGATTTTATGAGAATATTAAATTACTACTTATTCCATTATAAACCATTTCTGCTACGTCCATCTGAGGCATGAAACATGAACAATTTCTCCAGAGAATTGAAATTAGCGCGTGCCTGACATGAAAAGAAATGTTGCGGCATGCCACACTGACTTTGTTTTTAAAAGACTCAAGCGACAAGCAGCCAATTGCCGAAGCTGTATGCAAATATTTAACCGTTTAAAATTCCGAGTCAAGTCGTTATAGGTATTAGTATTTAAAAGCTATGAAATGGTTATTGGAAGTCCTGACTCGGCGCGCACTCACTGGATGTAGTCACTAGCATATACATACATATACATACTGAATTAAACTACACTTCAATTATAACAATTGGCACTTTGTAGGCGTACTTTTCTGTTCTTGCTTTGCTTTGCTTAGCGCAAACTTGGAGCGAAGTTAACCCTTTCCAAGTTGTAAACTCGAAATTGCCGAGGCAAGCGAAAAGGTCAAGTGCAAAATACGTCCAGGCACCCGCAGACCCATACTCAGTTCGAAGTATGCGAGGTCAGTCGGTGGATGTGGCAATATGCATGTTTATGCACACAAGCGGAGTTTTCGCTTGGGTAGGCAATTTACAATGTGACCGATCGCTTCGCAGTGCCACTTTACGAAAATTAAATAGAGCGGAAAGGCAAGAAGTGGGGGACACACACTTACGAAGTTGCGGAAATTTGAGTTTGTGTTCATTGTTTTAAATAATGTATGTACACATTTTTTGCTCTATGTGGGTATATTTACATATTTATATAGTTACTTTATGGCCAAATTTACAACTTTACAGTTAGTGAGCTAAGATTGGGTAAAAAAGCATACGGTACCGTATTAGATTTTTTGTAATTTATTTGCCTCTTTAAGAGTTCCCACTCTTATGCCGTTATCTTACTGAAGTCAGAATAACTCTTCGGGATGAGAGACTTGGTTGGAGAGATACCCAGTTATGCGCCAACTTGGTCGATTTGATCAAACTTCTGGGTATTTTTCTTCTAGGTGTCCAATTTTCTCCTAATTTGAATATTCGTATCCGTAAAAGTATCCCTTCTCAACCGGCGGAATGCTGGGCAGTTGTAAAGGTAATGCTCTAGCGTCCCACCATTCTTTACATCCTGACAATTCTACAATACCAAGTTTTTAAGTTTTTGAAGGTAGAATTTTAGAGGTAATTGACCCCTGATAACCATTACGATACAGTTCAACTCTGTCTTTCTTAAAAGTAAATGCTTTATGGTTTTATTCCATAAGGAAGTTCATTGGGGTTCCTTCCTGAGTTCTGGTTGGAGAGTTTTGTATCTTCTTCTTCGCGTATGGGTTGTATATTGGTTTGTATATGACTTAACCACGACATTAACGTCTGATTAATGTCGAATAAAGCAATCGCAGTTATTAGTGCAGTTAAATATGTTGGCGTTCAATAAAAGCTTATAGGGCGAATACCATCTTGTCTAAGGATCTTTCGATGATCCTGACTTTATGTGCAGCGATATCTACCTCTTTACCTTTGATGCCCATGCGGCTGCAAGGTCAAACCTTTTGGAAATCGTTGTCTGATCAGGTCGTCGTAATTTTTTCCATATTTCTTAATAGGAATCTGTTAGACTTGCCTGTCTATAAATTCTGGATAAGGAGTAGCTTTCCTTTCCCCGTTTCGGGACGATGAGTTATCTTGTCAAGCTGTCCAACGAGCATTTTAAACAAATCTAATCAAATAAAAAGGACTCTTCACATCGTCCAAACTAAACGGTGTAGACAGTGTCAGCATAAAATGTCTCCTGTCATTTCAAAATCACACATTTCGCATACTTTCATTCTGCTCAGCGGGTAAAATCAACAAGTGTCTACACATAACACACATACAGTCATAAACATTTGATACATATGTACGAGAGCACTTGCATATACATTTTTTTGAATGGGCAAATATGGTTCACTGTGCGCTTCTGCCTCGTTATGCAAATGAAAGTTACGGTCAAGACTTTTACACTTTCCTGTGTCATATTTGTTTATTAAATGACCAAAATGAGCAAGTAAACAAACCATTACGAAGCTTAAAAGCGACAAAATGAAAGGCAGAGTTCACCTAAGACCTTTGGCGTACCATTTGTGCTATGTTTTAGCTGCTAAGAGTTCGGGTTTGCTGAATTTTCGTTAAACACGTGTTTAGATGGAAACTTTGAAAGCTGAGCATATTTATTTTAAGTGTTTCTATTATTTGTTGAGGCCTTGGCTGCAATTTGGTTCTAATGAGTGGGTTTTTAGGAAAATGCTATTGACTTAGGACACACACACTTTTATTCATTTATATTTATACTTGTCAAATTTTATATAAATGGATGACAATACGTATACGTAACATTTGGAGATGCTTTCAAGTCCGCATAAATTACACAGGATGGTCATAATCGTTAATTCCTTATACAGAATTGTAATTTCCACCTAGAACAAGGGTCACTCTGATATACTTAGCAAGTTCCCATTGCTGACCAACATCACGGATTTTCGTAATCCGTTAGAAATGAACCTAAATCCGACACTCGTCTAGGTGCGAGGTTGATGAAAATACAGGGACAAGTATATACACAGCAATTACCCGCTTGAAGAACAATAAGGCGGCGGGGGCCGATGGATTACCGGCCGAGTTATTCAAATACGGCGGCGAAGAGCTGATAAGGTGCATGCATCAGTTTCTTTGCAGAATATGGTCGGAAAAAAGCATGCCTGACGATTGGAATCTCAGTGTACTCTGCCCAATACACAAAAAGGGAGACCCCACAATTTGCGCCAATTACCGTGGGATAAGCCTCCTCAACATCGCGTATAAGGTTCTGGACATTATCAGTGTGGCTTTAAACCTGGAAAATCGACAACTGACCAGATATTCACCATGCGCCAAATTTTGGAGAAGACCAAAATTTGAAAATAGGATCGACACACACCATCTCTTTGTCGACTTTAAAGCTGTTTTCGACAGCACGAAAAGGAGTTGCCTTTATGCCGCGATGTCTGAATTTGGTATCCCCGCAAAACTAATACGGCTGTGTAAGCTGACGTTGAGCAACACCAAAAGCTCCGTCATGATCGGGAAGGACCTCTCCGAGCCGTTCGATACCAGACGAGGTTTCAGACAAGGTGACTCACTCACCATTTCTTTAACCTGATGCTGGAGAAAATAATACGAGCTGCAGAGCTAAACCGAGAAGGTACAATCTTCTATAAGAGTGGCTACTGGCGTACGCCGATGATATCGATATCATCGGAAACAACACCCGCGCCGTTAGTTCTGCTTTTTCCAGACTGGATAAGTAAGCGAAGCGTATGGGTCTGGTGGTGAACGAGGACAAGACGAAATATCTCCTGTCGTCAAACAAACAGTCAGCACATTCGCGTCTTGGCTCCCACGTCACTGTTGACAGTCATAACTTTGAAGTTGTAAATAATTTTGTCTACCTGGGAACCAGCATTAACAGCAATAACAATGTCAGCCT
Source organism: Zeugodacus tau (assembly GCA_031772095.1). Taxonomy (NCBI): domain Eukaryota; kingdom Metazoa; phylum Arthropoda; class Insecta; order Diptera; family Tephritidae; genus Zeugodacus; species Zeugodacus tau. The sequence continues at coordinate 35,792,317 of CM062653.1, read as the reverse complement.
GGAAATCCAACGCAGAATCACTCTTGCTAACAGGTGCTACTATGGACAAAGTAGGCAATTGAAAAGTAAAGTTCTCTCTCGACGAACAAAAACCAAACTCTACAAGTCTCTCATCATTCCCGTCCTACTTTACGGTGCAGAAGCGTGGACGATGTCAACATCCGATGAGACGGCACTAGGAGTTTTCGAGAGAAAGGTTTTGCGGAAGATTTATGGTCCCTTAAACATTGGCAACGGCGAATACCGCAGACGATGGAACGATGGGATACGTGGCGCGCTGTTTTGGACTTGGCTATAACCGCGTAAGCGGTATCTACGCCAGTCAAGAAGAAGAAGAAGAAGATATACACAGATGGATCCAAACTAGAGGAGCGAGTCAGAGGTGGTGTCTTTTCAGAAAAATTAGACACCAAAATCGTCTACCGACTTCCAGATCACTGCAATGTCTTTCAGCCAGGCGATCTTGAAATCACCAAAGGCTCTTAGAGTCTCATCGAAGATAGTGTAAATATTGCCTTGAGCTGTTAAGAGGTCTTTCTGACTTTTTCACCATCTGTAATGGGTTCCAGTACACAATGACATTCCAGGAAACAGTGAAGCGGATGAACTTGTCAGACCAGGTACCACCTTATAAATAAATTCCGATAAATAGGAAATACATAAGCCAAATTCCGAAAAATTAAACGAACATTTTATTAAATCGTGTATCTTATCAACATTCTTTGTTAACAGCTGGCAATTCTCATCATTTTCAAACACCTTCAGTTGTGTATCAATTCTCACAATTCGTAAGAAATTGTAAAGAAGAAAATAATTTATTTTTATTGGTTTTATGCCAGCTTGATTTCATTTTAAATTCACATAAAAATACACTCGAATATTGGATTTCCTCTGCAAGAGATTGTAAATAGTCCGATGTAATGCCTTCCAACTGTTGTGAGCATATTATTTAACGTTTGTACATACATTTTGAAATAAATTAAATTTATTATATCATATATTTACATATTTCTATTCATTTAAATGTTTTCTTAAGCTCCATTTCCAAGAAATGACGTCAGTTTTTCAAATGGAAAACACTTGCGTGCCATTTAGGTACATTCACTTCCGCATTTATGCAACGTTTGCTCTGCAAACACACACACATACACAAGGCAAAACGTCTGTGTATAAGCGCATTCCGGCAAAGCCAAGGCGTCAAGTAAATTTTTGTGTGCCCATAACTAGAGTGCATATCCTTGGGAATATCCTTTTGTGCGAATGAGTTTACAGCGTTTGCATGTGTGCTCATAATCGCATGAATGCGTTGCAAGGAGCAAAAACATGTCGCCAAAGTAAATGCATTTTGCTGTTAAAATAGCTACAACGGCTCGAAATACTCGGGCAACATTGCCGACAATAGCATCGCATAAAAATGCAACTGGGAAGGAAAAGGCAAAGCGATTATTATGTACACGAGACATGCACAGCAGCAAGGGCCAACATTCTGCCTCAACATGGAAAATTAATTTATTCGTAATTTATGCTTATACATAAAGATTTTACTCCATTAAAAGGGCGCACAAGCGGCGCACAATTTGCGCTCGTCGGCGGTGTGAGAGCGATTCGAACACGAAGGTCTGTGCGTTGACTTACGTGGCAGGAAGCGTGTGCGCTGCAGTTGCCTCGTACAACCGGACCTTAAGCCAAGACATTCCAAAGTTCTAACGAGGCAAAATAGGCTGCGTTCGCCGTGTGTTCCAATGGGCAGTGGGCTCGCATGCGTGTGCCTAATGGAAGCCATTAAGACTGCATAAATTATGAGCAATATGTGTGGTACCTGGCCGCAGAGGCATCTTCGTTCGCCTTGGTGCTGGAGGTGCAAAATTGATAAATGCAAAGATATTAGCCGCTAAATGGTCTTGTTTACCTCCGAATTAGAGCCGTGTGCACCCGCAATAGCGTTTCATCAGTTGTGGTAGGACAAATAGGCGGAGGAACCGTCGTTTTTTTTATACTCTCGCAACATGTTGCACAGAGTATCATAGTTTTGTTCACATAACGGTTGTTTGTGTCACCAAGAAATAAAAGAGTTAGATATGGGGTTATATATACATAAATGATCAGGATGACGAGTAGATTTGAAATCCGGATGTCTGTCCGTCCGTCTGTCCGTCTGTCCGTCTGTCCGTGCAAGCGATAACTTGAGTAAAAATTAAGATATATTAATGAAACTTGGAACACATGTTCCTTGGCACCCTGAGGAGGTTGCTTTCGAAAATGGGCAAAATCGGTCCACTGCCACGCTCACAAAATGGTGGAAACCGGATCCCATTAGGGAGGGGCACATTTGGATGTAATTTTTTTGGAAAAGTGGGCGTGACCCCGCCCCCAAATAGGTTTTTTGTATATAACTCGCAAACCAATAAAGCTATATAAGCCAAACTTTCTGCAGTCGCTTCTTTTAGCCATTTCCTTATACAGTCCAAAAATGAAAGAAATCGGATAATAACCACGCCCACCTCCCATACAAAGGTTAGGTTGAAAATTACTAAAAGTGGGTTTACTCCCTAATGAAAAACGTCAGAAACACCAAATTTTACATAAGAAATGGCAGAAGAAAGCTGCACTGAGATTTTTTTACAAAATGGAAAATGGGCGTGGCGTCGCCCACTTATGGGTCAATAACCATATCTCAAGAACTATTCGACCGATTTCAATGAAATTCGGTATATAACACTTTCTTGACACCCTGATGACACGGGTGGAATATGGGCGATATCGGTTCACAACTACGTCTACTTCCCATACAACTCAATTTTGAATTCCATCTGATTCGTTCACTTTATAATGTATTCATAAGGAACCAATGAAGCTAGCGGAATAAAACTTTACACAAATACTGTATTTGAGCTGTGACATCACTTGTGGAAAAATTGCCAAAATCGGACCATGACTTTTCAAGGCCCCTGATATCGAACATGAAGAACTCAGTGTCAGGTTAATTTCTCACCGAAAATGTAGGTAAATCCCTCAGATATTTTAATGTAATTCATTCCCTCTGAATTTTTTTCTTATAACAGTTTCTCTCTGTACCTGAAATGGTAAAAATCGGGTCATAACTTCCCCCAGATCCCATATACCTAATTATAAGTAATATTAAATTAAGTGAGCGTATAGTCTTCGATACATTGTATCTTGGTGGTGAAAACGAGTGAAATCGGGTTAGGAATTACCTCAGTGCCCATATACTATTTATGATGATTTTCGTTATTCTATTGAACTTTATACCGAATATATGGGTCGACTTGTGTTATCTTTATAAAATTACATCATTAAATTGCGAGAGTATAAAATGTTCGATTACACCCGAACTTAGCCCTTCCTTACTTGTTTTCATTACCTTCTTCTTTGGATGCTGCTGGACAAGTAAATGTTTCGTTTCCCTTAGAGCTAGCTAATAATATATGTTTTGATTATTTTATTATTACTACATTAAATCAATTTGAGAGTTATCGCAACGGACCTTACCGATCTATTGAGACCGATTACTTTAGTTAAGTTGGAAGATTCATAAAATATTTCCAAAACTACCAAAATAATACACAAACAGTGTGTCAATTCTAGTAACTGAGTAATAGTACCTTATGTGCTCCCGAATGAAGACGTTCTATCGACGTGGCAGGAACTCGAGTGGACAATACTTTTTAAGACAGCAGATATTTTACGGTTCACTCAAATGTTTTCTCAAGCTATTGCGGACGGACAGATAGCAGCCTTTATTATGCTGTGAGATCAGCCAATAACTTGTACAGATGCCTGAGTAACCAAAGGTTAGGGTTAGGTTAGGTTATATGTCCTTTGTGAAGCCAGGATACTCCCTTGATTAGATATTAGGATTCGACAAAGCGGCCGGAACCTACTACAAATCTGCAGACATTTATCACTTCTATATTCGCTATTTCGGGCGGTTGTTCGAAAAAGTGTCATTCGAGAAATCTATTCTTGATCTCGCAATATTTATATTTAAATTAAAAAAAATACTGAGATAATTCCAGCTTGTCCTCCTCCAGCAGCTTCTACAGCTAGCATCCGGGAAGATGTTTAACATTACAGCGTGAAACATGATGGGACAAAGGCCAAATAGAACCCATACGACAGGAGAGGTGATCTTTTCAGACAGTTTCTGAAGAGTAGTAGATCGATGAACACATATCTTATAACTTTACTTCTGAGGAATTAAATAGCGTATTACAAATGTATTGCTTTTTTTGGACGTACTACATTAAAGTTATTAAAAATACTACAGAAAGACTTGGCTTCAGAAAAACAGATTGTCAGACATTACTTTTCACCTAGAAGTGGGGTTATGACGCCTATACAATAATATTCACTACAGAGATAACATTTTTCTTGTTTGGAAGCAAACATGTTTAAGAAGTGGACATGGCTGAGATATTTATATAAAAAGTTTACTCACACTCCCATACTCTAATGCAGGTTTTATTTTCGTACTTCTCATCTTCATTGAATCTCTCGAGCTTTAAGGCGCTGTAAAATTATAGAAAATGTCGCGCTTTTTGTTTTATTTGACATCAATTACCGCGAGCTATCTCCTCATTGTAAAACATATTTTTAACTCGAGCAACTTCTGAACGCCATTCATTGGATGCTTTTGTGGAAATATTATCATTAATTAATTCATTCGCATTCACCATTGGAGTAGCGTTGCGCAACAGAACGCATTCATTGGAATCCATTCAGTTTTAATTAGGAATGGAGAAACTTTACGCAAAGAGTCATTATACACTTTCCCGCTTTTGTCTGTGCTCACATTTGCCCCATTGTCTTTAATGTTGCTTCCGCTATTCATTATGCCAGGCTGCTGCCTCACACACACACACCCATTGGAGGCGTTCAACAATTAAACACGCTGTATATATTTACAATAAACTGGTGAATATATGTATGTTTATAAATAAATGCTTGATTTCACATTTCGTCAACACACATACTCATATGCCGATAGATTTGCTGCCTTGTAGCTTTTGATATAAACTTAGTGAAATTTACTTTCAGAGGAAAATTCAAAGGGAGAAGTTACATTTATCCCATACAAAGATAATAAGAGTTCATCTGCTTTACTACAAAACAAAATTATCAACATAAGAATATCACATATTGAAACAATCTGTGTACATATGTAAATGCGTTTAATCCTCAGCTACACACTGAGATAAATGTCTCAACCATTAAACTATAATCGTACATGAATGTACCCATGCTTGTTTAATTAGCGGTACAGTAAAGAACATAGAATATTGAAGACGAGTGCAGTCATCTCCTAAATTTTATGCAGTAGTTATTGGAAATAATTATGACTCTGAACCGGGATGGAACATTATGGATTGTTAAAAACTCTTTCATACATGAGATTTCGGTAGCTGCGGTCTTTAAAGAGATTAATAAACAATACAATACAAGGTAAAACTGGGATTGAATTAGACCCCAACACAAAATTTAGGATACAATTAGATATTAATTAGTCACAAATGAATATATTTAGTGTATACTTGGATTATAATGTTAGAACTAATATAACTAAAATATTACTAGTCATAGATGGTCATATCTTCAATGTAATAGCTCCAAAATAGCGAGAGAATAACGATGGTTCTGTCCCTCGATAAAAAGTGCGATAAGTGCGGAATCTATCCGCGATTTTGTATATTGTATGGTGATCTTTTGTTGGAACATGTCCTATGGGTAGACTATTATCACCCCTTGTACCCGAAATGTAATGATATTTTCTCATTTCGCCACAATTCATGTCAGGTTTCTGCAAATGGAAACTTAACCGCATCATAACATAATTTGCTGACCAAAACATAATAAAAGATATTTACAAAAAGTATTAAAGCAAACCAAGGAAAAGTAGTTATAGCTTGAAATGCAGGTTTGTACTCGAAGCTCAACCCTTACATAGATACATAAATTATTTAATTTCGTTTATGGAGATTTACCTATTACAACGTGTCAGGACAACAATTTTAGCTCCAAAATTTAGAGAATCCATAAAAAATAGATCCAGATTAAACTTGTGCTAAAAGTTATGCGATTTCTTCTTAATTACCTTCCTTTGTTCCGAATGTGCAATTGCCTTGAAGTGTAATATTTTCTTTATTGAAGAAATTCCTTGAGCTCTAAAGGAGTTGCAGCATGGTCAACCTTGTCTTAGAGTACTAACCGTAACTAGAATACAATCAAGGGTTCAAAACATGACTTTCAATCATTCTCAAACTCAAAACGCTTCCACTACTTAACAGCCTTTGCGTTCAGAAGTTAATTGATCAATTAACCAGTCTTTGTCCCATTAAAACGTTGATTTAGATCGATTTACCATACAAAATAAAAATCTAATTTTTCTATATTTATTATTAATCGAATACAAATCGATTGCCACTCTGCTCACGCTCTAAATTAGGCTGTATTTATTGGTAAAATAACAATAATGTGATTCTTCTTATCGATCATGGAAATTATGGCTGTGTGAAACTTATCAACTTCTTATGAACAGCAAAAACAAAAATGTGTAACGGCTGATCGTTTATCGAGCAGCCGGCTGTGCGAATGGCAAACACTGGTTGTTCAATTATAAACTTAATATATAATGTAACGGTATTTGCTCTTTCTCCTATTACAAAATTAGCTTGCTGTAAAAAGACCTTACTCAAACGACGAGGCCAATATGGAAATAAACGATTATATATTGAAGGCTTCGCAGTTTTACACTATTGAACCGGTGTCGAAATGGTGAAGGATATTCTTTCAAAATTCGTTTTTCAGAAAGTTCAACCCACCGGTATTGATCTAATAAGAAACGTTTTACACAAAATCTAGAACGAAATTAAATCTGAGCCACCATCATTTATGCAGACAGATCATTAACGTTGGAGACGGCTTTTGGGGTGTTCATGAGACGAATATAGTTACAGGTTCGAGCTGTTTTAGGTAGTGGTGATGAGAATTTGTCGTTCTTACGTTTTTTATGAAATCTTTTCGGAAGGGATATTCTCACACGCTGTTGTTGTTATGTTCAAAAAACAAAATTTTAAATCCAACATTGTCAATCGGCCTCATTTTATCTCGAATGCTTGCACATCGTTGAAAATACATTTTATACACAGTTGACTGTATTATTGTGTGTTGTTGTTGTTGTTGATATGTGTCAACTTCACTTGGGGTTAATGTGCATGACTGTTAACGTTATTATTTATTCAAGGCATTATCCTTGTTATCATGTGCTTGTATAGTAGTTGATAAAAGTCCTGCACACAAGTCTGCTCTTGCTGCTTCCGCTATTAACTCGATTTGTTCGGGAGCGAAGCTATGCTGTGTGCCAAAATGCTGATGCTCAGCTATTTCGGTGTTTGCCATTGTTGTTGCTTCTTGCTACTTATGTAGCAGCGGCGCTGCCACTTATGTTATGCTCATGTGTGTTTATGTCTGTGTGCATGGAAGTGCGCGTGTGTGGGCGTTTGCGCTTGAGTGTGTGAGTACAACATTTTGTAGCATTATAGTCGATTTGGAAGCTTGCCGAAATGGTGTGCACATCCTGTTGTCTAAGTTGGTTTTGGCAAAAGTTGGCTGAGTCAACGGTTCTCGGCAAAGTGCCTGCTTGATGCGAGCTGCTGCATTATACTACAGTGTGTACTTACGAATGTTCCCTTTTGCTAATTGAGCAGATATTCGGGGGTTGTTTTAAAGCGATTATGAGGCGAAGTATGGCTCGAGTATACTTTGGAATTTGCATATTTATTCAATTAAACAGTGATGTAATTAAATTACACTCATTACACTAATATTCGTGATTCGGTGAGAAAGAATGCCAATTTGTGTAACAAGAGCTACACCTGAGGTAAAAGGAATAGAGCTGGCCCAAAGTAAAAACAAATATTTCATTATAAGTTACACTGTTTTTTCATACGAATTCAACATCTCCAAAGTGTTTTTGTTGCGCACTTTTGAACAAAATTGCATAGAGGGTATATATGTCATGAACAATATATTAGGATAGAGGTGATTAAAACCCAATTTTCTCTCAGTTGACTGAATTTTTATATCATACTAAAAGTTCTCCGTATACCAACTTTCTTAACAACCTAACATGGGAATTGGAAAGCCAAATCGTGGTTTTATGATATGTTCGTAAAATACCTTGTGGAACATAAATTTTCTATAGAAAGTGGTTGGCACAACACCTACATACGAGGGCTGCTATATATATTTCTGGCCTAGGCAACACTAAGTGTTGCCAGGTGCAATCTGACATTTCCATTGGAAAGTTTGACATTTTTTAGCATAACATCACTCAGAACGTTTTGTCATTTAATCGTGAATTGTTTTATTTACAAAAAAAATTCATCCCGGCCAAAAAATGGAATTAACTCGTGAACATTTTCGTGCGATCATTTTTCACATTTTTCGACGTGGATTATCGCGACAAGAGTGCATCGATGAACTAAAATCTTTGTATGGCTATGAAGCACCATCCTATAGCACTGTGAAAAACTGGTACAACGAATTCAATCGTGGCCGACGCTCGCTCAAAGACGAATACCGTGAAGGTCGTCCAAAAACAGCCGTTGTGCCAGAAAACATCGATGCCGTACGTGAATTGATAATGCAAGACCGTCATGTAACATATGTACCTTTAGATAGAGACATGCCTATGCATTTCTCCCACCAGCATACATTCGATATTACATGAACACCTGGCCGTAAAAAAGATTTGTTCTCGTTGGATCCCGCACAATTTGACAATCGCTCAAAAAAAGTGCTTCGAAAATTGGTTTGAGCGCATGCAAAAGTGTATAAATCTTGATGGAGAATATTTTGAAAAACAATAAAACCATTTTCGTTGATAAATATTCCTATTTTCATTATTAGGCCAGAAATATGTATATATAGCAGCCCTCGTATAAACGAAATTTTTGGAAAAAGTAATTCATATTATCTGGAAAACCTCCGCGCCGATATTCGTCTATCTGAGTGACTATAAGCTCTCCTTATATATAACGAAGAACAAATGACAACTGTTGTAGTGAGTTTGACCAACGTCCCAAATCCTTTGATCCAAAGAATTTTTATATTCTGAAAATATTATTTATTGGCTACATATGTTTAGCCTTCATAAGTGAAGCGTCAGTGTCATAAAGTTTACGAGCTAATAAATCCAAATGGACATTTTTTCATACCTAGACTCCTTTAGAAAAAACTGTATTAATACTAAAGTATTCAAGAACGGTATCAAAGGTCTTGAAAATTTATAATCTGAATTCGACGATTTTTAAATGGGCGGTGCCTTACTACCAATGCTATATTGAAACATTATTTTTGCTCCGATATCTTCATTGGTTCATGATTTATATTTTCTAAAGTGCAAGAATTATGAAATTTTGATATTTTGGAAGAGGGCGGGGTTGAGAACCACTTGCCCCTTTTTTAAAGCTATAACTATGCAAACACGTATATTTTATATATACCAAAGTGATCAGGGTGACGAGTGGAGTTCAAACCCGGATGTCTGTCTGTACGTCCGTCCGTCTTTGTGAATTTTGGTACACATGTTCCTTGGCCCCATAGGAAGGTTAAGTTCGAAGATGGGCGAAATCGGATCACTGTCACGCCCACAAAATGGCGAAAACCGAAAACACATAAAATGCCATAACTAAGCCATACTAAAGCTATAAAATTTGGTGCAAATGATCACACTACACAGTGGTTCGGCTTGTATGAAGGTTCGATAATAATGTACTGTTGAGATATCGCTATGAAATTTTCACCAAAAATCTAGAAAATTATTTTAAATATATAGTAAAAAAATTGGCCCCATCGGACTACTACATTGTCATGGTCGGAGCGTCAAAACTTTCAATAAGGCTTTGTAAAAACATTTAAGAAAGCGATAAACAAAGCTGAAGATGATTTGTCGTTATAGTTTCCCCCATCCAACCCCCACATTCAACCTGTAAGAATAATATCATATAAAACAAGTAAGGAAAGGCTAAGTTCGGGTGTAACCGAACATTTTATACTCTCGCAATTTATTTATTTAACTTTATTTATATTATATAATACAAAATTTGACCCACATATTCATCAAATATATTGTATAAAGTCCATTGAAAGTTGGAAACCCTAATATTAGGTTAGAAGCACCGAGGTCCTCATGTTCGACACATGGGGCCTTGAAAACCTATGGTCCGATTTCGGCGATTTTTAGAATGGGGCTTCCACACTATAGTATTTGTGCAAAGTTCAGCATCGATCTTCACTAGTGCTTCCTTTATATATTGTAAAGTTAACGATTCAGATCGTCTTCAAAGTTCTGGTATATAGGAAGTTGGCGTGGTTGTGAAGCGATTCGGCCAATTTTCCCAACATATTATTGGGAGGTAAGGAAACTATTACAAACCAAGTTTCATTGAAATCGGTCGAGTAGTTCCTGAGATATGGTTTTTGACCCATAAGTGGGCGATGACACGCCCATTTTCCATTTTGTAAAAAATTTAAGTGCAGCTTCTATCTGCCATTTCTTATGTGAAATTTAGTGTTTCTGGCGATTTTCGTTAGTGAGCTAACCCACATTTAGTAATTTTCAACCTATCTTTTGTATAGGAGGTGGGCGTGGTTATTATCCGATTTCTTTCATTTTTGGACTGTATTAGGAAGTGGCTAAAAAAAACGACTGCAGAAAGTTTGGTTTATATAGCTCTATTGGTTTGCGAGATATGTACAAAAAACTTAGTAGGAGGCGGGGCTACGCCCACTTCCCCAAAAAAATTACATCCAAATATGCCCCTTCATAGTGCGATCCATAGCTTTATTTATGGCACTTTATGAGTTTTCGGTTTTCGCCATTTTGTGGGCGTGGCAGTGGTCCGAATTTGCCCATTTTCGAAAGCAACCCTCTCACGGACCCAAGGAACGTGTGTTCCAAGTTTCATCAAGATATCTCAATTTTTACTCAAGTTATCCGTTGCACGGACGGACGGACGGACAGACAGACATTCGGATTTTGACTCGTCTCGTGACCCTGATCACTTTGATATATATAACCCTATATCTAACTCGTTTAGTTTTAGGACTTACAAACAACCGTTATGTGGACAAAACTATAATACTCTCTTTAGCAACTTTTGTTGCGAGAGTATAAAAATTAAAAACACGAAGTGATTAATCAATTTCTCAGAAATTATAAGGCCTATGGAAAAATGGGGTGGACAATATTTTTAGGAAATTTCATTCACTTTTATTTTGTATAATTTGCAGTAAGATTGCTCATTTGGTCAGTGAGATATACATGATTAAATGAAGACACCTTTTTTTATTGGTCGAATAACGGTAAATTGCAAATATCTCAAAAACGTATCCATAAAAAAAAATTTTTCTCGATTTTCGAAATCAGCGAGCCATTTCACATACAAATTGGATAGTGGCATCCGTGGAACAAAAAACAAATTCAAATTTGTGATCCAGTGTAATATGGATGTATCCGTGCCAAGAATGAGTGAAATCGGTTCATAACTTCTCATAGCTCCCATATATGTACCTAATATTTGGGCTTCCAAATTTCAATGGACTTTATACACTGTATATATCGAATATGTAAATTGTGTGCTATATTAATAAAACTATATAAATAAATTGCGAGAGTATAAAATGTTCGGTTATACCCGAACTTATCCTTACTTGTTAAACAAATCTTTGTATGGGTACACTAAGTTTCATTAAGATATCTCAAGTTTGTGTTAGCTTGGACGGACGGATAGATTACAGTCAACGTGATTGCAACTCGTCTAGTCATCCTGATCAGTTTGGTATATACAATCCGAAGTCTAATACATTTAGTTTTAGTTGTTACCGTTATCGTTACTAGTAGGCTGCGAATCTTAAAATGGAAAGGTCCTTCAATTATATTATCCCTAAAACATTCACATTTACTTTTGAACCATTTGCTTCTGTTCTTAATGTTAAGCCCTGTCGTGCATATTTAACCCCCCTCCCCATGCATTTGGTACACTTTTCAATGAGTAAATGTTATGGAAGCAACTCCTCGATCAAATGTTGTGTTGGTATGTCCGTACTTATGCTTATGTGAATGAGTGGCAGCCCTGGCAATTGCAAAAGCACAACTTGTGGCATCTCATAAAGGATATGAATGCAAATATTGAAACAGCAGATTGATACGAGCCAAACTAAGTAAATATTTTACAGTTTCGAGTCTGCGAGTGAGCGTTCGGATCCAATTGGATTGCGAGTATGTGATTGTGTGCGCCATTTATTTTGCGGTTGCCAGCGGCAGCAATAACATTGCAAATAACCACAGAAATAATAAAATACCCATGAAAACAATAATGAAAGCAGAAAGCAGGAAAAAAATGAAATATAGAACAAACAGCAAGTAAGGTAGTAAGACGCCGCTCCGCACATATGCACTTATATAATACATAAATACATGCTTGTTGCAGCATCACTTTGTGTGTTTGGCTACGCGCTGTTGCGACTTGAGTCGTGTGTGCGCTGCCGCATTTGCCATTTGCGGAGCACCAGCCAGCCAGCCAACTCAAGTAGTTGCGAAGAGGGAAAGTTTTGCACTTGAGCGCCGATGACAGCATTGAGCTGTGGGCCAACAACGACAACAGCTACAACAGTGGCAACAATTGTTGCTGCGGTTCCACTCAACACACTTCGAGCGTTTAGCATTTCGCCTGTCAAAAGGAAATTATAGAATTCCAATTTGGATAGCTCGCTCACATCACTCAGCGCCAGCGAACCGTGCCGTTTTCGCATTGCGAAATGAGTTTTCGCACCATAACATCGGGCGTAGGATGTGCTTGTGTGCGTACATGAGCATCCCTGCAAAAGCTTTTGTGGTCCATGTGGTATATTTTAATGGTTTATTGAAGTACTCGCCTTTGTCAGGCGAATTGTCTAAGACCTGTGGAACAGCATATATCCCATAGGTATATTATCATAAGTATATACTATATGCCATGACTATGTCAAATATAACAACTAAAGGAGTCACGAAATGAAATCGCGTGAATACATCCAGAAGACTCGAAGTTTATCCAATGTTTGAGTATATGATGTCGCTCTAGAAGAGCAATCTTCAAAGGGCCACACATTTGGAATGACATGTGATTCCTTTTGGAGTACTTTTCTATCCATATCCATACAGAGTACGTTTTACAAGTTTGGAATACAAGCAACTTTTGCAGGGCACAACAGCAGCGACAGGGGCGTATGAGCAACTTTCCATACCTGTACATGCACACACACGTTATGCATATGTAAGTGTGTATCAAATATACTAAAAGCTCGTTGCAGCATTCACACGCACACAGCCGCATTATGTGGCATGCATTAATGAAAGTTTCAATTTATTTGCTGGAAACATAAAATGAGTAAAATACAACAACAAGAAAAGCAAAAATCTCATAAAAGCGCTATGGTATGCGGCGCGGCATGCGGTGGCGATGGTGATGGCGATGTCGAAATGAGTTGGCCAATCGCTTTTATCAGCACTGCAGGTTGGCAATTTTTACGGTGACGTTGCCACCAAATATGCAACTCTGCACTGCAGCACCAGTTCAGTGTGTGCGCTTTTGTTTAAGGAAAACTATATAGGACATTAAGTAGGTGCAGGCAGAGTTGATTACTTTTCACTTTTTGCGCTTTTTCTCCTCTCAACTCTTCACTATTCACTCTGGACTTTCATTTGTTTTATTGCGCACAAAATGAGAAACGAGTGAACGAGTGACTGAATGAATGAATGAATAAAAGGGGCAAAACGATAATATTTTATGCGCCTTCATTTGCCGTTATATGCCGTTATATGCACCCCGCACATTGAGCAATGAAAGTTGGGCGCTTATAGGCCATCAAGGCGAATTGTGAATTGTGAAATGTGAAATGCAAAATGAAAAGTGTGCAAATGCAAAAGTGTAGTGCAAAAGTGCCGTGATGAAAGTGGAGTGCCGTGGAATTTGTGTCAGCAGCGCAAAAGCGAAATTTAACAGCTTAATTGTTGCTGTAGCGCTCGTAAGAGCCACTGCTGAATTATTAAGCGCGAAGAAAGCGCCGCTTTCGGTGAGTTCCAAATATTCGTACAGCGTTTAAAAGCAGATTATGAGTAATGACATCGTCCAAAGATATAGTTGAACGTTAATTCGGGAATAAAGTACCAAAATTAATGACAAATAATCCACTAATTTGCAGTGCGAAACCCATCAAGTTAACGAAAATGAAGTGAAGAATGGGCGGAATTGTTTCAACAGTGAAAATAAATTTCAGTTTTAATGGCTATTTGTGTCAATGCATTCAATTTGTTTTGCTTAAAACTTTTAAATGTATACTAATTTTTTTATATAATAAAATATTGATGAGATTTGCTCATAGGCCACTTGCCAATCCTTTTTCATACATCAATATTTATCAACAAGTCGAAAAAGGAAAGTTTTTACAATTTGTCTGATATTTATACTCTCGCAACAAATGTTGCTAAAGAGAGTATTATAGTTTTGTTCACATAACGGTTGTTTGTAACACCCAAAACTAAACGAGTTAGATATGGGGTTATATATACCAAAGTGATCAGGGTGAAGAGTGGAGTTCAAATCCGAATGTCTGTCTGTCCGTCCGTCCGTCCGTCCGTCTGTGCAAGCTGTAACTTGAGTAAAAATTTAGATATCTTGATGAAACTTGGCACACTCATTTCTTGGCACCATAGGAAGGTTGCTTTCGAAAATGAGCAAAATCGGACCACTGGCACGCCCAGGGCGGTACTAAGTTTTTTGTACATATCTAATACATTCCAAAAATGAAAGAAATCCCATACAAAAGTTAGGTTGAAAATTACTAAAAGTGGGTTAACTCATTAAGGAAAAACGTTGGAAACACTAAATTTCACATAAGAAATAGCAGGTGAAAGCTGCACTCAGATTTTTTTACAAAATGGAAAATGGGCGTGGCGTCGCCCACTTATGGGTCAAAAACCATATATCAGGAACTACTCGACCGATTACAATGAAACTTGGTTTGTAATAGTTTCCTTACATCCCAATGATATATTGTGAAAATAGGCCAAATCGGTTCATAACCACGCCTACTTCCTATATACCAGAACTTTGAAGACGATCTGAATCGTTTACTTTACAATATATAAAGTAAGCACTAGTGAAGATATCGGTGCAGAACTTTGCAAAAAAATCGCCGAAATCGGACCATAGGTTTTTAAGGCCCCATCTATCGAACACGAGGACCTCGGTGTTTCTAACCTAATATTATGGTTTCCAACTTTCAATGGACTTTATACAATATATATGACGAATATGTGGGTCAAATTGTGTATTATATAATATAAATAAAGTTAAATAAATAAATTGCGAGAGTATAAAATGTTCGGTTACACCCGAACTTAGCCCTTCCTTACTTGTTTTTGTTTAATTTGGTTTATATGGGAAAATAATCTCCAACATCTGATAGTACTATTACAGCTTTACTAAATGAATCGCCATTAAAACATTAAAACTCACCTCTGAGTCTCAAAACTGGGTTGTCAAAATTATGTCACAATTTAATGGCCATGCCCTATCTTTTGCTTCTAATTTAAACAACTTTACTCTTTATTACTCATTATTGAACTATTAGACATCTTATTTATGACTCACTTAAATTTCAAATGCTCGGCAACTATCAAATTTGAACTGTATAGTTGCCATTCCGGTATGCTTTGCATATATGTATAATAGATTCTTACAAGCACATCGCTTCGCGAACATTCTGTCAATTATAATGTTTTTTTTCTGTCTTTATGATATTGGCAATTTATGGCTTTCGATTGCTAATTCTGTTTTTTTCTAGCACACATGTTCTTCACAGTAATTTAGTTTTAAGTCTTACATATGTCTGTAAATATACAATTAGTCCCCTTTGTTAGGTTATCTTAGATTAAAGAGCTGATCATTGCGACAAGAATCACGAAGGATCCTACTAGAATAATTAAAGCGTCAATCGATGTAAATCGGGTTGCCTCATAGAAAATAGGTATACGTGCAAAATGATTTATTTGACTGTTGCGGTGTCAACATCTCTACTATTGGACTTAGAAAAACAACTAACCAGAGAGTAAGCGATGATTGAAAAATTATTCCATGTATATATATAGAAACAAAAACTAACTTTCATTTTAGCTAAAATGCCATTTGGGACTGAATTTCGTTTGAGGAATAGATATAGATTGATACTATGCGCAAAGATGGTTTAAAATTGGTGTAATTGCTGCTGCAGTAATCCGCCGTCGAAACACCACACGAAACTTTTTAAGGAAGGTATACAAAAAACATAAGCGTACTGGGCAAAAATCTTCGATAATAAGATCAAAAATATATTCGTGGATTGGCAACGCGGGACATGATAAGTATATACGTGTCAAGACAATGTGTACAACAAATTTTGAGAGGGGACTTAAACCTATAAACCCAAAGTATTTAAACCCCGCTTGTTAGAAAATAAAATTCGATTTTCAAAATTTGATATTCAGTGATGAGAAAAATTCCAAATTAGATGGCCCAGATGGCCATCATAAAGTCGCGTAATATTCAGTGGCCGGCCTTAAGTCCTGATCTAAACCAATAGAGTATTTATGGGGCATATTATCTGCAAAAAATGTTATCTCAACAAAGCAGAATGATAGCTTAAAACGGTTAAAACAAGCCATTGAGGAGGAATGGGTGAAGTGAAATGTGAATTTTGCTTTGAATATAGCTACTTTCTATGGTATAAAATTAAGTTTTATTAATTTAATGTTTGTTATTTCTTCAGCGTAGTATATATTTATAATCTCGCAACAAAAGTTGCTAAGAGAGTATTATAGTTTTGTTCACATAACGGTTGTTTGTAACTTTGTTATATATATAGGGTTATATATATCAAAATGATCAGGGTAACGAGACGAGTCAAAATCCGAATGTCTGTCCGTCCGTGCAACGGATAACTTGAGTAAAAATTTTGATATCTTAATGAAACTTGGAACACATGTTCCTTGGGACCGTGAGAGGGTTGCTTTCGAAAATGGGCAAAATCGGACCATTGCCACGCCCACAAAATGACCGAAAACGTATAAAGTGTTATAACTAAGCCATAAATAAAGTTATAAAAGTAAAATTTGGTACAAAGGATCGCAATAGGAAGGGGCATATTTGGATGTAATCTTTTTTGGGAAGTGGGCGCCCCGAATATAGCTACTTTCTATTGTATAAAATTAAGTTTTATTAATTTAATTTTTGTTATTTCTTATTCAGCATAGTATATGTATAATTTTGTTTTTTTTTTTAAATACTACCTACTAACATCTAACAAAAAAATTAAAAAATTAATAAAATATGCAAAGGTTGAATAAAAATGAAGAAAAACAAGTAAGGAAAGGCTAAGTTCGAGTGCAACCGAACATTTTATACTCTCGCAATTTATTGAAGAAATTTAACCAATACATATATGCGGAATAAAGCTCACCGTATTTTTGAAAAACCTATAATTAGGTAAATGGGTGCTAGGAGAAGATACTTTTGAAAAACCTACAATGAGGTATATGGAAATGTTATGACCCGATTTTAATAATTTTTGGAACAGAGACACACTATTAGAAGAAAACAATTTCCTCTGAATTAAATTGAGATATCTGAGAGATTTACCCATATTTTCGGTTAAAATTTATTCTTAGGCGCTGAGTTCAACATGTTCGATATCTGGGGCCTTGAAAATGTATGGTCCGTTTTAGACAATTTTTTCACAAGTGAAGCCAGAGATGATATGCACTAATTCTGTAAAGTTTTATTCCGTTATCTTCATTGGTTCCTTATGTTTACATTATAAAGTGAAGAAATAAGATGGATTTCAAAATTGAGTTACATGGGAAGTTGTCGTGGTTGTGAACCGATTTCATCTATTTTCCACACGTGTCATCAGGGTGCAAAGAAAATATTATATACCGAATTTCATTCGAATCGGTCGAGAAGTTCCTGAGATATGGTTTTTGACCCATAAGTGGGCGATGCCACGCCCATTTTCCATTTTGTAAAAAAATCTGAGTACAGCTCCCTTCTGCTATTTCTCCTATGCTATTTTGTGTTTCTGACGTTTTTCGTTAGTTAGTTAACCTACTTTTAGTAATTTTTATACTCTCGCAACAAATGTTGCTAAAGAGAGTATTATAGTTTTGTTCACATAACGGTTGTTTGTAACACCCAAAACTAAACAAGTTAGATATAGGGTTATATATACCAAAGTGATCAGGGTGAAGAGTGGAGCTCAAATCCGAATGTCTGTCTGTCCGTCCGTCCGTCTGTGCAAGCTGTAACTTGAGTAAAAATTAAGATATCTTGATGAAACTTGGCACACTTATTTCTTGGCACCATAGGAAGGTTGCTTTCGAAAATGAGCAAAATCGGACCACTGCCACGCCCACAAAATGGCGAAAACCGAAAACACATAAAGTGCCATAACTAAGCCATAAATAAAGCTATGGAAATAGAATTTGGTATGAAGGATCGTACTTTGGAGGGGCATATTTGGATGTAATTTTTTTGGGGAAGTGGGCGTGGCCCCGCCCCCTACTAAGTTTTTTGTACATATCTCGCAAACCAATAGAGCTATATAAACCAAACTTTCTGGAGTCGTTTTTTTTAGCCACTTCCTAATACAGTCCAAAAATGAAAGAAATCGGATCATAACCACGCCCACCTCCCATACAAAAGTTAGGTTGAAAATTACTAAAAGTGGGTTAACTCACTAACGAAAAACGTCAGAAACACTAAATTTCACATAAGAAATGGCAGATGGAAGCTTTACTCAGATTTTTTTACAAAATGGAAAATGGGCGTGGCGTTGCCCACTTATGGGTCAAAAACCATATCTCAGGAACTACTCGACCGATTTCAATGAAACTTGGTTTGTAATAGTTTCCTTACATCCCAATGATATGTTGTGAAAATAGGCCAAATCGCTTCACAACCACGCCTACTTCCTATATACCAGAACTTTGAAGACAATCTGAACCGTTTACTTTACAATATATAAAGTAAGTACTAGTGAAGATATCGGTGCAGAACTTTGCACAAATGCTATGTTAATAGTGTGGCAGCCCCATTCTAAAAATCGCCGAAATCGGACCATAGGTTATTAAGGCCCCATATATCGAACCCGAGGACCTCGGTGCTTCTAACCTAATATTATGGTTTCCAACTTTGAATGGACTTTATTTAATATATATGACGAATATGTGGGTCAAATTGTGTATTATATAATATAAATAAAGTTAAATAAATAAATTGCGAGAGTATAAAATGTTCGGTTACACCCGAACTTAGCCCTTCCTTACTTGTCAAGTTAACCTTTGTATGGGAGGTGGGCGTGGTTATTATCCGATTTCAACTATTTTCATGCTGTGTGGTGGGGTATGTAAGAGAACCGACTGCAGAAAGTTTGGTTTATATAGCTTTATTAGTTTGCGAGTTAAATACAAATAACCGATTTGTGGGCGGGGCCACGCCCACTTCCCCAAAAAAATTACATTCAAATATGCCCCCTCCTAGTGAGATCCTTTATTCCAAATTTTACTTTTATATCTTCATTTATGGCTTAGTTATGACACTTTATGTGTTTTTGGTTTTCGCCATTTTGTGGGCGTGGCAATGGTCCGATTCCGCCCATTTTCGAACTTGATCTTCTTATGGTGCCAAGGAATATTTGTGCCAAGTTTCGTCAAGATATCTTAATTTTTACTCAAGTTACAGCTTGCACAGACGGACAGACGGACAGACGGACGGACGGACAGACATCCGGATTTCAAATCTACTCGTCACCCTGATCACTTTGGTATATATGACTCTATATCTAACTCTTTTAGTTTTAGGTGTTACAAACAACCGTTAGGTGAACAAAACTATAATACTCTCGTAGCAACTTTGTTGCGAGAGTATAATAACAATGCACATATATAAATTTGACTGAGGTATTTCCATTCGGACACACTCGGCTTTTAGTTTTGTGAAATCTTTTTTGTTGCCAAGTTTTCAGAGTCCTATTTATGGCTTGTAATATAACACTCTCGCTCAATCAGCAATAAATGTCCGGCCGCTTACACTAATTTCTTAGAAATGAAAACATTGCTCAAGACCATTAACCATTTTTTTCACATATTTATTAAGTGGATAAATAATTTTGCCACTGCGAGTTAAGCAAAAGCTGGTAATAGTCGTAACCATATTGTATATTCATGTACATATGTATTTGTATGTAGAGGGCATTGTGGCACTCACTCATAGCCATGTAATATTTCGAAAATACTTAATAGTTATTATATAAAATGGTTTCTAGCATGGACGAGTATTATATAAAACCTGTGTTCGATCGTGGTTTCGTGGTTTCCAACTACCATTAAAAAAGTTATTTTCGTCAAGCTGCTAATTAAGACATAAGTGAATACATGGTGAACACTATTTTCAACAATATCAATTCGAATCGCACTTCAGAATGTCGCTGATTGTATACTGATGGCACTTTGAATGCTTTTAGATTGCTTTTAACTGGTACTAGTCTCATATGTCATGTGTCGGCTATAACCGCGTAAGCGGTTTCTACGCCAGTTAAGTTAAGAAGTCTCATATGTCTTTGACTAAGCGCAATAGCTTGAAACTACTTGACAACTATATATTTATATACAAGCCGGCCCTTTCGCTTAATTCGCCTAAGTTTAGTCAAGTGTTATGCGAAATCTTTTTTATTGAGGAAAATTAATTCCCATTCAAATATATAAATAAATATGTGAAGACTTATGATAACTAAAACCTACAAAACAACAAGAGCATTCGTATATTTTGACCGTAGAAAAGACATACACACATATATACAAACAAATCGATGAGCCTGCGAATTATTTTTGCTTCAATGGATTTTAAAGATTTGTCCTTTTGCGAAATGTTCAAATTGCTTCTTGCTACAATTATCAATGGCCCTTTAGAAAGTTATCTTATTCAATTCGCTTTCAAGTGAACTGAGTACTTCGCGTGCAGATCTTGGTGTATTCCTTTTGGGGTTGGCAAGAACTTGTGGTGCCAAAATAAATACGCGCGCCGGAGAATATCTGACAGCTGGCGATAGCAGAGTGTATTATTGTTTGGCTTATCCCTTCAATGTGTCGAATTGAGTTAGGGATTTTCTGCAGCACGAATAATAACATTTTTGGCGTTTGTGGGGCGGAGGGAGTCAGTCCAAATGTGTTTAAAACCGAGTACAATCAGCAACTTGCTGGATTAAGTTGAATAATTTCAATAAATGTGGATGTTGCTACAATTTTGAATGGAAAGTTGTTGCGAAAAAGCTGCTGTTACCAAGTGACACCATCGGACACGCCAATCCAATCTATCTATCCAATTTTCATCCCCTTTGGCATTCACCATTTGAATCAATAAATCACAAGGACGGAAAGCTTTTAGTCTGGACTTCTATAATACATCGAACCTCCAACTATTTATTACACTATTCGGCAAAATCTACCTTTTTTCTGGACCAAATCAAATTCAAAATTTTCTTCTTATTTAAATGATATATAACTTTTTTCGAAGATTCAACTTTGACCGCTTATAACATCTGTCATATGAACTTGATCACATCTTTGGTTTCCATTTTTTAGTTTCCTTGGAAATCCATAAGTCTATTTCCGAAATTCGAAGACATATTTTTCAATTTTGGAGGCTAACTTTCAAAGAATGAGACTATTTGGTTGCTATCTAATATTTAATATCTAATTATACTCTCGCAACAAATTTGCTTAGAGAGTATAACAGTTTTGTTCCCATAACGGATGTAGAATCTAAAGTAATCAGGGTAACAAGTGAAGTTCAAGTTTCGTCTGTAGTCTGTACAAGCTGTAACTTGAGTAAAAATTGCGATATCTTGATGAAACTTGGCAGACGTGTTTCTTGGCACCATAGGATGGTGAGCGAAATCGGAACACTGCCACGCCCACAAAATAGCAAAAACCGCAAACATATAAAGTGCCATGACTAAACCAGAAATAAAGTTTAAATCGCACTGAGAAGGGTTATATTTGGATGTAATTTTTTTGGAGAAGTGGGCGTGGTCCCGTCCCCTACTAAGTTGTTTTGTACATACCTCGTAAAATATATATAAAGCTGTATCTGCCAAAATCTCTAGAGTCGTTTCCTTCGGACATTTCTTTCAACCGTATAAAAATAGAAGAAATCGGATTATAACCACGCCTACCTCCCATACAAAGGTTATGTTAAAAATTACTAAAAGTGCTTTAATTCCGTAAGGAAAAACATTAGAAATTTTAAATTTCATGGTAAAGAAGATCGTTTAAATCGGACCATAAATTTTCAAAGCCTCAGATACCGTAAATGAGGACCTCAAATGGACAAAATCTGGTCAATACTTCCTCCAACCGCATATACCTCAATACTGATTTTCAAAGTACCGGTGGACTTTATACCGGATATATCGATTAATATATGAGATATCTTAGATATCTTAAGTGAACGTATAATCTTGGATATAGTGTAGCTTGGTGACGAAAATGAGTGATGTATTATAAATAATGATTTTCACTATTCTGGTGGATTTTATGCTGAATCGCAATTGTCGCAATTGTGTTTTGCCATAATAGAATTTAATAAATAACGTGCGGGAGTATTAAATGTTCGGTTACACCCGAACTTAGCCCTTCCTTACTTGTTTTCATGAATCTTTATCATTTAAGATATATTGAAAGTAAAGCTTCCTTGAAGAGGGTTACCACATAGTTAATATTTTTTTATTCAATAAAATTTATCAACTACTTGAAATATTACAGTTTTAATTAATGGAGAATGTCGCCTTATCTAGTTGCAGACCAATTTGAAAGATATAAAAAATGCCACTAAAAATGCGTTTTACATAATATTAAGAAATTTGATATAAAAGTCAAGCTCTGCTCCTAGAAAAATTATAAATTTAATAAAATGTCTCATATCTGCATCACACATTCAGGCACATTCTTGAAGTCAGATGTGGAACATTTTCGATTCGAAATCCCAAAACAATAGAAGGACTCTCTTGCTCTTGCAAAACCCTTGCACGGTGCACGGATTGGCAATACACAACAACAAAACACACGCAAAATAAGGTATGCAATGGCTACAAAATATGCTACACCAAAACCTATTTTTACACTTACATTTCGAATAATATTTTGATTTCTGCTATGGGGCGTTTTCGAGCTATTGCATACTTTGGTGTACTATTTTGGCATTCCGTGCAATCGTGCAATCTTGAAAGAGCAAGAGAATCCCCCTAATGTATCGGTATAAAAAGCAAGTACATCTATTATAATCATTTTAATAGAATCACACTTCAGAATTTCACTGATTGTACTCATATATCAATGGTTCAGAGTGATTCATAATGGGTTTACCTGAATGTCTAGTTCAAATACAGAAGTTATGATATTTTTTATTTCTGTATCATGAAATTCGCAGAAACATCATATGGATACATACTCATTTTTAGTGGGAATAAAAACATCGAGAAAATCGATATTACTAATTGGCGTAAAAAATAAGACTCTGAGTTAATTATAGTTTTATTCACAAGGAAACACAGAGTTCCAAATTTTACACCACCAACTATAAATGGTATTAGATTATCGGTGGCAGAAAAAGCTAGCTATCTGGGACTAATATTGGACAGGAAGCTATCATGGAAACCGAACCTTGACGCTAGGGTAAAGAAAGCTGCTATAGCCCTCTACACCTGTAAAAGGATGGTGGGACCTAAATGGGGACTAACGCCTCGTATAACTCATTGGCTCTATACAGCAGTGGTAAGGCCGATCATGACGTATGGCATACTGGTCTGGTGGCCAATAATGGAAAAGAAATACGCAATAAAGCGTATGGAAAGTTTACAAAGAGCGGCAAGTATATGTATAAGCGGAGCTCTTAGAACAACGCCAAGTCAGGCACTAGAGGTTATTCTTCACTTACTGCCTATAGACTTAGTTTGTAAACAGATGGCAGTAAAGTCTGCAATTAGACTGAGGGAATCTTCCTTACTAGTCACTTATAACCAGGGGCATTCTAAAATCCTTAGCAAATTCCCGTTTCTACCGACTACCACGGATTTCCGAAATCCATTAGAATTAAATCTAAATACGTCCCTCAATATCGCCTTCCCCACTAGAGAGATGTGGGACAAGGGCGAGGTAGACAAGGAAAAAGAAATAAGTATTTATACAGACGGTTCTAAACTAGATAAACGAGTGGGAGGTGGTGTCTTTTCGGAAAAATTAGACACCAGAATCGCCTTCCGACTACCAGACTACTGCAGCGTCTTTCAAGCAGAGATTGCTGCAATAAAAGAAAGCCTGCTCGTGCTGGCTAAGAGGGTGCTTACGACTAGAAATATATATAATATATATATTTTAATCCAAGCGGATTAAAATCACTTAAGACCCTAAGGATCGCATCTAAGATAGTAAAAGAATGCCATGAAATATTAATGGAACTGACTACACGATAAACTTGCAATGGGTTCCTGGACACAGTGAAATTCCGGGTAACTGTGTGGCAGATGAACTAGCCAGATTAGGCACAACCTTACAATTGGATCCGTGTAAGAAGGATATATGCATACCGTTGGCCACTTGTAAGCACTTAATTGATAAGCAGGTCATAGATTGGGCTGAATCCAGGTGGATAGAATCTATGACTTGTTCAACTAGCAGGCAGACGTGGCCTAATTGGAATAAAGGCCGTACGAGCCGGCTACTGAAATTTAAAAGGAAGGACATAAGAACTCTAGTGGGAGTGCTAACTGGTCATTGTCTTATTGGAAGACATGCCGACCGATTGGGGTTACCGAACAATGACTACTGTAGAAGCTGCCAGGAAATAGAAGAAGAATAGACTGTTGTACATCTTCTATGTGAATGAAAAGCATTGTACAGGAAAAGACTCACAACAGTCGGACAAGGTTTAAACTTGTTGAGCTGCTCAACTTTATAAAAGCCACAGAGTGGTTCAAAGAGGACATTGTAGTGTAAGGGACTTTAGTCCCGGTGGATTCACAATGGGCCTCGTAAAGGCCTAGGTGCGTCATTTGACAACCACTCTACCTACCTACCTACCTAATTATAGATTTAGCAAATTAGAACAAATATTTAAATCTCCAAATACATAATTGCTTTATATAATTGCTATATTAATCAAACTGAGTTGTCTAAAAATGTAAATTCATTATTTTTAGTTTGGCCCATAAATTCTAATTCTAATTATTTATGTACATCTAGTTCAACCAGCAATTTCACAACAACCATAACAAGAACTACTCTTAATCACAGAATTTAGGTCATTTACCATCGCAACACCAGCTACTCAGTACGGATAGCTAAATTGGTGTGGCCTGGCGCTAATGAGTGCATTTAAACTAACCTCAATAACTAATTTAGTTTAGTGTCCCTGGGACAGCTGACACCCCGCTTATTAGCGCTGCTGGCCAGTTCTTATCTCACTTGCATAACACAGCGATCTCTTGAGTTCCATCGATGTTGGCCGGGCCCCAATACTTATGTGCGCTTATATGAACGCGTCCAACCCACGACAGAAACACATACATGTGCTGCTGGTCACATGAGTGTGCGAGTATGCATAAATTTATCCGCAGGTAGTTAAGGGCCAAATTTGACTTAATTCACCGGCGCGCCGTAAATTGTTAGATGACAACGCTAACGGTAATGATGGTAATGGCATAATCATTGCAATATATTACCATATTAGTGAAAATGTAGTTTGCGCTGATGGAGAATTATGTGAATTGCGGTGAACCTGTAATTTATTTATTACACCCGCAAAATACTCACGCCAACATTTGCAGAGAACCTGTGAACACATACATATACAAATGTCCTTCGGTATGTGTGGCCATATGCGCCAGCTAACGGACGCTGCTTTGCCAAAATATCGAATTCGATATGCAAAGGTCGGTCGGTCGGTGGCTCCTTCGCCTGCCATAATTTCTACTTGGCAGCAATGCAGCGGAAGCTTTTTTGTGAATTTTATTTAAATTACATCATACTTCTATGTGTTTAAAATTACCTGAAATTTGCGAATTCTACGTATTCACTGTATTCCCCCTCGAAATTGAGGTGAGTCTCATTGGTTCTTAGTTCACTATTTGAGTGAAGTCACAGTCAGAATATAGTCAGGTGACTACAGTTTTATAAAATAGTAGATATTCTATATCATGAGAACGGTTCTTCACCGGTAGATTGTCAATTGTTTTGTAGATTTTAGAAAAGTGTAATAATATCAGTACGACACTAATTGCAGGTCTTCCCTTCATCTACTTCCACCAGGGGGTACTTCATCGATTACTTTCAAAGCTGCAGTTCTTTCGTCTACTGTGGTTGAAATTAGGGTTTGGGACCTACCACATAAAAAAGAATCACACAATGAAAATTCACTTGGACCTCTCCGAATAACCATTCTAATAATTTGAATGAAGATGAAGATCGACCACCCCAATATTAGACTTGTTATTAGTTTCGGAATAAAGAATATTTCTGAAGGCCGACTTTTTGTAGCCAAAAAAAAACCAAGTTAAAAAAAAACAAAAGGTGTTTGTTTAATTTAACGATCGCACAGTAAAACACTTCTAATAGTTTTTAGTTTATTGAAACAATCTCATTGCAGACGACAAGGATAAATGGAAAATGTGGATACGCTTTGTAGTAGATGGTATATGTATGTAAGAACATCCGTTATATGTTTAGCGCTCGTGGAATGCCAAAATGAAACCGACCAATTGAGCCTCAAGAGCGGCGACCACCTTCTGCGCTGCTGGCATGTGCCAACACCAGCGAGTTTTTAGTCGCCTGGGAGCGCTTGGTCTAAAAAGCAGTAGGTCAGGCAGACACGCAACATTTGCGGTTGGCACTTCGAACAAATGAATGAGCAAAGCAATGAGGGCAAAGCAGAAGTTATGTGGAGGTGCACTTTGTCCCCATGAAGGAAAGGTTTGCACAAAAAAGGATTTTCTAATTTTCAACACTTTTCAATAATTTTTTTTTTATGTGTGTATGCAATGCATAGTGGGTGCAAAAGCAAGTTTTCGTTAAGTTCATGCAAAGTTGCTTGCAGTTTTTGGCAAGCAAATCATTTAAGTTGCATGGAAGTAGGCAAATCTATTGCAGATGATTAATTACCATTGGAGCTTTCATGTTTGTAATTATGTCTAAGTTAGTGTATTGGGTAAAGTAACTCGGTGTGGTCTGGTTGCTAAGATGTTTAAAACGTTTTGTGTTAAAACTTTTCCAAAACCGTCAAAGACGATTTGAAAGATTTTTTCAAAAAAATAAATCACTTTGTTGGCAAAAACCGCTGGCATTTTGAAACAAGCGATACTAAAAATACTCCCAAATGGAGGTTCAACAGATTCAATATGATTAAATGACCATAAAATGTATGTAAAGTTTTATAAACGCTTCCATATTTGTTAGGTTTTCGAGTAATCTATCGGATTTATTTGTTGTATTTTTGAAGGGATGGAGAATTTTTAATTCAGTATTTGGACCGATTATGGATTCGAGTTATCGTAGAGCAATTATTTTAATTTATAAGAGTGTCGGGTGTACAACTGAAGTTTTTGAGATTCCAAGCATTAGGAAGACAATAAGACTGAATTTCATGGAGCACATACATACATATTGAAAATGCTTTAAGCGGAAGCACTGTAAGTGTGTGTATGTACTCCTATAACATAACGATATCTCCCATTCCACTGCATATTTTTTAGCTATTCATTCGTAACACAAGGGTATGAACCGACCTCCACACGCGTATCCGGTCAGAGCCATGGAAATACAACAGGATAAATCGGCCGCAGTTTGTTTGCTCTGACATGAATGCAAAATGACATGATTGATGTTGAGAGTGTGGTCATAAAAAACCAGCTCTTACCTAATGGTTTTACTGTTAGAATATTGCGACTACCTATATAAATTTGTTAGTGTAAAATAACATTTCGTAAAATTGATGAGCATCTTAAAGAGAAGTAACGGTTAAAGTAACACAAAAGCAAGCTCGGGGATATGTATTAAGCCTTATCAGGTAGGCGAGGTTTTTTAAAGCTTAATAATTTCAACGAAATACATGTAAAACTTCGGGTAGATGCTAATGAAATAAGATTAAAAAAAAATATTGTGTGTATAAAAATACTCCATAGTCCCTCAGAATGCGGATAATTATTGCTGAAAAGTTAAGATTGTATACGCAATTTGTGGTAAATACTGTAGGCGTCCAATTGAGGTCAGCATAGAGTTCCATTAAGGACATACATAATATGCTGGTGTAATTTCCTTGGCGAAAATTCTTTTAGCTAATATATGAAGTAATTTGTTTTTGTTAGTTAAGTGGTAAATTTCTGGAAAAAGTTGAAAGAAGACAAGTAAGGAAGGGCTAAGAACGGGCGTAACACATACGAAATAAAGTCCACTAGAAGACAAAAATCATTGTAAATAGTTTATGGGGACTAGGGTAATTCCTTTAGAATATCTGAGAGATTTACCGATATTTTCTATAAAAAGTTAGCCGCCTCCACACATCATGTTCATATCTGGGACCTTGAAAAGTTATAGTCTGATTTCGTTGATTTTTACACAGGCTATGCCACACTTATTCTTCAATATCTTCACTGGCGCTTAATATATAGATTGCTAATTGAAGGAATCGGATGAGCTTCAAAATTGTGGTATAAGGAAAGTAGGCGGATTTCTCTCATTTTCCAACTATGCTATTAGGACGCCAAAAATCGAATTTTGCTTAAATTGGTCGAGTAGTTTCCCGTGGGCAGAACAAATTTTACCATTACAAATTTTGTACAAAAATAACCCTATATACAACTCTTTTATGTTTGGGTGTTACATACAACCGTTATGTACAACATGTTGCGAGAGTATAAAAACCATTTCAGAGTGTTATAAATAAGGAGAATCGGAAGGTAAATCAAAGATGTCCTCTTGGTCAGATCTCTTACTAATACAACGCTTGATAAGTATTATTCTATAACATAATGAGAAATGCACCCATGTATTTCAGACATCTTATCTTCTGTTCAACTAATATCTCTCACTTTCTGCATTGGTTCTCGCTCTTTCTTTGACAATGGCTAGAAAATTGGCCAATAACTTGAGTTGACTGTGCTTTAATATTTCGGAGTCCAGCGGATGTCTACTGCGCTTTAACGAGAAAAAGTTTCATATCTGAACTCCAGCAAATATTGCTGATAGAAATACGATTTCTTTAAGTTTGCCTTTTGGCGCTGCTGAGTTTCGATCCATCACACGGCGAGTGAGGCTCGAGGCTGTTGGTCATAAGCAGTGTCTCCATTTGTCTTTAATTCCTTGCACTCTTGCTCTTCCAACGGCATAAAATATTGCGCAATTTGTATACGATTTTGTTTAAAGACGCGCAGCGAATGATACCCATTCTTATACGGCGTAACCACACAAGAATGTCGGTTTTTCTGGGCCACGTGTATGCCTCCGGCTTCCGCGCTAGCTGGCTCGGCTCGGATCGGCTCTGTCGAGTGCAGTCAAACGACAAAGCAATGAGTCAACCGCGAATATCTGTAAACCGTCGCCACAAGTCTGAAATTTACAGTCAACTGCCGTTGCGGTTGATGAAGCTGCAACGGTTGCCGTTGCCATTGCGGTGGCGGCTCCAGCCAGCGTTGTGCGTTGCGCTCCATTTACAAAAGGCGACAACAGTTCGCGGAAGTTGTGCCCAGCGACAGGTTGAATTGTGTCAGGACACGGGAGCTGCCTCACCTCCTGCTCCCTTGTACTCTCAACAGCATGCCCGTTGCATAACTTCAGAGAGATATGTACTCGTATATGCATCAGCGTCACGTTGCAACCAACCGCATGGAGACCCGCTTACATAACACAGAAACAGGTAATATATGATAATACTTTTTACAGTTATTATTATTATTATTATTATTTTCAGCATTTTTTATGGCAACGCGGATTTAGAAGCTATTTTGTTGCTGCCCTGACTGCTGGCGTTGCCAGTTGTTTGTTTGTTTGTTATTCGCTTTAGTTGTTGTTTTAGTGCGTCACTTGCCGTCGCTCACACCCCGCCGCAGCCTTTCAGTTTCTCATTCAAATTCAGGAATGTTGCCGTTGGAGCCACGCAGGACGGGGGCTGCCCAGTCGGTATTGTTTGTTTTTGTGCCGTTATGCTGTACGTAATGAATAGAGATTTATGTGTTTGTTGTGGTTTTTTTGTGCGCCATTTTTTGTTCGTTTCTTGCTATGTGTATGTGTTTGTGTTGTTTTTGGGTATGTGTATTGACGCATTGTTGTTGTGCCGGTTTTTGCCATTATTTAATTTTTAACAGAAATCGCTGCTGACGTTGTAGCTTTCATTGTTGCTGACGTTGTTTTTGCTCTCGCCTTTCTTGTTGGCATTATTGTTTCGCGCGTGGCTGGCATCCTTTTTTTTTTGTTATTTACAATATTTTTATAAGCGCAACTTTTTTGGCTGCACTATTCATGCAAATGCGTTTTATTATCCGGCTGAATTTTCATGTTTTTCTTTTTATTTTTGTAATTATTTAAAGTGCTGAAAAATGCTTCCGGCTTTGAAAAATGCAAAAAGGGTGGATATTGGGGTCCGCGGCGGCCGCCGTCTGCACCATGTTATGGCCTTAATGTTGGCGTAAGCAGGAAAACATCGTCGAGAGTAATGTGAGTGAAGTTGTTGATGCATCCACTGGGGATTTCGACGCCAAGAGAGCTTTGTAAAATGTTATTAAATTAAATCTGGGGAAAGTGTTCATTTGAGGTAAAAATGTAAAAAAGTGCCGCCATCGAAAATATATAATTTTTTGTTAAGTGACTAGCTAACTGAGAGCTTCTTCTCCTGTACACCTCGTATAAGTTTTCCCCAATATTACTTCAGAATTTCCTTTTGTGATGTTGTACTAAGCTCTGCCTGCTGCGTTTGCTTGTATTGCATGGTGTTAATTTTATGGCGATTTATTTGGTTAATTTATAGTTCATTCTTTAGATTTCCTTTAGTTTAGTTTAGTTCTTTTTTCTGGTTTTACGACGTACGTAATAAGTTTTATCTGTACAACTTCCGATTGCCGATTCTTTTCTTCCAGCTTGCATCCGCATAGAAGATGTTCTATGTTTCTTATTTTTCCATTTCTTGACCGCTTTCGCAGTAATCATTGGATGGTATCCCCTATCTCCACGCAGAGTTCTTATATCGTTCCTTTTAAATTTTAACAATCGGCAAGTTTGACTCATATTCCATGCAAGCCACATTTGTCTACTTGTTGAACAAGTCAGGGATTATTTCCACTGAGACTTAGTCAACTCTATGACATATTTGTCGATTAGGTGTTTACCTTGAAGTCTTTAGTGATTTTAAAGCCGCTGGGCTGTCTGTGAATATAAATATGCTTCTTGTTATATGCACTATCTTTGTCAAAACAAGAAGGTCTTCATTGATTGCAGTAACCTCCGCTTGAGAGATACTACAGAAATCCGGTAATCGCACGGCAATTCTGGTATCTAGCTTTGCTGAAATGGCACCTCCTCCGACTCGTTTATATATTTTTGATTCATCCGTATAAATGCTCTGTGTCTTTATCCACCTCGAACCTATCCTACTCCTCTCTAGAGGTGAAGACAATATTGAAGGCTGAATTAAGATTTAATTCTACTATATTATGAAAATCCATATTATCGGTTATGAACGCGAACATACTAAGTATACTAGAATGTCCCTTATTACCGGTAACTAATAGGTGAAATCCTCCTCTGTACAGATTAAACTCTGCCTTAAAGTAGAGATTATTTGGTTAAGTAATGTTTACATTTTTTTGCTTATCATCACAGTTCGCATGAATATTCATACTCAAGAAGAGGTTCTCCGATCAGCAAATGAATGATAATGTACTAATTGATACTGGTAGGAATAATTATTACACAGAATACCTAACAATCGAATCCCCAACACAGTTTAAGCAACTAAATGTACCTCTTCATGGTATCAACAATTATATATATTTTAATTCCAAATAATGTAATTCGGTTAATCGAACAGTCGTTATGGGGCGCATTTTTATACTCTCGCAACAAAGTTGCTAGCAACAAAGTTGCTACGAGAGTATTATAGTTTTGTCCACATAACGGTTGGTTGTAAGTCCTAAAACTAAACGAGTTAGATATAGGGTTATATATATCAAAATGATCAGGGTGACGAGAAAAGTTCAAATCCGTCCGTCTGTCCGTCCGTCCGTGCAAGCTGTAACTTGAGTAAAAATTGAGATATCTTAATGAAACTTGGAACACGTGTTCCTTGGCACCATAAGAAGGTTAAGTTCGAAAATGGGCGTAATCGGACCACTGCCACGCCCACAAAATGGCGAAAACCGAAAACACTTAATGTGCCATAACTAAGCTATAAATAAAGCTATGGAAGTAAAATTTGGTATGAAGGATCGCACTAGGAAGGGGCATAGGTGGATGTAATTTTTTTGGGGAAGTGGGCGTGGCCCCTCCCCCTACTAAGTTTTTTGTACATATCTCGCAAACTAATAAAGGTATATCAACGAAACTTTCAGGAGTCGTTTTTCTCAGGTATTTCCTTATACAGTCCAAAAATGGAGAAAATCGGATTGTAACCACGCCCACCTCCCATACAAAGGTTATGTTGAAAACTACTAAAAAGCGGTTAACTCAATAACGAAAAACACCAGAAACACTAAATTTCACATAAGAAATGGCAGATAGAAGCTGCACTCAGATTTTTTTACAAAATTGAAAATGGGCGTGGCATCGCCCACTTATGGGTCAAAAACCATATCTCAGGAACTACTCGACCGATTTCAATGAAACTTGGTTTGTAATAGTTTCCTTACCTCCCAATAATATGTTGTGAAAATTGGCCAAATCGCTTCACAACCACGCCTACTTCCTATATACCAGAACTTTGAAGACAATCTGAATCGTTTACTTTACAATATATAAAGTAAGCACTAGTAAAGATATCGATGCAGAACTTTGCACAAATACTACGTTTATAGTGTGGCAGCCCCATTCCAAAAATCACCGAAATCGGACCATAGGTTGTCAAGGCCCCATATATCGAACATGAGGACCTCGGTGTTTCTAACCTAATATTAGGGTTTCATTGGACCTTATACAATATATATGATGAATATGTGGGTCAAATTGTGTATTATATATTATTAATAGAGTTAAATAAATAAATTGCGAGAGTATAAAATGTTCGGTTACACCCGAACTTAGCCCTTCCTTACTTGTTAAGTGTGATTCTATTGCTTTTGAAATACATACTTTGGAATTAACATATATATAATTGTTGATGCCATGAAGAGCTACATTTAGTTGCTTACTCAGATCTCCAGCATTGGCTCCTCTGCCATCTATTTGTGTGGTTAAAAATATCAAAAGGAATGTTTACGTTAGTTAATTTTGGGGCTACTGACGAGCTGAAGTCAAACATGTGCGATTAACAGATCGCTAGGACGAGCCAACAGACATCAAAGATTAAAGTGCAAGAATTAATTTTTGATCTGTTAGCAAGTTCTAAGATATTTGATGGAGAAGAGGAGAATAAATCTCAATGTCTTAACAATTTAGTGCTGAAATGCTATCAATATTAATGATCTTTCCTTGTTGAGCTCAGTGTTTAAAAAAAAAATGCCTTTATTCTCTGCACAAAACTATTTTCTGAATAGAAAGGACTGTAAGTAATACGGCCATACTACGTCAAACTATCGAGGAAGGTGCAAAAGCCTTAAAGTGCCGATTAATGACTCTTTCATGGTTCTGGGAAATTCCTTGAATGATGCTAGAGCTAGAAGTGGGATAGTTTTTAAATTCAATAATTCAAGATGAATATAAAATTAATTAAGCAAATACCGTATTTATGTAAAGAGCAATCCCGCCTCATTTACTTGATCATTGCAGCCGGCGTGAAACCTTCCCACAGTAATTAGAAACGCCGAGGACGTGTGAATTGCCAGAATGGACTGGATGAGCTTTCTTTTATCTGCCTGACAAAAGCACTCGTGATCATGGTTGGGATAAGAACAAATCATGTGAAAAACAGCGCCAGCTCGCATGGACAGTCAGACGGTGTGAAGAAGTGCGTTTCAAGTAAACCAAGAGGCACTCTTAGGTGCATACTCCAAAGCCGACTCGCACTCATAACTCGAGCTGTCACTCGGCATTGTGTGGAAAATGAAGTGACACTTGCTTCACATACATATGTGTGTAGTAACTGTACATTGTGGCACTACTTGTGCTACAACTATGTTGAACTGAAGGAAGCTTAAAGGAGGAAAGGAGTAAAAGTTATTCCGTAAATTAAATGTTAGCACAGTTAAAAGGGAAAAAATGGAATAAAGAAAACGGCAAGTTGAATGTGCCGTTATGTGCGAAGCATTTGCAAGTGGCAGAGCAATGTGCGAAAGGTATGGTATGGCAATAGTAATAAAGAATATGCGTTCGCTAGTGAAAAGCGGCTAACGGGCAGAGGAGCAGAGGCGCGGAGTTGTGCGGCGCCATGGCAGAAGTGGAAGAAGAAGAGGCCGGTATGTGACCGGAACAGATGCCACCAAGTGCGTGTGTGTGGTTGTGTGCGCCTACAAAGACGACATTTTTGCATAAAACCACACATGAAAAGATCTCAAATGGAAATTCACACAACTCGCACGCAAACACCCACACGCGCGCATGCGAAATGTACATTCATAAGTATTTCTTTTTATTTTCATTGAAAAGGGATCGCAATTGTGCCAACACAAGCTCTTGGTATCGAGAAGTGGTCCAGCTACTCATGTGAGCGCATGTGTTTGCGGGCACGGCACAACTCCGACGGGAATACATAATATTAGAAGACACTCATGCGGAGAGTTTACCAGAAATTTATTTTACATTTCCCAAAAGGACGGATGGAGCTTAGAAGCGTGCGTGGCATTTGTATTGCTGCGTAGCTGTCCTTTTCATATGTTCGGTGCTGCATACATTTTTATAAGTGGGGCGCCTTGGCGTATGAGCAACAAAATTATGGGATAAATAAAATGTGTTGAAATTTTACGAGTGGATACAATGCGTTTGTTAGCTGAGGTGGACAGATTGGGCAAAAGTGACAAGCACGTAGAGAGTGGGCGGAGGAAAGTATGGTAAGTATTGCCGAAAGGAATCATTCTAAGTTCAACTGTGCTTGTGACAAATGACAGGAAGTGGAAGAATTCTTGCTTAGCCACACAACTGTAATTCACTGAGAGTAGCTTCGTTGGCTCGGAGCTGGTGTCAAATAAAAATACTTAAGCAAAGATATTTTCCAAAAAAAGAACAAAGAACAACAAATATATGGTTGGAAATGCGGTTGCAAGCAGGAAATTAATTTAAAATATTGCACAAGTTTCAGTTGTTGCACTTTGCATTTTAGAGTAAAACACCATTAGGCATCACAATGAACTTCGTTTTTGAACAAAATCAAATGCAATGTGGACCATTTATGCTCCTCTACTAGCTCCTATGGGAATTCATCTCTCAAACTGAATCAAAATTGAATCTTGGCATCACAATTTTTCTTAAAACGTCATAATCATGTGTGTAATCCGTCACAGTCAAATGGAAAATAGAAATTTGTATGAGGGATTCTAATAATGTTTTTCGCGAATTATGCTTTGAACAAGACGACACATAGACGACTGCACCACACGATGTAGCCACGGCTAAAATTTTCTTGGCTATAAATGTCGCTTTGAAGCCAGCGTCTTGAAAATTTTGAAGACGGCAGTGATATATCAAACAGCAATTTCATTGTTGCCGTACTAAAACCTTTCACTTCAATACAATTTACATATTTAGTTCAAAGTGAAATTTGTTGTGCAAAAAATGTAAAAATAAGTTGATTTATTTGTTTTAGGTTATCTATTGTTATTACAAATGATATATCAAAGCTATTTTACTTTCTGCTGGCAAAATAACGTTATGCTTATAAAAGCTGTAAACACACACAATCTTATGCGGATAAAGATCGGGGTATTGTAGGGGCCACTCTATGCCCTGAAGACTTGTTTAACTATTTAGGCGATGTGTTTTGGATCCACATCCTGTTTCAAAAGGACTTCGCCTTCAAGGTAGGCGCTCACATCTATACTGCCAAAATAGTCTTCCTTCCTCATTTGGTCATCTATTTTAACGAGTGGTCTAACATACCACCATGTAAAGTAAAGCCACAGTTTTCATGCTTTTGTGTTTATTTCACATGGTGACTATACCGTCGGAGTAAAATCGGTTAATTTTCATTACGTCTGACCAAATCTCACGATACCAATTTTATTTTAGGAATTTGAAAAATGACTTAGAGTTTTTTTTTCTGGAAAAATTTTTCTCTTTCGTCAACACCAGAATGCAGTACAGTACATTTAATAAAGAATGCTAATACCAACATCACACCAGAGCCGATGGATTGCCGGCCGAGCTATTCAAATACGGCAGCGAAGAACTGATAAGGTGCATGCATCAGCTTCTTTGCGAAATATGGTCGGAAGAAAGCATGCCTGACGATTGGAATCTCAGTGTACTCTGCCCAATACACAAAAAGGGAGACCCCACAATATGCGCCAATTACCGTGGGATCAGCCTCCATAACATCGCCTATAAGGTTCTATCGAGCGTACTGTGTGAAAGACTAAAGCCCACCGTCAACAAACTGATTGTACCTTATCAGTGTGGCTTTAGACCTGGAAAATCAACAACTGACCAGATATTCACCATGCACCAAATCTTGGAGAAGACCCGTGTAAAGAGGATCGACACACACCAACTCTTTGTTGAAATTTAAAGCTGCTTCCGACAGCACGAAAAGGAACTGACTTTATGCCGCGATGTCTGAATTTGGTGTCCCCGCAAAACTAATACGGTTGTGTAAGCTGACGTTGAGCAACACCAAAAGCTCCGTCAGGATCGGGAAAGACCGCTCCGAGCCATTCGATACCAAACGAGGTTTCAGACAAGGTGATCAAGGCTATCATGTGACTTCTTTAACCTGATGCTGGAAAAATAGTACGAGCCGTAGAACTAAACAGAGAAGGTACAATATTCTTTAAGAGTGTACAGGTACTGGCCTACGCCGATGATATTGATATCATTGGAAACAACGCCCGCGACGTTAGTTCTGCTTTTTCCCGCCTGGATAAGGAAGTGAAGCGAATGGGTCTGGTGGTGAACGAGGACAAGACGAAATATCTTCTGTCATCAAACAAACAGTCAGCGCATTCGCGTCTTGGTTCCCACGTCACTGTTGAAAGTCATATTTTTGAAGTTGTAGATAATTTCGTTTATCTGGGAACCAGCATTAACATCAATAACAATGTCAGCCTGGAAATCTAACGCAGAATCACTCTTGCCAACAGGTGCTACTTTGGAATGATTAGCTCTGAAAGTGTTCGATGCAGTACTCGCCGGAGGAAGCCGAGGAAAAGGGGGACCACTCCGATGGAAGGACCAGATGGAGAAAGACCTGGCTTCACTTGGTGTTACCAATTGGCGCCAAACTGCCATAAGGAGAGATGCGTGGTGCGCTGTTGTGGGCTCGGCTATAACCGCGTAAGCGGTTTCTACGGCAATCAAGAAGAAGAAGAAGTCTTAAGACACATAAAGATAAGATAGTAGCTATGCTTTCTATAATGGTTAGGCCAGTTCAGCGCTCTTAAGCGGACTCATTTTGATAATATTTTCTGAGAATCTATCGTTATAAACCGAAAAAATCTTAGGCTAGTCTAACCCCAGTATAGTTCTCATTTTGATTTAACCTTCAGTGTACTCCATGCGAATTCCCGTCCAAATTTAGCAGTTTCCCTATCAATATTTTTTCACAACTTGATAAGTCGAATTTGTGCCTGAAAATTATTTTTTACCACAATCAAAACTATCTGTTCAAATAATGTGAAATTGTTTTGGTATTGAGAATCTATATTGATCATATGAAAGGGATATTTTTTTTATTAAAATATGCGGACAGGACAGGTAAATGTGCGAACAGTGGGAGATGACACAAGAAGTTCAGTAAACAACTTAGGAAAAGATAAAACCAAATTAAAGCTTTATATAAGGCCTAATTTAAGTGAATAAAGCCAAGCTTCCCTTGGAAATTCCTTTCAAATTGTAAAGTACATGAAGCACTATCAAGCCTCCAAGTCTTTGTATCAGCTCACATGATTTGCTTTATCTAAATATTTACTCGAGGCAAGCAGACAGAAGTTCCAGTTGAACACATAATTTGTCATTAAACAAGCAGAGCTCAAATAATTTATTGAACTAACCATATATTTAAATAGTACTCTGGTATTAGTATGTGGGAATACATGTATGAGTGCACACAGTGTTGAAAGTGTAGTAGCCATTAGTATCAAATAAAAGACGAAGCTTATGACAACCTTTATTAGTTTGAAGTCGAATGTCAAATTAAAATTAAATAATGAAATGAATCGCTTTAACACTAGCCAGTAAGCTGAAAATCATTTGTGAATAAAGTGAAATAATGAAGCTGAATATGGAGCTGTGTATTTGTATTGTGTGTATATTCGAACCGTGTTTCAGAGCATCTAATAAAATGCACACAATAATCGAAATAGATCGTTTTATTTATAGAAAGTTTCTTTATTCGGAAAGTTTTTTAGCGCATGAGTTTCTCAGCTAATTAGGTGAAAGAAGAATGAAAGATCGGTTCCAATTGTGCGAACTCAATGTTAGTTTGAGAAATTTTAGTATTCAATCGGAACTTTAGCTCTTCTTCTTTTGGAAGGCTCGGGCTGTATTTGTACATCATTGTAAACAGATTAAGGCCAGAGGCATTTAGCTCTCTCTTGCTCAAGAAGGAATTCGATGAATCCTTTCTCTGTGCGTGTATAAGTCAGAGACTATATTTAAGCATTTTTTTAAATCTGTTGCATATTTTAGCTTGTCAATTACCCTTGAACACACGCATATACATATGTAGTAGACATGCACTCGGCGCTGCTGAGTAAACAAGTTTCCGGCGCTTTTAAAGAGTACAGTAACCCCGTATTTGTTTGCGTCTATGAAGGCCTGCACAGGAGTCTCCCCAACCCCAACCTTTGAATTAGAATAGAAAAGTGACTACGCGTCAATATCTCCGACTGCAGTGCCGTCGAAGCGGAAGCAGAGGTCAACGATTGCGGCGAAATTCTATGATGAAAGCCATGTGTTCTCTCTATTACCTTTCGGGCATTCAGGTAAATAAAATAGTGGAAAAGTACCAGTGCCTTGCTACGAGCGCAGCAACTTTCTGTCTGCGCAAACACACTGTACTACAAAGCGGCAGACACACAGCTGAGAACGCGCACATTCCAGCTCCACACGCGCAATAGCACATGTTAGGACATCCACCAGTTGTTGCCAAGTCTAATGGCCACCAGACATGTCAATCGTCTGAGGAGAGCTCACGACATTGTGGATGCCACAGCGTCGACATTGATGGTTTTCGTGGTGGTTTGCACCGTAATCTCAGCGACATGCAAGCGTGTGTCTAATGACGATTCTTTTCGTATTTGTGTGTGTGTGGTCTCTAGACGATTTGCCTGTGGTCGCCACTGGAGAACGTTGCTCAAGGGGATGGGTAGACTCTGCGGTGGGTGGGCTGCGTTAGGCGACATGCTGTCGTCACCAGCATCATTGGTTGTTTACTCAATCGTGCAAGGTTTTCAATAAAAGTTCAACGTTTTCCTAACTAAAGTTGGCGATTGCGATAACGCTGCTGTTGGCTCTCTTACCTTGTTTGCGGTTTTCCTTGAATGTCAACAACCTCGAGGTATTCAGGGAAAATTCTGCAGCGAAAACATTATTAAACAGAAATCATACCTCCGCGGTAAATGTAACACATGTTTCCATTAGAACCTATGTACTTGTGTTCATATATAAAATATTTAGCTTTATATTATATTTAGTGCTAAAGCTATGGTGGCAAGAAAGCGTTTTTTATCAAATTATCTGCGTAAGAATCTCAAATACCAGATTGAAAGAGTTGTTTCGGTCACATCGGCGGTACTTGTAATTGCACAAATTTTTTCTCGCGGTTAAACAATAAAAGCGAGACTCGATAGACAATCAAAACTTCCAAGTTTGCTGGAGTTTGCTAACATTTCAAAACTTTTTATTTGAGGAAAATCGTGTTCTTGGATTCAGTACTAATTATGTCAGATCGTTGTGTGAGGACCTCTAACCACTAAGCCATATTCCAGAGTAATAATAATTTACTGAAAGCTGGGGACCATGGAATATTTCTACTACGAGTGTTGACATACTCATTTACTTTTGTTTTAGAAGTTATATTTATAATGCTTACCTCAAAGCTGCGATAAAATGCTCTTTTGATGCTGTTTTTCTCTTCGATGGAAATAGATTATCGACCTGTGAGAAGATACGGACAAGATATTGATAAGTAGACTCAAATTTACTCCATAAACAGGGAACATTAAACATTTTGTGATGTTTTTAATATAATACTTTTCATATTTTCATAATACATTTTGCTTATAAATAATATAACAAATTAAAACTAATTTTAAGATGGTTGCTACTAGCATATTTTTGGGTATTACCGAACATTTTATACTTTCGCAATTTATTTATGCAATTTTATTAAAATAACACACCATTGGACCCATATATTCGGAATAAAGTCCACTAGAATAGTCACAACGAAGATACGTTATACCTACGACTATACTATAACTTAATTTTGCTAAAATGTCTCACATATTTCACTCATTTTTGACACCGAAACACATTATTAGAATTAAATCTGAATTCCTTTACAATGTCGAAGAGTTACTTAAACTTTAGTTACGAAAGGTTAGTTAAGGAAAGGCTAAGTTCGGGTGTAACCGAACATTTTATACTCTGGCAATTTATTTATTTAACTTATTTAATATTATATAATATACAATTTGACCCACATATTTGTCATATATATTGTATAAAGTCCATTGAAAGTTGGAAACCCTAATATTAGGTTAGAAGCACCGAGGTCCTCATGTTCGATACATAGGGCCTTCAAAACCTATGGTCCGATTTCGGCGATTTTTAGAATGGGGCTGCCACACTATAAACGTAGTATTTGTGCAAAGTTCTGCACCGATATCTTCACTAGTACTTACTTTATATATTGTAAAGTAAACGATTCAGATTTTCTTCAAAGTTCTGGTATATAGGAAGTAGGCGTGGTTGTGAAGCGATTTGGCCTATTTTCACACCATATCATTGGGATGTAAGAAAGTCTCTTAGCAATTTTTGTTGCGAGAGTATAAAAATTATTCATTGACACTTAGTTCTTCATGTTCGATATCTGGGAATAGTGGGAATTCAAAATTGAGTTATATGGGAAGTAGGTGGTTATAAACGGATTTCACCCACCCATTTTCCATTGGTAACATAAGAGTGGCAATTATACAAAATGTATCAAATTTTGTTGAAATTATTCGAATGGTTATATGAGATATGGTTTTGGAGCCAAAAATGGGCCACACCCATTTCGTATGTTTTTACTGATTTAAGTTTAGTTTTTCTCTACCATTGATTCTGTAAAATTTAGTTTATGGGGTGATTTTCCTAATGGAGTTAATGCGCTTTTAGTCTTTTCCAAATAAACTTTGAATGGGGTTGATGTGGTTTTTGTCTGAGTTCTTCTGTTACATGGCGTATGGTGAGGTACTAAAAGGAGTTGTTTTGATTTACTCAAGTTATCCATTGCACGTATAGACAGACCCACGAAATGATAGACATTTTCAAATTAATACGAAATTTTATATATTGCTATCGAAGTAGAATTTTAAAAAAGTTCCTATATCGTATAGACGCGAGCATAAAATATGAAATTACACTTATGGATTGCATGAAACAAAAGCATACAGACGTCAAGAGCCAAACAATAGCAAACTACAACAAAGAAAATTACAGACTGCATGTTTTAACGTATGTAGGTGAAACTTTAAGCGAAGTAAATTAATAAAACTGTGTATAAATATATATTTGACAGCTTATTGAAAAATTATAATGAAAATTTCTATAACTCCAAGATTCTTTATGGATTATAGAGACTCGAGTTAGGGAAGATCAACTGTAATTACATTCCTCCTAAAATTTTAATGTCATTTCGATCATTTATGGCTTTTTTCGTATGCATTTTACTTTGGATTTTTTTGCCATCACACATTTGATTCATTTAGTTTTTTCAGTTTGAATTCGGTGGTTTACATCGGATAATTGACCATAGATAAATAATTTTAGACCTCTTATTATGGGCTTATATTCTTGTGTTAAATGTTATTTATTGGAATTGATACTGAATAATCGACTGCAATAATAACAAAAGAACGTCCCGCTTTTTATAATTAAGATATCTATTAATAATACCAGTATTCGTAATGGGTTTCGATTAGCTTCAGATTAAGTCTATAGTAGTTGGAGAAACCAAAACCGGTCCTTTAATTTTAAACTTCATATTAGGTCTACAACTTTGCTTCCGCCGTTTTCCAATAGATGTCTCTAGGGTCAAGCACTGGTCGAATAAATCGATTAAATCGTTTTATATCGATCTTGGACATTTGTGTCAACATTAACCCAACAAAATATTTGTAGAGATCTATTTGCATCCCAAACTTATTCTCAACTGAAAATGTCACTTTTTGAGCCGAATTCTCGACATTTGCGGGAAATTTTGCTTTTCTTTTTTAATTTCAAGAAAAGTGCGGCTGAGGCTCATCGATATTTGTAACCGTTTTTATACAAAAACAAGTAAGGAAGGGCTAAGTTCGGGTGTAACCGAACATTTTATACTCTCGCAATTTATTTATTTAACTTTATTAATATTATATAACACACAATTTGACCCACATATTCGTCATATATATTGTATAAAGTCCATTGAAAGTTGGAAACCATAATATTAGGTAAGGTCCT
The DNA here is from genome assembly GCA_031772095.1 of Zeugodacus tau. Classification (NCBI taxonomy): domain Eukaryota; kingdom Metazoa; phylum Arthropoda; class Insecta; order Diptera; family Tephritidae; genus Zeugodacus; species Zeugodacus tau. The sequence continues at coordinate 35,749,176 of CM062653.1, read as the reverse complement.
CGTGTTCGATATATGGGGCCTTAAAAACCTATGGTCCGATTTCGGCGAATTTTAGAATGGGGCTGCCACACTATTAACACAGTATTTGTGCAAAGTTCTGCACCGTTATCTTCACTAGTACTTACTTTATATATTGTAAAGTAAACGATTCAGATTGTCTTCAAAGTTCTGGTATATAGGAAGTAGGCGTGGTTGTGAAGCGATTTGCCCTATTTTCACAATATATCATTGGGATGTAAGGAAACTATTACAAACCAAGTTTCATTGAAATCGGTCGAGTAGTTCCTGAGATATGGTTTTTGACCCATAAGTGGGCGACGCCACGCCCATTTTCCATTTTGTAAAAAAATCTGAGTGCAGCTTTCATCTGCCATTTCTTATGTGAAATTTAGTGTTTCTGACGTTTTTCGTCAGTGAGTTAACCCACTTTAAGTAATTTTCAACCTAACTTTTGTATGGGAGGTGGGCGTGGTTATTATCCGATTTCTTACATTTTTGGACTGTAGTAGGAAGTGGCTAAAAAAAACGACTGCAGAAAGTTTGGTTTATATAGCTCTATTGGTTTGCGAGATATGTACAAAAAACTTAGTAGGGGGCGGGGCCACGCCCACTTCCACAAAAAAATTACATCCAAATATGCCCCTTCATAGTGCGATCCTTCATACCAAATTTTATTTCTATAGCATTATTTATGGCTTAGTTATGGCACTTTATGGCATTTTCGAAAGCAACCTTCCAATGGTGCCAAGAAATAAGTGTTCCAAGTTTCATTAAGATATCTTAATTTTTACTCAAGTTACAGCTTGCACAGACGGACGGATGGACGGACGGACGGACGGACGGACGGACAGACAGACATTCGGATTTGAACTCCACTCTTCACCCTGATCACTTTGGTATATATAACCCTATATCAAACTCGTTTAGTTTTGGGTGTTACAAACAACCGTTATGTGAACAAAACTATAATACTCTCTTTAGCAACATTTGTTGCGAGAGTATAAAAAACAGCGGAAGCAAAGTTGTAGACAAACATGTAGTGACCTGCTCTCTTGGGAACTTTCAACATACGGTCATTAGTATACCAATATCAATTTCAGTGCGAACAAACTAAATTTTGATTTAATACCATTAAATAAGCACATTTTATATTTAAATACTTGAAAATAATAGTAATAGCATGGGATTATTGCCAATTATCAACCAGAAATTAAACTTCATTATTTGGTCTACGGTTGACATAAAATATTATTTTTGAAGTATTTTCGATGCGCCTAACCCTACTCTATTTTGTTTTTGTGAAATCAAATCTTTGCACATTTGCCTGCGATTGATAGCAATTCAAGTCGTGAGGATTTTTGATAGCCCACTTCGAAGTCGTAAAACGTTTTCGAATTCTTTTCAGTTACCATCTTCACAGCAACAAGGTTTAAGAGGAAATGGAAATGGACGCAGAAAAAGCACACTTGTATTTTAGAACAGACGCAGAAATAATCTGTGTACTTAACGTCCGTCTGCTGGCCCACAATATCCAGTCAACACACACACACACAAACAAAGAAAGCTGAAAAAATCGTATGAGGATGCCACGTGCATGTATGCAAATGTTATCGGGAATATGCTGTGTGTTTGTGTGCGTGTGCTTGCATATACAAACAGCTCGTTGTCCTTTTTAGTGCGCGAGCTGCTCGTTTGCCGTTCGCCTAGAAACCAAATCACTGCAGACCGTTTCGATAGCGAAAAAGCAGATTTAGATGCAAATTGACGTAGAATAGCAGCTGAGAGACGGCTGCAACGGTCGACCGTTGTGGCACGTGCAGCACGGCAACACTGTTGCATCAGCGAATATACGCTTATGAAGGCAATAACATAACTGCAATCCGTGTTGAGTATGCAAATACATGCGGGATGAGTTGCATCTACGCAAATACCGAGAAGTCACATGGTTTGCTCTTTAAATGGCTAAGCTTCCGGTTGCAGCATGTAAGCCACGTTAAATTGAACGTAACTGTGCACATTTGTTGCATCAATGATATGGAATTATTTCACATGAATTATTCAATTGTTACGGTCGCAACAATGGTCGTAACAGTCAACAACAACAAATGACGAGTATTATGCTGTTCGGCTTTTAAGTATTACTCCGGCGCTTGATTTCATTCAATTTCACGGATTCACTTAGAGACTAAGGTTGGCTGTAGCAGATGTTGAACGTACCGAATTGATTTCGATACATCCAGAAGCCCAGTGCGCTCCCTTTGGTAAGAATTGTTTGCGCGGATATCGTGGAAGGTTGTCTAAAACCAGTTAGGAGCCATTCAAGCTGTACAAACGTTGGGCAAGTGACTTTGTCCATTTATTATGGATAATTTTCTTAAAGATTTATCACCGTTCTTAACAACAGTATTGCATCCATATTTGGTGTATACAAACAAACTGTTTGAGAAACTCAATGATTTTTCACTTTTGGTAAGTAAAAGTAAAGGATTTGCAATGGGATACTTTTTATACCCTCGCAACATGTTACAAAGAGAGTATAATAGTTTTGATCACAAAAATAAATGAGTAAGATAGGTATTTTATACTAAAATGATCAGATTAGTATAACGACTGGAGTTGAAATCCGGATGAACTCCTGTCCATGCAAGCGGTTACTTGAGTAAAACCTAAGATATCTTAATAAAACTTGGTACACATATTCATTGGCGCCGTGGGAGTGTTGGTATTGTAGATGGACGAAATCGGAACATGGGCGATTCCACTCTCACAAAATGGCGCTAATAGAAAAGCTATAAAGTGCTAGCAGGATATCCAAATTGAGATACTTTTTTCAGATCACGCTTCTCTCACTTTTATTATTTTTGTCCAGTATACATCATGGAAGGACTTACGCCTGAACAACGTTTACAAATTTTCCACTTCAACATAATCAGCCTAATGGGCGTACTATTCGCAACACCTTCACTCATCTTGAGACCCAGCATTCATTATAGGATAATATTCGACCGAATAGACCACATACAGCACGTAGTGAAGCAAATAAAACAGTCGGAGCTGATAGTTAACACGGTGACCCCTCCGCCGATTGTAGTAACTCAGTACGTATGGAACGACTTTTCGCATTTCACGTCAAGATCGTCAATTGAAAGCATACAAAATACAGCTTGTGTAAGAACTGAAGGCGCTCGATCGTACCAAGCGACAACGCTTCGCTCTATGAGTTCTTGAAGATCCAACATTTTCCAGCCAAACTCTGTTCAGGGCTCATTTGGGACGAAGAGCAACCTGAAGATTCTAGAGCTGTCGTTTCATCCAGAAAGCAACGGTTTGGTATGGCTTGTCGGCCGGTGATCAACGTAAGAGTGAGAACGTAACCGTCAATGGCGACCGTTATCGCGCCATGGTAACCGACAATTTGATGCCTGAAATTCAACTTCGTGATCTCGGCATTTGGTTTCAACAAGACGGCGCCACTTTCCACACATCGCATCAATCAATGGATTTATTCAGAGAACACTTCGGTGAGCAGATAATTTCCCGTTTTGGGCCGGTCGATTAGTCACCAAGATCGTGTGATGTCATACCGTTAGACCTTTTCCTGTGGGCATATGTAAAGTCCAAAGTCTATGCGGAAAATCCCGCTTCGCGCGTGTCATTCGCCAGTTATCAGTCGAAATGCTCGAACGAGTCTTCAAATTGGACTCAACGGATGGACCATCTGAGACGTAGCCGCGACCAACATTTGAAATAGATAATATTTAAAAAATAAATATGAAAGAATGTTCTTTCGAATGATAATAAGCATTCCAATAAGCATAAATAAGTAGGTAACCTAGAAATGGATGACCCTTTATTATGATCTCTTCATATTTGTCAAGAAGAAAGAGGAGTGAAGGTCTTTATCGGGGGAATGTAATATTTTTCCACCGTGCACATGCTTCCCTATGAGGACGATGTTGACATAATTGTAAGTAGCAAGCTTTGAAGGCTATCGAGGAATCTGCCAAAATGGGTGTGGTTATCAGCAGTAGTATTAAGAAGAATGAGCAAGTAGCTGGGAACTGTATTGTCGAAGCAGTCAACGGCTTTGTATACCTTGGCACCACCATTTACAACAGAAATGATGCCAGCCTGGAGATTCTTCAGTAAATAATCTTTCTCGACAGACAAAACTAACAACCGCTCATAGTGCCCGTTCGTATGGCGCAGAAACATGGCGATGTCCAGAAGGCATGGTATGGCGCTTTGAGTGTGGAAGAGAAAAGTTTTTCGCAAGATTTTCGCCTCTTTACGGCGGCGACTAACGTAGCCTGACAAACAATAAGCTCTATGAACTGTATCACGACATTAACATGGTCCAGCGCTGACTTGGTCGTGTTGTGAGAATGGATGTCGTCATCGCTACAGCGAAAAAGGTATGAGAAAATAATCCGCATCTAAGTTTCTAAATTATTGCATTCAATCAAATGTGTTCGTCCAATTGAAAAGGTGCCACAAATTGAAATTGATTTGCATTCAACAGTTTGTCAAGCACTTCATAGGACCAACAACAAGCGGTATAACCACACGAGTTCAACGCAAACACCAACTGCGATACAGCGCCCCGAGAAATCTTTACAACTTCTGGCAGCGCATACTCTCAACGCAATCAGAGCATGGTCCCAAGGTGTAACCTCAATGCCAAGGCCTGTGTTGTTGCCGTCAATTCTCTTCAGATGCGTATGTAGCTTTTCGCTTGCCTCACAATAACAATAACAACGATTGAAACGCGTTGCCAACATTATACATATATATTTGCGCAAATTCACTTGACATTTTCTCGCAGTCAGCAGTCATCGAGATTCATCAAGATCCAGCGGTGCGTATGAGCACCGTAGTCATACAGTTCGTTACGTATACGCCCGGGTATACACGGCGGAACACTGGAACAGCTGAATCGATGACAGATGTCAATGCAGACAAGCGCAAATAAGTCACATAAATATTTAGCGAATCGGAGCGGTGCACCATTGTGTGCGTGTGTCTGTGATTGTGTGGATGAGTGCGTGGAATGCCAACCTTTGCTCTATATGAGAAAAGCATACATTGATGTGTTTCCCTGTTTCCCACTCACACTCACAACTGCTTACACAAATGCTTACAAGCGACAAAGAATATAAACATTTCGTCTGTGTCTGAGAACAATTCAATTTATTTTATGCTCTTTCGCAAATTACTTGTGCTCGCATTCTTTTTCTGTTTCTCTGTTTTCTTACAGTCGAATCAGTGTTGTGTTTTCCTCAACTACTTTAACAGCTTCCACGCCTTTGTTGTTGCTTGTGTGAGGGAGTACGGAGCAGGGCTGAGCGTTGTAATATTTGCGACTTTCTTTCTGTGAGTGTCTATGTGTGTGGGTAGGTGGAGTAATAAACAAGCTCGCAATTTCATTATGTACATTCCCTTCCAGCCTCCCACTGCATATAATAAGTTAGTACAAATATTTATGCCCTAACGGCGAGGGCTACATTGTGCACACATACTTGCGCTTATTGGTTCATATTTTATCGAGCCTCTGGCCTTTTTATCGCCACTGCATCAGGCGGTTGTGTAAGCGATTATTTTTTCGTCGCTTCCCGATTATGTGCCTGATGGCGAAACTTTTGCCATAATCACTTGTCTCACTACATTGCTTCCACCATTTCGCATTGTAATTGGAGTTATTACTTTTTATTGCGCAGTTTTTGCATATGTATATGGAATGGCCGCTGACGAAATCGAAGGAAGCACTTCTGTGAGCAACAACTATCGAATTCGTTTAATTAAAGCATTTCTAAGTATTTGATTACTCGATTTTTTTTTCAACTGTAGCAACAGTAAGGTAAGGTGGGGTACATTTGACACTTAATTTTCAAAGCCTGATTTTATTAGAGAAATGTACATATGTATTTTTTTTAAGAAAAATAAAAATTTCATAAAATGTATATTCAAGATTAACTTATAAAAAGCAAAGCTTAGGAAAATGGCCATTACAATTTTATAATAAAGTTTTTTAAAAAAGTTCCAAATTGTGAAATGTGCTCCGTATAAGGGGTACTAGAATTAAATTACTAGAATGTAAAAAAACTGTAATAAATTATTTTCATTTAATATATAGGTCTTCAAAGTTAACGCTAAATTATCGCAAAGTTGCTGCAGGATTTATGGGATCCGGATGTTTCAATCCGATTCCATTCCTTAAGGTGATGGAAATATCTTCGACTTCGGGTTTTACAACCCAACTATAGGAGAATGTCTTCTGAGATAATTAACGTTGAGTATTGAATCTGGAAAGACTTCTGAGATTTCTCCAATGTAAAAAAAAATCTTTCTGTATTCACCAATATTAACCAAAACGTAGTGCCCGACTTTTAACTCTTAATTTAAAATTTGAAAAATAAAAAAAGAAATACTCTCGTCAGATGGCGTGCATTGTACGATATAAATACAGAGGTTTTTTGATGAAATTTTTATTTTGAAACAGACGTCGTTTTCCTTTTTCGTAACTTTTGCTATTTATGGTGACCTTTTTGCTGAATTTGTCAGTATACGTGAAGTTAGTTTGATGCTTCTTTTGGACACAACCGGGATATTGGTCTCAAATCATCTGGAGTGAAGTTTTAAAGTCTGTTTTCATCTTGCTCACTTACTGATGCGGTTGGTGGTGTGTCAGTGACAACCTGAACGAATTGAACCTGAAAAGCATCATTTTCTGTAGGTATATCCAATAAAAAGTCTTCGTCTGTAAAAATCTGTGTGTTGAGTGAGTAGGCTCAAAACTCTTTAAAATATTGCGGAAAGAAAATGCCATCTAGAAAAGTTGGTTAGTTAATTTGGCCACATCCTATATTATTATTGTATGTCAGGATTTGTTCTGCCCCACTGGAACTTGGCAATGTGCCCCAATCTGACTTCAACAGGTTTTCTTTGCATATTTATTTCATCACTTTAATAATAATAAATTCACTTTTACTTACTTGAATAATATCAATTCCTCTTACCGCATTGAAAATCAAACTTGAAACTATCACTATTTAACACTTCTAAAACGCTAAAAATTACAGCCAAACTTGCGAAAATCACAAATTGTATCTTACTTTATGGGGCGTAATGATACAAATGCCAAACTACATGATGTTTCGCTATCTCTTAATTTAATTTGATTTTTTCTCTTTTATATATTTGTGTGGATTATTCTGCCTAATAGCTAGCTGAGATATGCCATTGATTAAAAAACTTTGATCTCGATACATCTCTCTCTCTAAAAACTTCATATGCAAGCAATTTATGGATCGAGTGTGCACAACGGATACTAAATCCATTCTTTGTGACTAGCTTGCCACGAACTCACATGCTTCTCTGAGTTCATTGCGGGTATCAACAACAAGTCTGATAGAGCATTTCTTGCGAGATGAGCATTTCCACCATGAGATAACACGCAGAGTTCATTGCTCTACCTCCACCATACAAATTGAGACTGAATTTAGCAAAAAAGCATAAACATTTCGCAATGGAGGGTTAGATGAAAGTGGTCTGGTCGGATGACAACAATATAGACCTGATGGTGCCAGCTGATTGATCGGGTATGTACTTGTGGTGTGATTGCACAATCTGCTGGAGCAAAACCAAAACGATTTTGATATTTTTCTGATTACACAAACATGCTGGCGTATTTAATTAGAATTTTCAAGAATTTTTGTGTAGAATTTATTAATTTATAAGAATCAATGCCGTGCTTATGGGAAATTATGAGTGAGGAAAATTGTAGCCGCGAAATAAAATACAAGATAATGACTGAAATATTAAAAGAAATAGATCCTTAGGCCAACTGAAAAATAGTTGTGAAGAAATAAACGTAGCCGCACTATTTTTTGTCTCTGGCCATAACGACCTTTTCCATGTACAATTTGTAAAAAAATTAACATTGTACCAACATGTTGGAGTAGTGTATGCTTCAAGCTTGTTGGCACCATCAGTGGAATGCATGTATGTATTGAATGTATTTTCATAAAACGAAACAAATAATTACAAGCCCCGAGGTGTCTTCGAATTTTCCCGTAATTATATACATAGTGGGGTATTTTTGCGAGCGCCACTATTCTTCACGCAGTGAAATGTTCGACCCGTTTCGAATATGAACACGGAAATTGTCAGTGCGACACGAAACTCGTCATTTGCATACGTCGGCACAAGAGCCGCCTACAAAGCTGGATTATTTCTTTGCACGCTTCGCATTGTTTTACTGTTGAATGTTTACACGAAAGTTTGAATATCATACTCGTGTTGTTATATGTCGAGATGGTAGTGATGAAGTCTACGCGAAGCTAAACCACAGAATGAGTTGTCAATGGAAGCCCCATTAAAGCACACACACGCAAACAGAAAGCTTTATGCGACTTGCCACCAGACTGACGTTGTAGAGAGTGAGAAAGAGTGTTGCTGTTGTGACATACTTTGTTCCCGAGCCAATCGCACCAGTTGCCAAGTTTAAATAAAAAGCTAAAACAAAATTGCAAAGCAAACATTTCCAGATTGCTGACAACTCAAATGCAAAAGTAAGCTGATGAGAGCGAAAGTTGAAATGAGTACAGCAAAAACTCTTTAGTAATTATGACGATGAAAATGAAAACGCTGGCACTTTCATTAGTGGCATTATCTGCACATTTCCGGCATCGTTGCAACTGAATCACGGCAGCTTACAACAACAACAATATGGCTAATAGCTTGCGAGGTATGTATGAGTCAGTAAACAACGGTGCAACGCATTCGTATTGCGGTGCAGTCATTGAGTTTAAGAACTCAGCGGGTTTCAGCGTAAAGGGTTGTCATTTAGATATGCAGCTACAATGTTGAGCTATGAACCATTTGAGATCACCGAGAGCGGAGCGCACCTCGCTGGCAATTGCCGAAAAGCGTGCCTCATTGTCTTGTCCCGAGTTAAGACTTAGGACCCATTTGCTAAATTTAAAACTCAAAAAATGTAATTTGAGGAAAATTACTTCGAGGGTCCATGCAAGATCGTAGTATTTCCATTTATACTAAGCATTCAGAGCATTATGCTGAAGGTGCTGTTGACGTTTTTCAACAGAATTCCACTAGGTCAAGTTTTCTCTATAACTTCTTGGAACGTAGAAGCAAATAATGAGCTGCGCTCACTAGCTTAGTCTGCATCGAAGCGCTCACCAATAATGGTCTCTTTGGAAAACAGATAATGGTGAACGATGTTTAACGGTCTAATAATATTGCGAACCACAAAAATGCCTAGCCACTAGATTTCTACGTAGTCACAAAGTGCAAATGATATACTGTGCTTGGCGCCAACTGAAACTCGGTCAAGAGATTTGAGGACAATTTACACCGCTGTTTTGTTTGTTTTTGCACGCTTTGGGTGTACTTTTGGCCAGCCCGTGCTGCTGTACCAAACGCTGCGCGGCGCTGAAGATGCGCCTCAAGTTTACAGCGCGACAGAGCCAGTAAATATCGGGCATGTGGTAGCTGTAGTCGGCACCGCCACATTCACCACAGAAGAGTGGAGCAGAGGAACAACGGACACACTCCCTACTAAAAATAGACGGACAAAGTCACCGAACTTGCGAAAGGCGATGAAATGGAACGGAATAAATTTGCGGTAGCCAACAAGAAGAGCGCTCTGCAAAAGTACATTGAAGTAGCTTGAAGTGGAGCAGGGTGCTGCAATGTGATGCCAGTGTAGCCCCAGTGGTGCAATATATGCAAGACACACGAGACTTGTGGTAAGTATGAAATGACTTACCTACGCGCATATATTGTTGGGAAAGTGGAGTAAGAGTAAGTATAATATCGGTAGCGACATGAATGGGGTCAGGGATTTGCAGTGCCGCCACTAATTCGTGCCACAAGTACACGGCTTATAGAATCACCAGTATTGCCAAGAAGAAAACAAACAGTTGTGGAAAAACTCAGAATGCGAATGGGTATTGTCGATTTAGCTAAACGAGTATTTTGTTAGCCAGTAACTCAACTCGATTGGAGTGGAAATGTATTCGTTTCCTACTTGGTAGGGAGAAAATTTCCAATTATATTGGATGAGGGTGCGACACCTATATGGCTTCGTTTCGTTTATGTGTGGTTTTGCTATCCAGTTGCACAGTATATTGAAATATATTAGTAAAGAAATCTTTGCAGTAAAGCTAATGGTCATAGCGACATCTGGAGAGTCGCATAAATGATAAACCGGTTACCACCCTCCAGACCTGTTCTTGCAAAAATAATTAATAACGACAGGAAGGTTTATTATTCCATCATGTCTTGCTACTCAATTGTAGATCCCGTCTTTGTTATGGTTTTATCACTATTAAGCAAGTTTTGGAGGACATTCTCCATAACGTAGAACAAAAAGCAGAGTGTCGTAATAATGCATACGGACTATTTCAACGATGGATAAGTTAGAAACGAGAATAATGACATTTACATGGAACAGAATTATAAACCGCTTGCAAGCGACTAGTGGTTCGATGCAGTCATCTGATCAAGACCTTAATACAGGATATGCCCTGTTACCCCTTGTTGTTATAGTTGACAGTATTGATTGTTGATCGTGTTTGCTACAGGCCCCGCGCTGACAGATGTCGCACAAATAAAAGAAGAAGAAGCATCCACTATCCAACGACGTCATTCAAGAAGCAAATAAGACGAACTTGAAACGATTAAGAATAGAGTGCATTGTGCAAGAATAATAGAATACAAGATTACGACATTCGTTTACAGTTAGCTTTTCTGGGTTTTAATTTTCTGTGACGTGACGTAATAAAGACCCCATTGCACGGTAGTACAAATCAATAAAACAAAGCTAAAAGGTGGAAGAGAGCGATAGTGCTTTATTATTATGTAAAATTCTAAGTCAAAAATATATTAACTTGAAAAAGAAGTGCACAATGACGGAATTTAAAAACAATAGTACAAAAAACTCTTTGTAACAAAAAAAAAACAATTTTAATTATAAATATGCATTATCATATTGGATCAGTTTACAGATGACCATTTTAAGAATTACGTTCTTTGTGATATTTTGTCAGCACATTGTTCAATTTGGTTCACTGTGTTTTACATTTTCGTTTTCAATTTGACAATTTTTCTTCATTAGGGGTTCTGATTACGTCACTAATGTCGTAATATTGTCTTCTATCATTCTTGGAGTCAGTGTAAGGCGAACGACGGTCAACGACGGCTTACGCATTTAAGACGACGTACATTGTCAATTCAATTTAACTCATATTTAAACTTGTTCAATCATAAAATAAAGATTTTGTTAAACAAAAAAAATTATATACCAAAATCCCACATAAATGGTGGCTCAACATTATAAAACTTAACTATTCAGTGCATAAAATAAGTGAAGTGTGTAAAAGTTTCAAATAAAAGAACACATGTGCATATATTTTATTATATGCGGATGATGTAAAACTTTTTAAATCATATACTTCTCATAACGAAAGGACTGAGTTGCAATCGGATTTAAATAATTTAGTTACTTGGTGTCACAAAAATGATATGCCACTGAATCTTAAAAAATGTAAAACGATGTGCTTTTCCCGTAGAACTGTTGATCTTTCTCCCTATGTAATAAATAACTTCAGTTTAGAGCAATTTTTAGCTTTGTTGATTTAGGAGTTAATATGGACCCTAAACTAAATTTTAATTATCATGTAAATTCAATTGTCTTAAAAGCTAAAGGTGCTCTTAGCTTTGTTAAACGTTCTAAAGAATTTAGTGATCCGTATATTACTAAAATTCTTTTTACAACATTGGTAAGGCCTGTATTGGAGTATGGTTCTGTGGTATGGAATCCTAGCTAGCTTCTGAATGGTTTAGTTTGTAGTTCATTCCTTTTGTCTGTTATTAAGCTTAATGTCCCATTGCGTTCATCCAGGCAGTTTAGACCATTATTTCTAAAATCTTATAGAAAAAATTTTGAGTTAAATGAACCATTCCGCCGAATATGTCATGATTTTAATTCACATTCCAGCATATTTGATCCGTCTGACTCAATATTTAGCATCAAAAAAACTATTTTCGGTTTGGCGGGAGGAGCGTAATCGTTTGGGTTAATAATATACAGTGGCCAAAGGTCGTCTACATACACCCCCTGTTTTCGTTGGTGTGAAAGTGAAAACAACTTTTTAGAAAAATGTGTTGATACAGTTTCATTCTAATATTCTTCCTAATTACAATAAACAAAAAATATTCATTTGTTAATAAAATTAAAAATGTTATGAAGGAAAAACTCAAAAATTCCCTTGACATAAGTCTATTGTATGTGACTCATACAAAATACACTGAATGAAGTGTTTTTGTATTATTAGTTTTTTCTTTAATTATGATTATTGTTTGGCTATTATTGAATTCAATTATTATTTGGACACTAAAAGCAACTTTAGTTGATATAAAACATGAAATACAAAAAAAACATGGTAAAATTTCCTATTTCAGAATAGGGCAACAGTACTGACCATTGTAAAATACTTCAAAAGTAGTGATTTTACCGAAAATAAGCAGCGCAGTGTACGCCCAGAGCATCAATCACTTAAGGACATCGATATGATACTCAAAAAGGTGGACCAAAATCCAAAAGTAACTACCATAAAGTTAGCCCAACATCGCAAAATGGGTAAAATACTCCAAACAACACAAAAAAACTTTATCCGATAACGGGTTCCACCAGAGATCACCACAGAAAGAGCCACTTATTTGTGCGCAAACCTCCAAATTTCATTAACAATTGGGAATAAACGTAAAGAAAAGGGAAAGGACATTTGAGAAAAGCTTATAGTTATAAGTGAGTCGAAGTTCTAAATTTTTAATAACGATGGAAGATTAAACGTTTGGATAAAAATAAAGGCTGTGCTTGATCCGAAGTACTTAGAAGTTATTGTGAAGTATGGTGGCGGCAGTGTAATGATTTAGTGAGCTGTAGCAGCTTCTGAAGTGGGAATGTGGGAAGTGTTTATACAATTTTTACACTAAAATAAGTTACTTTGTTACTGTATGTAGACAATTGTCAACGAAATTTTTGAGTTTTTCTTTCGTAAATTTTTTAATATATGTACAAAAATGGATATTTTTTATTTCTTGTGATTAGAAAGAAGATTAGAATGAAACTGTATCAACACATTTTTCCAAAAAGCATTACTTACTTTCACACCAACGAAAACCGGGGGTGTATGTAGACATTTGTCGGCCACTGTAGCCAAAATGACAACATCTCAACAATTTTATGCGGTACAGCCTGCGCAATAGCAGCAAGTCTAAAATTGCGACACTACATACATAAATACATCTTTGAAAGCGAAGGCGACAGAAATAACCGTCGATTTGATGGCTTTACATACGACAAAAGCAGCGGTGAATACAAGCAGAATACGTGAACGCGAATTTGAACGAAAGCGACCTAGTATAATATGCAACATGTTAGAAATCGACTACAATGTAGCTGACATACAGCTGCACATTTTCAAAAACTTACGACGTAACCACCTGTTAGCAGAGCGAAACAAAGACGAAGCTGATATAAGCTGTCATCGATTGGCTAAGCGTTATAGAGAAGCCAAAAGAACGCACTATCCTGTAATTCAAACAGACAGGCAGCACTTATGGCGCAAGCCTGCGCTAATATGTCCTCTTAATCATGCGCAATTGTGCTGCACCATTTTCTTAGGTGGAGAAATACTTAAATCTGCATAAAAATAGGTTTTTTATCCTTTGTTTCGAGCTGCTTCTATGCTTTACGTGTTATTTTATACATTAAAATGTATTTCAAAGTAAAAACAACAAACATATATATTTGTATTGTCATTTTTGTCTAAAATTTGTCTTTTGAGTCGTTTTTACCATTGTGAATAGTCCACATAAGTATGTAAAACAAAATTTGGCTGCACTCAGCAAGCGGCGATAGCATTTTTAATGAGGTATCCGCATACTCTCCTGCACGAATTCAACTAGGTAACTTTGTTGTTGCTTTCATAAGTAAAATTTTTGACAGGCGAGCAGCGCCCAAATATAGCGAACAGAAAAGTGACCAATCGTATACGGCTATAAAGTGTTGAACGCACACCTTTTTAGACAACAGCACGACTTCACGACAAAAGTTCAACCATTTTCTTCGCTGTCGCCAAATTATAAATGTTTCTATATTTCAATATCAACCTCCTCAGAGTGCTAAGGAATATGTGTTCCAAGTTTCATTAAGATATCTCAATTATATATATAATTCATAAATAGTATATGTTATAGTTTGGAACAGAGACACACTATTAGAAGAAAATAATTTCCTCTGAATTACATTAAATTATCTGAGAGATTTACCCATATTTTCGGTTAAAATTTAACCTTAGGCGCTGAGTTCAACATGTTCGATATCTGGGGCCTTGAAAAGTTGTAGTCCGTTTTAAACAAATTTTTCATAAGTGAAGCCAGAGATGATATGCACTATTTGTGTAAAGTTTTATTCCGCTATCTTCATTGGTTCCCTGTGTTTACATTATAAAGTGTAGAAATCAGATGAAATTCAAAATTGAGTTATAATGAAAGTAGTCGTGGTTGTGAACCGATTTCGCCCATTTTTTGTCCGTGTTATCAGGGTGACAAGAAAATATATTATATACCGAATTTCATTCGAATCGGTAGAGTAGTTCCTGAGATATGGATTTTGACCCATAAGTGGGCGACGCTACGCCCATTTTCCATTTTGTAAAAAAATCTGAGTTCAGCTTCCATCTGCTATTTCTTATGTGAAATTCAGTGTTTCTGACGTTTTTCGTTAGTGAGTTAACCCACTTTTAGTAATTTTCAACCTAACCTTTGTATGGGAGGTGGGCGTGGTTATTATCCGATTTCAACTATTTTCATGGTGTGTAGTGGGGTACGTAAGAGAACCTACTACAGAAAGTTTGGTTTATATAGATTTATTGGTTTGCGAGTTAGATACAAATAACCGATTTGTAGGCGGGGCCATGGCCACTTCCCCAAAAAAATTACACCCGAATATTCCTTCCTTCCTAGTGCGATCCTTTGGTCCAAATTTTATTATTATAACTTTATTTATGGCTTAGTTATGACACTTTATAGGTTTTTGGTTTTCGCTATTTTGTGGGCGTGGCAGTAGTCCGATTTTGCCCATCTTCGAAAGCCACCTCTTCAGAGTGCCAAGAAATATTTGTGCCAAGTTTCGTTAAGATATCTTAATTTTGACTCAAGTTACAGCTTGAACAGACAGACAGACATCCGGATTTCAAATCTACTCGTCACCCTGATCACTTTGGTATATATGACTCTATATCTAACTATTTAATTTTAGGTGTTACAAACAACCGTTATGTGAACAAAACTATAATACTCTCTTAGCAACTTTTGTTGCGAGAGTATAAAAACTGAATCAAAGTGAACATACTCGAAATTTTTTGTGATTGTCTGTATGTACATAACTCAATTTCAGTTGTTCAAACAACTATGGACCCAAAAATTCAGTAAATATTTACAATTAAATTTTTATCAAATGCAAATAAATATCCTCATTAATGCACTCGGTATTATATTTGTGAAAATACTTAGTATTTATACATATATAGATCGTAATGAAAGGCGCCGCAAAAATTTGCTATGTCTATTAGATTTAACCCTCAATGTACAGGCATATAGGGATGGCCATTAAGAAACATCGATGTTTTATTCGATATGACGTATCGAAGCTTGATATCGATGTTATGCGATAATGCATCGAAAAATTATCACTTTCACCGAAAGTTATATTAATTTTAGTTATTTTTTACAAACCCCAATGTTATTTTCCCAGGCTTTGCATAAATTAAATTTTATTTCACATTTTAGGTTTTATTCTATTGATGATTGATCATTGTTTGACCAGCTTTCAAAACTAAACGTTCGGAAGGAACTGTTGTAGCGACAATTGTTAAATATTTAAAAGCTATATAATTTAAGAAATTGTGTTTGTCAATTTTTCCAAACATACAGCGGATTTTCTACTAGCCCTCTAACCGGCGCAAATGTATATGGATATCTCATCTAACATATCCAAAAAATATCAAATTCATTTGGACTAACTGATGATGATCTGTCCAAATACTAAAGGAGTTTTTGGCTTTATCAGAACTAACTGAAGAGTCCATCTCCACCCATCGTCTTCTGCAATAGCTTAACCCTATTATTAATGGAGGTACGCAATAAATCTTTCCAGCATATGAATTCAAGCGGGTCGGTATATCTTGTATTAGCTTTTTTCATTGTTGTACTTTGTTTGAACCATCTAATACTGGCTTTAATTTTTGATAAAACGCTTTATAACTGTTGGCTTTTGCTCAGTGATTCCTAGGAACAATTTCTGTTTACAAACGTTTATATTTTTAGAACAAGTTACCATCGAGAGAAATTAAATAAATACATAGATGCATCGAATAAAAACATCGTTGTATCGAATGGTGTTTGATATTAAGCATTGTATCACAATAAAAAATCGATGTTTCGTATATCGATATATAGCGGCCATCATTACAAGCATATGAGTATAAACTTCACAGCTGTTATTGGACGCAAATTTTTCCAGATCTCAGACTTCAATTAGCAATTATTTTGTAAAAAGCCGCCAGACTAAGATTTTAAGTTACCGTTAAGTTTTTAAGTTATACTCTTAGTTTGTTTATTGAATTCTATTAATATACCACATAACTTCTTCCTCGAATTCGGCTGCGCACTAGAATGACGAAAATCATTATATATTCTTGTATATGAGGGCTGAGGTTCTCGTATTCGGTATATGGGACCTTGAGAAGATATAGTTCGATTAGGAAATTTTTATATGAGTGATGCCACACCATCAATGAGTATTTAGCAATATGTTGTTCCGATATCTTCACTAGTTCGACATTGATTTAAAGTGAAGAAATCAGATGCTTTTCACAATTGTGTTATGTGGGAAGAAGGCGGAGCCGTTTTCGTACATTTAGAAACTCCAATATGGAACGAAAATTTTACGCCATGAATTTCCTTAAAATGTGTTGAATACGAGGGCTGCTATATCATTTAATCGTGAATTGTTTTATTTACAGGGAATTAAAAATTCATCTCGGCCAAAAAATGGAATTAACTCGTGAACATTTTCGTGCGATAATTTTTCACAACTTTCGACGTGGATTATCGCGACAAGAGTTCATCGCTGAACTAAAATCTTTGTATGGCTATGAAGCACCATCCTATAGCACTGTGAAAAACTGGTACAACGAATTCAATAGTGGCCGATGCTCGCTCAAAGACGAATTCCGTGAAGGTCGTCCAAAAACAGCCGTTGTGCCAGAAAACATCGATGCCGTACGTGAACTGATAATGCAAGACCGTCATGTAACATACCTTCAGATAGAGGCATGCCTATGCATTTCTCCCACCAGCATACATTCGATATTGCATGAACACCTGGCCGTAAAAAAGGTTTGTTCTCGTTGTTCTTTGTTCTCGGCTCAAAAAAAGTGCTTCGAAAATTGGTTTGAGCGCATGCAAAAGTGTATAAATCTTGATGGAGAATATTTGGAAAAACAATAAAACCATTTCCGTTGATAAATATTCCTATTTTCACTATTAGGCCAGAAATATATATAGCAGCCCTCGTGGTACCTGATATATGCTTTTTGGCGCGTCGCCTATAAAAAAGGTTATGTATAACCCTATATAAAGGTTATGTAGAAAACATTAATTTCATTGAGAGAACACATAATTTGACCAACATATTCGGAATAAAGTCCAGATATATGGGGGCTAGAGGGAATATTGACTTGATTTTTCCCATTTTAGGCACAAATTCAGACTGAAGGATTTACCGATATTACCATACGACACCAGTTATTTGGGGCAGATTATATACATGTGTATTCGAACACCCACAATAATACTGTGTCCGAAAATACCTGTAATATTCAACAGAATGTCTCATATCTAAATCCAGTTATCGTATTTAGCTCGCAAAAATTGTTTTTTTCGATCTTACTCTATATTGTCTCCCTAACGATATGTATGTTGCACAAAAGTATGATATAGTAAGTATAAAAAATGCGCTGTCAAAGCAGTAACGAAATATTCGTAATAATAACATTTAAATATAAAACTGTTGTCAACTATTCCCCAAGAGGGATAAATAATGAAACACGATTTTTTTGTTGCAGTTTGTAATACTTTATTCAAAATACTTTCACAAAAACTTAAGAACTTAATTAAGAGAAGGCTTCGATAATATCACTTTCAATTCAAAGAGGCGACAGAAGATCTAAATACTTTTATATATTATTTATATGACGAGGGGGTGTTGAAAATACGTTTGAATCGGATTAACAATACTAACGTCCTGGTTGGTGTACCATGTGTCCAATGTAACTGTTGTGCACGCTAACATGTCTTCCGTACATTCAGTCTGAATTATACCTGAAAATAGTATTTCACACTAATGCTTTAAGTTCAAACAAATATTAAATGAAAACACACCTCCTTTTTCCTCACAATCGTTATACTGATTTCTCATGTCTGGTATTGTCACAGAAAATCTTGCTTTGCAAGGATGTTTAAGTTTACAATCGCACGGAGTCTCAGTATTCTTGTAACATATATCATCGTTATCGTTAGCAATTACCACACCAAATACTGCCAATGCTGTAATTGAAATACTTTTATTACTAAAGTACAAATAATTACAATTAGAAGCTTACCCAAAAGTACTGAAGTGATGAATTTCATTTTTGTTTCAAATATGCCAGTTCTTCTCAGACCTTGCGTTGGGAATGAGTTGAGAATTTCAAACGAACAGTTTTTATTTTATTTAAAATGCTTTTTGCTACAACATTTTAATGCTGTTTCGGTTGTTTAAATCTGTCGTACGAAAATCTTATCAACAAGTTTGTTCTGATGTGTTATGTTCTGAGCCCTGCCGAAATATGGCATTAAGCCACCGAAAGTCCTTTGGAAAATATTGTAAAGAGAAATAAATTTCCAGTTTTATTTTGGTCAGTTTTAAATTTACCAATCCTGCTTCGGGTTAAGTATTTATGTATATTTATATCAATAGATAATATTATCAGAAAAGCGACAGAAATCAAAACTTTAATGAATTTGTTTACATTAAGAGAGTGGTGGGGAATTTGTTTTCTCAAGTCTCCTCCTAATTCCTGACTCAGTTTACTTTTATATTTATATTTTAATAGTAGATATTGTAGGTTTACAAAACAAGAGGCCCCAACCAATATTTATTTAACTGTTTTTTTTTTTCTTTTTTAAGTATATTTCGAAATATTTTGTGGTCGTCTGTATGCACATAGCTCAATTTCAGTTGTGTAAATAACTGTTGACGCAAAAATTCAGTAAATAATGCATTTTGAATTTAAATTTTTAACAAATGCGAATAAAATTTTCATCAATACACTCAATTTTATATTTGTGAATGTACTTAGTATTTATATACAGATCGTAACGATTCTATAAGAAGCGTCTCAAGAATTTGTTATATCCGTTTCGAAGTTAGATCTAACCCTCAAAGTAAACTTGTTAAATCCATAAACTAACTTTTCCTAATAATAAAAATAAAATAAATAATAAATGAATAATAAATATGAATAAAAATTCTAGAAAAAATTGTGATACCTATTTGAAAGCAAAAGACTAAAGAAGGCAGGCCAAGTTTCTTTGGCATATTTGCTGCATACTCGTACTTGGCGAACTCGTACTGGGCTGCTACCTATCGGAAGGTATTAGTAGTAGTTCCGATCTCCGATATTTTGCACTCATCATTACAATGCATTCCAATATTAGCCATGTATTTTTGGTCAGATCGGGATTAGTATAACAATTTACATATTTATTGTTATTGTTATTGGTTAAAGGTGGGATATTCGTCATTTTGGGGTTTTGACCTCTGCGGAACCCAACTTTCCGTTATTTTTTAGTTCATGATTTCGAAGAATTAATGAAAACAAACATAGCGGTATTGACTTTTCATGTTTAAATGAAAAGCACAATTTCAATGTCGAAGGTTCAAGGGCGTTAAAATCAAGCACAAACCTTGCACTGGCCTTCAAGGCTCCATGACAAAGCTTCAGAATACATTCCGCCTTCAAATAGCAAGTTGTGGTGCTACAAATGACGACTGAAATATACGTATTTCTCTAGTGTGCTAATATTCCCACATACATAAATATATGAACACATAAGTAACGAATGTACGAGCGTCTTCGTAAAAGGCCAAGTACAAGTAATAACCTGGCAGAAAATTACAAATTTTGCAACGCCACAACTTCAAGGTAAGAGGGGCGAGAGGCGACCTGTAACCGTACGAGCTCACACACTATGGCCCTTCACTAACAATTATGCGTTTCCGTTGTCAGGAAGAAGGTCAAACACGACATGCGAACGAAAAGGAAGCTCTAAAAGGCTACCACCACGCGGCGTTGGATCGCGTTAGGAGCACAGTTCACACAAGACTAAAGCAACTTGACGACTGAAGATGTGTATTTACACAAAACTTTGAGGCGCATGAACTTGCCGACCCGTCTGCTTATCGCCAGCGGATCCTCGTCACCGCAGTAGCGAAACAAAAATTTCGCAAATTCGCACGCACAACTACATGCGCTCACAGCAACGTTTGCGATTTCATGCGCGTACCTTTCACATCGAAGGATAACGGTCTTATCCATTTCAGCCTTTCACAGTTTATCAACATACGTAATACTGGCGGGTATCGTTGAGTAAACTGCCACAACGTATTAATCACACCCAAAGGTGTAGCGGTTAATTTACCCACAAAGACTGGCATATGTGTTTGTGAATTCTCGAGACTTTAGCGTGTTACGGAAAGGCTAATGCACGAGCCAGTTGGACGGGAATATTCGCAACCACATGCTAACATTTGTATTTTTGAGAAGTCCAGATAAATAAATGGAGTTGTCTTTTGAGAGTTCTTTTTTCACTTAGGCTTTAAACAATTATGTTTCAAAAACCGTTAGAGGGCCTCTCTTTTCAACGCTCTAGAAGAAACATTTAAAAATACAGTTATGGAGAGAAACGTACTAATCCCACGTTCAAGAGTGAAGGGAATATACGTTGGCCTCCGTCATATACGATATTTTTTCACTCTCGCAACAGAGTTGCTAAGAGAGTATAATAGTTTTGTTCACATAAGGGTTGTATGTAAAATTAAAGAGTTTAGAGTTCTAAAAATCGCCGAAAACGGAACATAAGTTTTCAAGGCCCCATATGTATATCGAACATGAGGTCCTCAGTTCTTCACACATTTTTTTTTACCGAAAATATAGGCAAATCTCTCATATATTTTTTTGAAATTCAGAGGGAATATTTTTTGAACTTAGCCCTTCCATGCTTGTTGTGTATAATCTCATCTCTTATATCTATCTTTCTTACATAATAATATCTTTATTTATTACTTTTTGACTGGCGTAGCATAAACATTAATATGAACTTTTCAAGGTCCCTAAATGGAGTTGAATAAAAATTGTTTGGTACAGGAACGTACAGAAATATGATAAACAAGTAAGGAAAGGCTAAGTTCGGGTGCAACCGAACATTTTACACTCTCGCAATTTATTGATATATTTTTATTAAGATAACACACAATTTGACCCAATTTGAAATTCCTATAATTAGGTATATGAGAGGTAGGGGAAGTTAAAGAAAAATATTTCCTCTAAATTAAATTAAGATACCTGAGAGATTTACCGAAAATTTCGATGAAAAATTACCATGGGACACTGAATTCTTCGTATTAGGTATTCGGAGCTTTGAAAATTTATAGTCCGAAATGGACAATTTTTTCACAAGTGAGGCCACAGATCATATACAGTATTTGTATAAAGTTTTATTTCGCTATCTTCATTTCCTTATGTATATATTATAAAGTGAAGGGATATAATGGGGCTCAAAATTGAGTTACATAAAAAGTTGTCGTGGTTGTATACTGATTTCATCCATTTTCGACACGTGCCATCAGGATGTCAAGAAAATATTATATACCGAATTTCATTCGAATCGGTCGAGTATTACCTGAGATATGGTTTTTGACCCATAAGTGGGCGATGCCACGCCCATTTTCCATTTTGTAAAAAAATATCAGTACAGCTCCCTTCTGCTATTTCTTATGTAAAATTTGGTGTTTCTGACGTTTCTCGTTAGTGAGTTAACCCACTTTCAGTAATTTTCAACCTAACCTTTGTATGGGAGGTGGGCGTGGTTATTATCCGATTTCAACTATTTTCATGGTGTGTGGTGGGGTACGTAAGAGAACCGACTGCAGAAAGTTTGGTTTATATAGCTTTATTGGTTTGCGAGTTAAATACAAATAACCGAGTTGTGGGCGGGACCACGCCCACTTCCCCAAAAAAATTACATCCAATTATGCTCCCTCCTAGTGCGATCCTTTATTCCAAATTTTACTTTTATATCTTCATTTTAGGCTTAGTTATGACACTTTATGTGTTTTTGGTTTTCGCCATTTTGTGGGCGTGGCAATGGTCCGATTCTGCCCATTTTCGAACTTGATCTTCTTATGGTGCCAAGGAATATTTGTGCCAAGTTTCGTCAAGATATCTTAATTTTTACTCAAGTTACAGCTTGCACAGACGGACAGACGGACAGACGGACAGACGGACAGACGGACAGACAGACAGACGGACAGACGGACGGACGGACAGACATCCGGATTTCAAATCTACTCGTCACCGTGATCACTTTGGTATATATGACTCTATATCTAACTCTTTTAGTTTTAGGTGTTACAAACAACCGTTATGTGAACAAAACTATAATACTCTCTTTAGCAACATTTGTTGCGAGAGTATAAAAATGTCATAAAGATCGCGTAGCTTTTGCCTATCTAAATATGTAACAAGTAACATAATGTATGCATTTATAATTCTCCTTTCTCCATCTATGATAACTGGATAGCGCACAACAGGTGGACTTACAATCTGAAAACAAACTATGTATGTCATATCGGATCCGAAGACAATATTTTAAATGGATTCCGGATAGATAGTCAATACAAGCGTTTGGAATAAATAACACACAATTTGTTCCACATATTCGGCATATGTAAAGTCCCCTGGAATATCGAAAATCATTATAGAATATATATGGGGGCTTTCAATAAAAAAAATTAGCCAAAAGACTTGAGGTCTTTAGGTTCGATATCCGGGGCCTAGAAAAGTTATAGTCCGATTTCGGCGATTTTTATACGGGCTATAGTACACTAGAAATACAGTGATTCGGCAGGGTTTTGTTTCGATATTTACACTGGTGTTTAATTTATAGAACGCTAAGTGCATTCGTCGGACTCCAAAATCGTGGTATACGACCACATGGAGAGGCAAAGGAGTTTTTAGTTAATATTAATATTATTATTAAAATAAATATTTAATTTGTATTTCTTAATAGAGTGGAGCCTTATGGAGGTAAGTAACAGTGCATTTGCAAAGTCCATAACACTAGTGTGTGTTAGAAAAGTATTAATTTAATTAAAATTATTATGAAAATGGAAAACAACTTGTGTGGAATTATAAGAAAACCACAATGTTACACCAATTAGGCGCGTTATAGGACTTTCTTTCAAATAGTATTCTCATGGGGTTTCTTCATCTGCACAACAAATAATAATTTAAAAGGAATTTTCCCCAAAACAAATACCATTCAGTATATTTAAAGCGCACAGAGAAATATTTATTTGCTAAAGTTAACACCAATTACCACAGGCGAAGCTTTCCACATTCTCGATTCTAATTTGTCACGCACAAACGAAGTAAGCAAATACACCGTACGCCCATTTTATTTGCTTTTGCATTTGCCTGCATTCGCCTGATTTCGTTTTGGTCGCACACTGCGTATACGTAATATATTATGCAACTACTTTTTCGCCTAAGTTCGCCACACAAACAAGTGCATTGAGCAAGCAAACACACAGGCTCCGTGCACATAAATGCAAAAACAAATACAAATACTTATATATCGGTTTAGACCTATGTATGTACCACCCACATTGGTAGGTATGTATGGGTGAGTGTGCGCTGCGTACATATAGCTCGCATTGGGGACAAGGATACTCTTCGAGTAGAGCGCATTGTGCGAATAGATTATGACTTAAATATACATGTGCAGCATTAGTTGCGACAAATCAGTAACGGTACCACAAGCGACAACGCACTCCACTCGACAAACATACGAACGAAAATAGAAATTAGGAATTGTATAAACGCAAATAGTATAGTAAACAAATATATGTAAACGAACACTACAAATACACGCTGTGCACGGCCCCGAGTGTGTGTGTGGCACGAACTACAGCACCCTGCGTGCCGTCCACAATCCATGACGTAAAACGACGCAACGACGTGCGCGTGTGTGCATCTATCTGTGTATCTGTCTCTCTGTTTGCGTCGTTCAATACGTGTGTAAAACAGAAATAAAAGTTGGCATGCATTTCTCATATATGTTTTGGTTATTATGTGGGGGCGCGTGTGCTCACCTCTATCAACTGGTCAAGAATCCCGCTCAGCAGCCTCAGGCGCTTCAATTGCTGCCCGTTGCATACATATATAGACGTGCACAGTTGCAGTTAGCTATAGCACGTTTTCACTTTTGCTTTCATTGATTTTACTTGACACGCAAACAAGCGCACACACTGACACAAGCACACGCGCGCACGGAGCCTGACGTACTAGCGCCCGAAATGAACAGTAAGGACGAACGAACGGACACTCGAGCGCACTGCGAAGCGAGTTTCGAGCGCGCGGAGCCAAGACAAGTGCCAGTGCTTTATGTCGTTTTCTTGCTTTAAAATTTTCTGAAATTTCACTTAGCCTTGTCGTAAGCCACTTCTTCTGTCTTCCTCTATGCAGTCACGTTCACTTTCACTTTCGTTTGAGTTAGAGAATTATCTATATATTTATTATCTATTTAACACTGAACTACGCGCACACATATGCGCTTTCTTTTCGCAAATAATTTCTTACTTAATTTTACAACACTTCATTGGCATTTCACTCACTTTCACTTTCCAACCCACTGCTTGTGTGTTGTTTTCTGTATTTATTTTGTTGTATTCACAGGCATTCACTGCTGTTCACCTGAAAATTGTCTCTAACTCACTGGCACGACGCGTTGCCACTATTCGTTGCGCTCCGTCCTTTTCGAGTTCGCTCTGGCAGCTCACGTGTCCACATCTCGACTGACTCAATTGATTCTGTGCGAATCCGCCAAAAACGCCATCGCGCCGCTGTTGCCATAACAGTCGCCCATTACGATGGTTGGCGCTGTTAGTGTCGCCTTCATGCAGCTGGGCAGCGCTGCAAATATACGGGGATTTTTCCACAGGAGCCCAGTGCGCAGACGCCGGACCGACGACGTGTGAGATACAATATTTCCCAGCTCTATGCTGCGTACAACTTGGCCTTCCGCTTTTCGGGTGAGGGAGTGTGCTCAGTGCTGAGTACAAGTAAGGCTGACCAGCGTTGTTGTTGTTGTTGTTGTTGTTGTTGCTTATATATTGTTGTTTTGCTATTTGGTTGCGCGGCCAAACATGTGATTTCTCACGTCATACACAAATGATAACTTATCACAGTCGTGCGAAGGAGGACGTCAATAGCCTTCAAGCTTCACACAGATATGTGTATAATTGTGTGAGTGCTTGTAGGTATGTACGCCGACAGCAATTCAGCTTCTGCACACACAAACGAAGGCCGATTAATGACTTTTTAAATTCTTCTTAAGCTTGAAATATTCTGATTTCATGCTCAATTATGAGCGTGTCTTCGTTTGTATGAATGAAATATGCGCCTCTAAGCTGGCTGGAGTGTGGCTGCTTATACTCGTAGTCTTGTATGTGTCTTGGATTTTGTATGTTTTGTGCGCATTTTGTTGCGTATACGACCGGGTGGGCGTGTGTTTGGTTGATTTGTTGCGACGTAATAGATCAAATCAGCTAAAGCTGACAATAAATATCGTTTAAGAAATGAAAAATTAGCCACAACACACACGCGTACTTGTGTATGTCTGTGACAATATTAATGAGATTATTCCCATTAGTTGGTCAATTGCGGCTATTTATTGCTGTCGTACAGACCACATATATTTTGCTAAACAAACTTATCATTACATAAAGTGTGTTAAATCTGAACTGGCATTAGACATTGGTGTCTAAAGCAGAAAAAAACACAAAATAAACACTCGCCAAGTCGTTAAAAGCACTTTCGGTTTCGCCGACAGCCATTGGCCTGGGTAATCTAGTGCAGACGCAATCGAGGCAGCGACAAATCATTTCAATCTGTCGCTCAAGGTGCTTGCAATATTGCTGTTAGTGTGTTTTATTATTTGCTTCGCTTTGCCTTTTATGGCTTGCCTGTTCGCAAGCATTTTGGTAAACACTTTCTGTTTCGTTAATTTAGCCTTTCTCGTCGCTTAAGTTGGCAGAAGTCGCAAGTCAATGGTCTCACTTGTGAAGTTCAAGGTCGTTTCGATTTAACTGTCTGTTGCGCAAGAACGCGTATGCTTTGATTGCACTGATTGCTTCTCAACAAACAGCAAATACATTTGAAGCACACTTTTTGAATGAGACACAAGGAGACATGTGTTTGAAAATGTTTGATTACACTCGACATAAAAGCACGTTTAACATTTTGAAATAAAGATTATTAGTTATTTCATACCATTAAGCGAGGTTTTTTCCTCCAACGCCATTCCCGTTTAGATTTCTTATTTCTTCAATGAATGAGACTTCGTGTCATCCGTCAAAGTTTATAACACAACCAGATTCCAGCATAAATAGATCAAAGTGGACCAAATTGTAAATACCTTTACAATCTGTCAGAGAGTGAAAGGTTTGATCGGAATTACTTCAGTTTTATTCAGATAACATTATACAAGTGCAATGCTTTACTAATCCTTATACCTTGTATAATAGCTACTTAGAATATTGCCCTATTTTGGCGATTTTTATACTCTCGCAACAAAAGTTGCTACGAAAGTATTATAGTTTTGTTCACATAACGGTTGTTTGTAACACCTAAAACTAAAAGAGTTAGATATAGAGTCATATATACCAAAGTGATCAGGATGACGAGTAGATTTGAAATCCGGATGTCTGTCCGTCCGTCCGTCCGTCCGTCTGTTTTTTTTTTTTTTTTTTTTTTTTTTTATAGTAGGGGGAAGCATCGAAAGCCGGAGTGCGGAACTTTAATCCGCTAAACCTAACTTACTCCCAACACAAGACTCTCCCACGGGACCACCGAATAAGGTATTACTTCGTGGGAGTGACAAGACATTTTAAGTCTCCTCTATAGCGCGGACTGACTGACGCCTAATCTGTTGGAGATGTCTCAGTTCTGTCATGATTAATGCTGTCGCTTCGCTAACAGCTTCCCATTCCGTCCGTCTGTCCGTCTGTGCAAGCTGTAACTTGAGTAAAAATTAAGATATCTTGACGAAACAAATATTCCTTGGCACCATAAGAAGATCACGTTAGAAAATGGGCAGAATCGGACCATTGCCACGCCCACAAAATGGATAGCGACAAAAATAGTTAGAATAGAGATACTGACCTGCAATATACACAGCATATTTCTGTTCATGCAAGTACGATATTCTGAAAAAATCGCAATTGTATAACGCCCACTTTTCATATTCTACATATATAATTCTAACATTAATATACCTAATATACGTGAAGCTGTATGGTCAAGTAAACTTTGTAGCTCCACTTCAGCCTGTGATTCACTCACGCTAACCGATTCTGCATCTGGATAACTTTTTTTCTTTTCACTTAAAACCTTTTTATAGCTGGGCAAAACTTTGTACGAAAGTTTAGAGTTTATAAAATCTGATGTTTTGTTAAGTTTGTATCAATTATTAGTGAAAGAACTTCTGTGACATTTACTTCCTGAAAAAGTGGATTTGATTCCAAATGTACTTCACGTAAGGTATCCGCTACGGACTTATCAATTTCTGCCAATTTTGCTATTATACGTTGCTTAGTCCGTTTGGAGCATGCAGAGAAATCAGCAGTTGGGCGACCACGTTTACTCGCTTTTGCTTCTTCTTTTTCAGATGGCAAAGATAGAGTTTCGAGACTTAAGGTAACAACCTCTTTGTAAGAGAGCCAATCCGAGTAGTTTCTTAACACGTCTGACTTTACGCGATGGTTTTGTTTCCACATCACCCCAATGCGTCTGCATAAATATTTTACACATTTCAGTATATCATCAAACGGGTGTTCGTCACCTTTAAAACCTGTTTTTCTGACTATATCTTCAAAAACTTCTTCAAAAACTTCCTGACCTTTCGTCGTATTTGATCCATTTTTGGAGCACCAAATTTCAAAAATATAGGAGCGAGAAAATATGCATTGATGAGACGTTCCTACGATAAGAAATTTAAAAAATAAAAATCTCAGAGAGAGAGAGAGTGAGACAACAACAACTAATTCTACATTTGTTTATTGACATTACTTGCAAAAACCAATGCTATAACACGCACATTTGATGTACAAAATACACTTTGAAACTAAAAAGTTAGGTTAGTTTAATGAACTTTATTTAGAAACCTGCAAATCCCTGCACATGAACTTAATATTATTTTAAACTATATACTTGTATCAACATTTACACACTAATCCGGTCACTGCATTCGGTTGACAAATTTAATAAATCTCCAAATACATTTAACAAAGAACAACAAAACTGAATCAAAAATACACCTCATTAAAACTAGTTATTCTAAAAACAACAGCACAATTTAAAAACTTGTTATTACTGAAAAATAATACTATTACCATGTACTTTAATTTCCATTTTCAGTATTTTTATTTAGACACTTTTTTTTTTAAATTAAACTTTTGCAGTTGAATGTATACGTTGCCGCAAAGTGTATTCAACAAAGTGAACCAGGTATATGACATATCACAATTTTTTACCCGAATGTGACATGTTTGTTGCCAATGATTTAACCCATACATTTATTCAAAAATTCAAATTTTGAAATTCAAAAGTAAACAAATTTCAAACCAAAAAAAAATATTTTTTAAATGAATAAAAGAAAATGCCGAATACATTCTGCTTAGGCAAAACAACTCATGGAAGCAATTTACTAAGGTTTTGTGCTCCAACTGACAAATCGCAAACAATTTTATCAATATATATTATATTGTAAAAGTTAAAAAAGACGGGTTAATGTAAACAAATACATGTATTGTTTACTATTTTATTGTCGAAAGCGGGTATGTCAAATACTTAGTTCACTTTGTTGAATACACTTTGCGTTGCCGTACATATGTTGCTTTCACTCAAGAAGTTCCGTTAGCAATAATCAAAACAAACTCAAAATACATAAATTTGATGGCGTATGCAACTATTTATTTAGCTACAAGCCCAATATATAAACATAGACTTTTTTATTTTTGTCGTATGGGAGGAACCTACGTGGGATGTGTTCGTGGCTCCGCCCACAAATGGGTTATTTTTATTTAACTCGCAAACTAATAAAGCTATATAAACCAAACTTTCTGCAGTCGGTTCTCTTACATACCCCACCACACACCATGAAAATTGTTGAAATCGGATAATAACCACGCCCACCTCCCATACAAAGGTTAGGTTGAAAATTACTAAAAGTGGGTTAACTCACTAAGGAGAAACGCCAGAAACACTAAATTTTGCAGAAGAAATAGCAAATGGGAGCTGTACTCAGATTTTTTTACAAAATTGAAAATGGGCGTGGCATCGCCCACTTATGGGTCAAAAACCATATCTCAGGAACTACTCGACCGATTCGAATGAAATTCGATATATAATATTTTCTTGGCACCCTGATAACACGGACAAAAAATGGGCGAAATCGGTTCACAACCACTACTAATTTCCTTATAACTAAATTTTGTAATCCATCTTATTCCTTCACTTTATAATGTAAACATAAGGAACCAATGAAGATAACGGAATAAAACTTTACACAATTAGTGCATATCATCTCTGGCTTCACTTGTGAAAAAATTGTAGAAAACGGACCATAACTTTTCAAGGCCCCAGATATCGAACATGTTGAACTCAGCGCCTAAGGATACATTTTAACCGAAAATATGGGTAAATCTCTCAGATATCTCAATTTAATTCAGAGGTCTCTGTTCCAAAAATTATTAAAATCGGGTCATAACATTTCCATATACCTTACTGTAGGTTTTTCAAAAGTATCTTCTCCTATCTCCCATATACCTAATTAAAGGTTTTTCAAAAATACGGTTAGCTTTATTCCGCATATATGTATTGGTTAAATTTCTTCAATAAATTGCGAGAGTATAAAATGTTCGGTTGCACCCGAAACTTAGCCTTTCCCTACTTGTTTATAATAACCCATATAAAACAAACTAGGGGATTAATTGCCTTTCTACTATACTTCTCAGAAGAATTAAATAAAAACTATCTCTATCATCGACAATCGAACATCGTTCATTTTGTTGAAATAATATTCTAACGCGACTTAATAATTTTTGACTTTCGGTGGAACGCTTGACGTATTTTTTATCGGTCAGCCTCAGCTGACTGTGAACCGAGAATAATGTTTTGAGTGGAATTCATTTTCACTTTATTTAGATCAATCTGTAGTTTCAAAAGTGCAAGAATATGGGTTTCTAAATGTGTTTTCTAGATAACCTCAAGATGAATGGGTTCGATAAAAAGATAGAACAAAAGACGACTTTACCAGATATCTGAAAGATATATCACATCACTGTTGACAGTCATAACTTTGAAGTCATAGATACGTTCGTCTACTTGGGAACCAACAACACGTTAACAACACCAACAATGTCAGCCTCGAAATCTAACGCAGAATTACTCTTGGGAACATTTGAATTGAAAAGTAAAGTCCTCTCTCGACGAACCAAAATCAAACTCTACAAGTCGCTCATTATTCCCGTCCTGATGTATAGCGCAGAAGCGTGGACGATGACAACATCCAATGAGACGACTCTTGGTGTTTTCGAGAGAAAGGTTTTGTGCAAGATTTACGGTCCCTTAAACATTGGAAACGGCGAATACCTCAGACGATGTAACGATGAGCTGTAAGATTAATACTACGACATTGACATAGTCCAGCGAATAAAAATACAGCAGCTACGCTGGCTAGGTCATGTTGTCCGAATGGACGAAAACGCTCCAGCTCTGAAAGTGTTCGATGCTGTACTCATTGGAGGAAGCCGAGGAAGGGGAGGCCTCCACTCCTTTGGAAGGACCAAGTGGAAAGTGACCTGGCTTCACTTGGTGTTTCTAGTTGGCGCCAAAAAGCAAAAAGGAGGAACGAGTGGCGCGCTCTGGTGGATTCGTCTATAATCGCTTAAGGCGAATCCTACGCCAAATATGTGATGTAACCGTTTAGAGGGTTATAGCAGAAAATATATATATATATATATATATATATATATATATATATATATAAAACTATCCATTATTTTTTAATCGGAACGTATTTAATAGTTTCTGAGTTTCTGTAACGGAGCTAAGCAATTTTTTTAATCCAGCTGGGATAAGTAATTCCGGAAGAATAAAAATGTGTGGTGTCTGTCCGTCCGTCTGTCCGTATGACCGTCTGTTCGTGCAACGGTTAACTTGAGTATAAATTAAGATATCTTCACGAAACATGTTCTTTGGGACCGTTGGAGGGTTGCTGTTGAAAATTGGCGAAATCGAACCACTGCCACGCTTACAAATTGGCGAAAACCGAAAACACATAAACTAAGCCATAAATAAAGCTATAAAATTAAATGTGGTAGTCCCGCCGCTAAATAATTGTCGAAATCGGACTATAACTTTTCAAGGCCCGGGATATCGAACATAAAGAACTCAGCGCCTAATTGTAATTTTTCACCGAAAATATGGGTAAATCTCTACGATATTTTAATGTAGTTCAGAGGAAATTTCTTTCTTCCAATAGTGTGTTTAAAACCGGGTCATAACTTCATCTAGCTCCATATAGCTACATAATTATAGGTTTTAAAAAATATGGTGGGCGTTATTTCGCATTTATCGTTTAATATCTTAGCAAAATCAAGTGAGCATATACCAATAATATATATCAAGTGATATAGTATATCGTGGTGTTGAAAATGAGCCTCAGCCGAATATATGGGTCAAATTGTGGGTTATTTTAATAAAACTATATCAATAAATTGAGATAAAATGTTCGGTTGCACCCGAACTTAGCCTTTCCTTACTTGGTTTTATCTATGTATGCACTTATGCCCAACCTTTGAACTTTTCGAAAACTAACTCAATTTTAATAATTATACTACCGGACCCGGCAGATGTTGTCCATTGGATTAATGATTTGGAACACCGACAGTAGCGACATCCAATTATAAAATATTTTCTAAACAAATTTCCCAAAACAATTTTATATACCTTTAGGCGCTCTCTATACAGAGACAATGGCGCCATCTAGTTTTGTCACATATTATACATCAACATTTATAAATTTAAAGTAAATTAAATGCATTATTTAGATTGGACCGCATGGTGAATCCAAACCATTTTCCAAGAAGAATCCAGCTGAAGACACACAACAAATTTTATTAAAATCAGTCCAGCCGTTTACGAGGATTTCATTGACCTACACCCGTATAGAAGAATTTTATATATAAAGATAAACTACCAACCATTATTTTCGAGAATAATTTTCCTAAATGTCAATGGTGAACTAATTGGAACGTAGTGAGTCTTTAATGTCCATATATCCCCCACCATAGAACTTTTGAATACTGGCCTAATTTTTATAAATATATCTTATACCTTTGATCTTAATTTATGTATTACATGAACCCCCTGGAAGTATTAATTGTCCTTTTACTCGTAGTACGTTCCCTAATAAAATTTGAAAATAAACGCACCAGTGGAAGCCGACAGGTGCAGATCCTCAGTGTTCACATGTTGGCAAAATTAACACGAGGCACGCGGGAATGAGTCACAGTTTGAACCCATCGAGAAAATCATATTCATATTCAAATTCACTGTTTCATCTGTGTTGTGAACACGGAAATGACGGAAATGGAATTGATACAAAGCCACTTGGAAATTACAATAGATTCACTGCAACGCACACACACACTCTCCGACGACAAATGAGCATGTTCGCGCGTATTTTGGCATCAGGGATGCGACTGAAGCGAAGGGTGAAGTAAACCTCTCGGGCAAGAGCGCGAATTATCATGGCGTATAGTAGCTAATTGAATTAGCGGTTTGAAACCCAAAGGATAGCGGAAGCAATGCCAAGCGCACGTGCCGTTTCAACACACTGCATATGTATGGCTGCATTTATGCGCGAGTTTTAGACGCCGATAGACCGCACACACATTCATATGAATCACTGCCACGATGGATAGCATGTTTGGAATGAGATATACATATGTAGGTACCATATATGTGGATTTGGAAATGTTTGCGCACAATCCGTTGTATCCTGCAAACGCATTTGTGCTTCCCCGCTCCTCTTCCTAAAAGGGTGCATGCAAGCGGAAGTAATTGCCTTGTTCATACCACCATCCATAATCGTTGCCTCAACCTTCACTCCGTCGCGCAGTTGTGCCCATAGCCAAGTTAGACGAAACGCGAACCAACGGAGGTGAGCCCTTGCTTGGCTTCCGGACGAAAATTGCATTGACAACCGTTACTAAAACCTCGACGTGATGACGTTACAATTATTTCTAGGATTGATGGGCCGTCAGAGTGTTTTAACGAATGCAACGCTTAAAACTGCTACCAATGGCTATATCGCTTGTACTGGTGGGTCCAACAACAATCACCAAAGTGACAGTTAGGCCTAAATTTCATTTTTTTATAACAGCGTTAGCTGATTGTAGATATTTCACAATATGCGTTGGATCCTCACAAATTTCTAAATTACGCTTTATACAGAGCTCGTTTTATTATACATTTAATAAGACTGTAAAGGAAATTAATTTATTACTCTGCTTTGAACTTTATAACACTTATTTCTCAACGAATAATAAACAGGTATATCCATTCTAACCTTCTAAGTTTCAAGTTAACTCCTTACCCTCAGTCAGGTTCAGAATTCAAATAGAGCGTATATATTTTGTTTTACTTATGACTCAATCTCCCAAAAAAATTATATCGATTAGTCGATTATGTCGATTATTATCTGGTTATCTGGTCATAAAGTAAACTCTCCTTGAAATATTTGCATCATCTCCGCGAAAGATAATTTCGCTGAAAACACACTTTGGACTTCCTATGTGTCAAAAAATGAATTTAGTAAATACCCCTTAACATGACTTATTTTGTGGCCATTCTAGAGTTGGTGACTAGAATTCAAAGAGTAGAATGCTCGGTTACCAAGTGTACGTAAAGCAGAAAAAAGAACTCGACTACTACTCCGCTTAAGACCTTTGGACAAATACATGAGCTCTTTGTATAACGAAAAGCTGCGACATGGTTGTGTAAATTGTGAATAACAGCCAATGATATTATTTGCCCCTCAGAGGAGAAGACTTTGCATTATGGATATCTTTATTTCCGTTACATAAATTTTATTACGCTTTTTTAGTTTTATTTTTTTATTTGTATAGCAGAATTCGCGAAATAAATGCCATCCTATTTATTCATCGAGCTTCAGTCGAAAACTTGCTATGCTCGGATCCACATGTATGTTCGGGCGTTTGTTCGATGGATAGATGTTCAAGACCATAAACAATTAATTTTGATCATTCTACGATTTCGTTTTTACGTTCGAATGGATTATTTCTTGTTGACTGGCATTCCCCAGCTCATATTTACATCAGGCGTTTCTCTATGGAACAAGAGGTCTCAGCAGTATATTCAATTCAGTCAAATGGATAGGTTCTCTAAAAGCGGTAAACCATATGAACTGATGATATGCTAGTTCTACTTAATGCTTCTCCAAAACCCATTTGCTTGTGTTCCATCGTCATCGATTTTGGTGTAGCCCTTTCACTGTCATTCACCAGATGGAAGAAGTATTCCCTTCTTAAATATTGTATGCGCTGGACATAAGGTAATTCGTTTTGAGTTTACCATGGTTGCATTTGTTAAATCATTATCGATTCGAGCTATATCGTGAGTAAAAATTTAAATATATTAATTAGGCGGCTTCCTTGACACCATGAGAGAGGTGTTATTGCAGATGGAGACCATTGCCACCCCCACTATTAAGAAAAAGGACACGAAGTATTGCAAGGACAATTTAAAGATAACTGGGCGGAAACCTGTCATAACTCAAAGAGAATGCAGAAGATTAGTAGGAACTGTCATGCAAAATTCCACAATTAGTCCTGTTAATATTGCAGCAGCATCGAATCAGCATATTGCACGAACAGTCAATGATACTACGCTGCTCTGGACATTAAACAAGTTAACATAAATACCTGACGTTTGGCAAAAATTGGTCAATTCGGTCAATATTTTCGAAAATATAAAAGTGATATGCCAGTCATTTGCCTTAAATGAGATCCTGGAGCTTGTCGTGGGCAGATAATGCTGGATTTTGGTTAAAGGGCTTGTTTAGCAAACGCTTTATGCATTTACCATGTGAAAATAAGAAATATGAAAGTTTAGGCGCTAAACAGAATCGGAGGTGACATGATGATTTTTTGGGGAAGTTTTCCTTACTTAAGTTCTGGAGATTTGGTACTAATTTAGTGACTCTAAATCATCCATGAACATGCCATTGTAGTGGTTAGTCGGCCTTTTCACACTATTGACTACATTTTACAACAGGACAATGCTCCGTTTCATTAAGGATCGCAACCAACAAAACTTGTAAGTGAAGCAAATCAAGTTGACCTCCGCAGAGTCCCGACCTAAACTATATTGAAAATATTTGGGGTTTCGGACAATTGATATAATAACCGAAAACGCCGAAATTACCGACATTTGGTGTTAATTAACAGTTAACTTAGTGTCCAATTGTGTTGAATCAATTCGGACTATAAAATAGGCTGTTATTGATGCCAAAGGCGATGTAACCAATTATGAACTTATCGCCTTAGAATAGTAACTTAGACTAAACATTAAAATTAAAAAAATATCATTAAAAAATAACAGGATAATCCATTTCAAGTTGTGTTGAGTAAATACTTTTGACCCAAAAAAATGTGTGTGAATACTATTGATTACTGCGAGTCTGTAGGTCATTTGCTTACATCTCCGTCACATTTTGCACATATCTTTGGAATAACATCATCTAGTTGTATTATATGATTTCATATATTAAAATAAAAATTAAAAAAATAACCTCGTTTTTAGCCTCTGAAACCCACCCCTAAGTTCACGGGTTCCAAAGTGCAAAACTTATGTCGTGAGACGGACAAACAAAAATCAGACCAACATCGTAAATTAAAACATTCACGAATGATATACTTGTGTATGTAATAATTTGTATCTTAGTAAACAATTTCCTTTTTCGAAAACACAAAATATAAAATGAGATATTATAGGGGTCACAGGTGCAATGGCACTTCGCTGGAGATACCTAACGGTATTTTAAAGAACCGATTTCTAATTTCATATTAAACAGCTCTGCATTTTTGCTTTTTATCATTTTAACAGCTGTACTAACGCACATTGATATGTATGTACCCAGGGCTGTATCACAGTAATACGCTCATCTATACAAACACACATACATATATATACATACATATATGTATGTAAGTTCATATATGTATATTTACGAAACAGAATCACAACACCGTAGCTTGAACATACATACATATGTATGCAGGTGTATAAGTTGTAGGCAAGAGAGCAATCGTTGGCGCTCAATTCAACATAGCGTGGTGAATTAGATAAATTCCCATTATAACAGTAACTGTTACTTTTCAACCCCAGAAAACAAGAGAAGGGTATTTGTATTTTATCACGAGCCAAACAAAATGTTAAAATTAGAAAACTCTATAAAATGCTTGGGTGACTTACATACTTCTTGCAACTAAATTGTAAATTTCAAGCGCTTAAGGTGAGATAAAACGCAACTCAAAATAATCTCACCTGTGTTGTGTTACTTATTAGCGCTGTTTTGCTCGCTCAGCGTCGGTTGGTGGGACGCAGGCCTCGTTCACAAGTTGGAAATGACTACATACATAAGTATGTATATATATAAGTATGCACTTGTATTGTTCTTTATGGATGTACATATATACATAAACATATGAGCTTAAACGTAAGACATTCTGTTGGGGCGTTGTGCGGGTACACGGCGAATGAGCATTTGGCTCAGTAGGTTTTTGTGTCAATACACCCGCTGTCAATGGCGCTCGAGTACTACAGATGTGCCGAGTAGTAGACTACCATACTCAGGCTGAGGAGCCGCCTTGCGAATGCATGAATTCATGAATTCACTGACAACTGTGACCTTGAAGCAGCACTGTGCGCTGGGCTGACGAACTGCCTGCCTCCCAGCAAGAGAGAAAGTAAGCGCAAAAGAGAAGCGGCCAATTACTTGTGTAAGTGATACACAGTGCTTCGGCCAGGAGTGGCAAGTCGCAACAGTCGGGCCTTCAATGGCAGACTGTCAAGGGAGCAATTGTCTTCAATAATTCAGCGCTTGTAATATGCCATATGAAGTATTAAAGTGAATTGAAAGTTGGAATAACTGTTGGCCACCAGCGGGACCTTATGTGCCGACTTGCGTATGCTCGAATGTTGGGTATTGTTCGCCGAAAAGACAAGAAAACTTTTGTGTTTGTGTTGCACACGATTGCGCCAATTCGATGCAAACACTCTCCAAACTTTAATTACGAGTGTTTTGTTCGGCGCGTTTGGGCCACCGATGTCCAAATTGGCCTTATAAATATTCCAGCTGCAGCATGTGGCGGCATTTAGCGAAAGTGAAATCAACTTTCGAACATCGCTTGCAACAAAGAGCGGTGACACAAATTTGCGAGAAAGTTTTTAAAATGTTTTCGCAATCAATGCAAAACTAGAACACGATGATTACTTTAAGTAAAAGATTTTGTGATTCTGTGCCATTCTAGGCCAACAGCGGAACGAAATGCAAGGACAACAACAACGGTACGGAGGACAGTAGAAATGAAAGCGAATGGCGCTGTGACAGAGGATATGCGGAAATAAGGCGCTGCGATTGGCGATGGTGAGAGGAGGGGAAGGTGAGGTGAGTGGCAGGCATGTTTTGTTGCCAATAATGTCAACAGAACGGAAAACCGAGCGACTTGCATGTGGCGGCTGCCAGACGAGAGGGGCCTAATAGGGCGCAATCCAACAATGCGAGTGCTCGTATTCGCTTTCTGTGCCAGAAACACAGCACAGGTTGGAGTCGAATGGGCCCGCAGCGGGCAAACCCAATGCGCTAAGCAGCGAGTTGTTGGATTACATTACAACAACACAACGTCACATGCATAAGTGCAACCATACATGAGCTGAGAGTATGTGTGACGTGGCAGTGAGCGTGTGCATGCACGATTTCGCGCTGCAAGAGCAAGCAAACCTAGGCAAAAGGACATGCCTGCATACAGACATATGAACTGCTTGAAATGGGCAACAATAGAAAAAAGAGCTTCCGCAATATGTGCAAATATTTATAAATATGCACATACATATGTATGTATGTATGTATATGGTTCGTACTATTAGTGAAATTACTTTTTGGTTGGCTTCCAAGTGGAACATCGAGGCTTTGGTTGATTACTTACCGCAAATAGATGACTGCCATTTCGGATTATTTATTAATTGCAACGTCAAATTTTAATATGAATTAAATGCTAAAGCAATTTGCAATAATTAAGGACTCACGTATTATTTCGTTTGGTTTTTGGGTCTAATATTTAATAAAATGAGATAATTGTCAAAGTAAACTATTTCTGTTTAAACTCTTTATTAGTAGTATATTTTTTGATGACATTTACCCTACAATATTTTTTTCGTCTTTCTGGGTATTTTTATGATTTTTCAATCTATACTAATATTATAAAGCTGAAGAGTTTTGAAGCTACACTCAGATTTTTTTACAAAATGGAAAATGGGCGTGGCGTCTCCCTCTTATGGGTCAAAAACCATATCTCAGGAACTACTCGACCGATTTCAATGAAACTTGGTTTGTAATAGTTTCCTTACATCCCAATGATATGTTGTGAAAATAGGCCAAATCGCTTCACAACCACGCCTACTTCGTATATACCAGAATTTTGAAGACGATCTGAATCGTTAACTTTACAATGTATAAAGTAAGCACTAGTGAAGATATCGATGCAGAACTTTGCACAAATACTACGTTTATAGTGTGGCAGCCCCATTCTAAAAATCACCGAAATCGGACCATAGGTTGTCAAGGCCCCATATAGCGAACATGAGGACCTCGGTACTTCTAACCTAATATTAGGGTTTCTAACTTCCAATGGACTCTATACAATATATATGACGAATATGTGGGTCAAATTGTGTATTATATAATATAAATAAAGTTAAATAAATGAATTGCGAGAGTATAAAATGTTCGGTTACACCCGAACTTAGCCCTTCCTTACTTGTTTTTTTTAATTTTTGTTCATAATTCAATGTAATTTTCATTTGATTTGATATTTTGAAAGGACGACTTTTTTGTTAGAATTAGTTTGAACGCTTATTATTGTTTTTTTGTTCTTTTAAACCCTTTCGTGTACCAAGTTTAGAACACTTTTCTCCACCACTATCCTTTTGATAAGGTGTTTTAATTAAGATTTTGCTGTGGGTGACTTTTGTATATATTGTTATTGCAAAAATATTATTGTAGATTGTTTAGATCGTTATTTCTTGAACTATATATATACTAAACCTGGTTACACTTGGAATCTCCAACTGTCGCCGAACTGCGAAGGAAAGAGAAGAGTGGCGCGCTCTCATCGATTCGGCTAAACGGTTGAACGCCAAAAACATACATACATACATATATACATATATACTTAAAAAAATGGTAACGCGCCTATATTGCAACCTCAGAGGTGGTGAGGAAGAGCAATACATACGCAATTAATTATTGTTACGAATGAAATTTTTCATTAAAATATTTCCATTTGCAGTACGTTTATTTAAAACTCTGTGCCGAAATACGTAGTAAATCGAACAGGTGATCTCAGCTGTGAAAAATTTCCCGTTATCCAGCTGATTCTTTTGCTACTTGTAGGCATATACAATGGTTACTGTTTCACAAAAAAATAAAAACTAATTGTTTTGTTAATTTCATCAAACATTTTTGGTTAAAAATCGTGGGAACTTTGTATTATACGAGGACTGCCATATATATTTCTGGCCTAATAATGAAAATAGGAATATTTATCAACGAAAATGGTTTTATTGTTTTTTAAAATATTCTCCATCAAGATTTATACACTTTTGCATGCGCTCAAACCAATTTTCGAAGCACTTTTTTGAGCCTTTTTTTGAGCGATTGTCAAATTGTGCGGGATCCAACGAGAAAAAACCTTTTTTACGGCCAGGTGTTCATGCAATATCGAATGTATGCTGGTGGGAGAAATGCATAGGCATGCCTCTATCTGAAGGTATGTTACATGACGGTCTTGCATTATCAGTTCACGTTAGTGATGAGCGATATTGCTACTTTTGAATCACTGTGATTTCAGTGATTGCTATTTTTCAATCACTGTGATTTTATATTGCTATTGCGATCCCAAAAAAACACGAATTTATGAGTACAAAACTCCACATTTTTTTTTATTTTTTACATTTACATTTTTATTAACTTTAACAATATCCAAAATTTACCTGCTTTTGTAATCACAATTAACTAAATAATAAATTTTGGGTACCTTTAACTGCTTTTGTAATCACCGTACCCAAAATTATAAAAATCACAACTAAAATTGCTTCTGTGATCACTGAGCAGTGATTGCTACTTTCGAACTCACAGTGATTTAAAAATAGCAATCACTGAAATCACAGTGATTCAAAAATAGCAATATCGCTCATCACTAGTACTGAACAGTGATTGCTACATTCGAACTGATATTGGTATTGAACAGTGATTGTTACTTTTCGAACTGGTATTGCTACTGAACTGTGATTGGTACTTTTCGAACTGCTCTTGCTGCAGTGATCGAATTAGAATCACTGAACTGCTATTGTTGCAGTGATCGAATTAGAATCACAGAACTGCTATTACTACAGTGATCGAATTAGAATTAATGAATTGCTATTGCCACAGTGATTGAATTAGAATTACTGAATTTCTATATGTACTGAGATCGAACAAAAGCACTGAACTTCTCTATAGCTACTGTGATCGAACTCAGATTACTGGACTGCAATTGCGATTGTAAATCACTGATATTTACAAAAATTGATCGCAGTTGCTATATGTGATTTTGCAATCACAGAGACAAAATCACCGGTTGTGAAATATCGCTCATCACTAGTTCACGTACGGCATCGATGTTTTCTGGCACAACGTCTGTTTTTGGACGATCTTCACGGAATTCGTCTTTGAGCGAGCGTCGGCCACGATTGAATTCGTTGTACCAGTTTTTCACAGTGCTATAGGATGGTGCTTCATAGCCATACAAAGATTTTAGTTCATCGATGCACTCTTGTCGCGATAATCCACGTCGAAAGTTGTGAAAAATGATCGCATGAAAATGTTCACGAGTTAATTCCATTTTTTGGCCGAGATGATTTTTTTAATTCCCTAAAAATAAAACAATTTATGATTAAATGACAAAGCGTTCTGAGTGATGTTATGCTAAAAAATGTCAAACTTTCCAATGGAAATGTCAGGTTGCACCTGGCAACACTTAGTGTTGCCTAGGCCAGAAATATATATAGCAGCCCTCGTATTTTTCTCATATTGTGTAACTCACGATTTTTAACCAAAAATACAAATATGTTTTGTTAATTATTTTTGTGTGCGCTTTTCTATACAGAGGCGGGTGCGTATCTTAGCTGCTACAATTTAGTAGTCCGAGTCGATGTTAGGACCACGGAGCGTACGCACATTAAAAACACTGGATGTCTCCAGTCGTCCATCTATCGCAACATGATATATGTATCTGGTTGCAAGTAAAACCGGCAATGCCGAACATAACATGTTTAATTATCTATATATATAGTTTTCCCACTTACATATCTACATGAATAGGATTTGAACATTATTTTAACTTTGCCTTATTAAATTTTTAATCGCAATCGTTTCAATGGCCTGACGAAGAAATTAATTTATTGAAGATAAAACTGGGTAAATTCACATGCATTACTTAAATAGTTCTTATATTAATTCCCTCTTCAATTTTACTGGATGCTATGAAGGAAGTGCAAAATTGTTCTGCATCCTAATTTAGTTTATCAGTTGCGGTAGATGCGGATACAGTCTTAAGACTGAATGTTTGTCGTGAGCGGTAAAAGCAGTGGTGGCAGAGAAATTGAAAGGAAGCTACATATCCGAACACGTAAACGGCAAAAAATACGAGAAAAATGAAGGAAAGGAAAGTAAACTGAGTGTCCTCTTAATAATCTGCATCATCTAGTATGACTGTGGTGGCCAAATGCATAGGTATACATACTCAGTTACCGCTTAAAGTGTAAAGCAAAGTTTATGACATAATATTTGTATGAATATCCGGGGTTTCATTAACATATGTAGTTAAGGAAGAACGTTCAGTTAAAATTTTGTGAAATTATTGGAATACCTAGATTAATGTGATTTGGGCCCTTGTAACCTTTTTTGACCCCCTTGAAGGACCTGAATGGAAACAAAATCTCAGTAGTAATTGAAAATGAGGAGACAACGCATCTGTTAACGGTATATAAATAGATAGTAAGTAATACGTCTCTACAGCTTTCTCTTCTAGGTTTTATTGCAAAGCATTCATAAAATGTTTATATATAATTCAATTTCGTTATCCTGATGCTATATGATATGGATATTGCGTACAAATACGCTAAAATATATTTTCCAAATTTAAATT
The DNA here is from genome assembly GCA_031772095.1 of Zeugodacus tau. Classification (NCBI taxonomy): domain Eukaryota; kingdom Metazoa; phylum Arthropoda; class Insecta; order Diptera; family Tephritidae; genus Zeugodacus; species Zeugodacus tau. The sequence goes on along the minus strand of CM062653.1, from coordinate 35,706,149 downwards.
TGCCTTCGGAGGCTTTTATTGGCTATCTAGGTGTAGCTTTGCACATGTTTTGATTTTTGAAAGTTTCTTTTCCTTTCCTGTTTCATTGTTTTTCTTCTCTGCACATTTTTCTAAAGATTTCGGTTTAGCTGGCTCCCTGGTGCAGTGGATCGGTCCCAAACATGAAATACATTGGTGTGGGCCGATATCTTTCTTACCCTCCACTTCTCTCTTAAGTAAAGTTTTCAGTTTATTCCAATCTGTCTCTACGCTTCTAAGTTGGTCATTGAATTTTCTTTTAATAAAAGTCAACTCTGTTTTATCCAATTTAGCCAACAGCATGTTGTGTATCTCACTCGTTGTCTTCTCAAGTGTGGCCTTAACATTTTCAAAATCTGTTCGTAATTTTTCGATGAAGATGCAACGTTTGTAATTCTCTTTTAATGCAGTAAGCGCCTTATTCAAACGATCCCTTAAATCCACAAACTTCGCATGCAGATCCGCAAGTCTTTTTCGCCTGTCATCCATTTCGCGGAGTAGCGGCGATATGGCGCTATCAATCAAATGTACTATGAATTGTGGATTTGTTACTAATTTGCAGGCAAGTGCGTCTTCGGCTTCAGGACATATACAAAAGCTCTCGCAAGCCTGGGCAAACCTTTCGAAATTGTTGGTGCTGTAGTGCAAGCTCTGTTTGCCTTCGTCGTCTAGTATTTGCTTAAAGTGTGCCATTAGTTTATTCTCTAGTGCAACAACACGTTCTTTGAGCTGTTCCACTTTTGCCAAGTTCTCAGCAAATATTTGGACTTTGGCGCAATCAAATGGATAAGGCGATATACGACTTTCTCTAAGAATGCCCTGCATGCAGGTGCTCATCTTGCCGACGATTTCAATCTTTTCAGTGCGCGAATCTAACTTCTTTAGCAGTATATCAAAGAAACTCTGTAGCAGAGATAAGTGAGTACTGGAAATTTCCGGATTACCCAAAGCGATTTGCAATAGCTCGCGCAGCGTTAATTCAATATATGTTGTTGCCATCTCGTCGAATTTCCACCAACAAATAAGTCTTGAATTTGGTATTTAGGGCTTTTGTAAAGTTATTTAAATTTCATAACCACGAACTTATGTTCAAGCACAAAAAATTGCCCAAAATATAAATATGTTTACATTTTCAAACCGAACCGAACAGACAGGTGTCTGCTTGGTTTACAGTGTTGTCAATTCAGATATTTTGTTGCTGCATTTGACTCAACAAAATGTTGTCTTTAGAGCTTTTGAAAGTATCAAACACGAAATGTGAAGAAAAATATCGGAAGCATCCTAGAGTTATTACGTCAGTGTGGTACGAAATCCGATTACTACCACACCTTTATAGGATCGGTTAATGTGAAGGTATGTAATGAAATGGCGTGGCAAGATTTTGTAACCGGACAAGTCTTGGGTGCTGTCTAAAGTCAACTGAACTAATTCGAGGTCTGTATGCCCAATGCTCGTTCCCAATCCGATAACAATGCGGATAGTATGCTGCTTTGAACGGGTACCCAAAAAAGACTGATATCAGAGATTTAAACGTAAAGACGTCACACACTGGTTTATTAATTTTGAGCGTACGGTCATAAAACTCAAATCCAGTATATATACCTTGATGAACTACAATATTGGTCAGGTAGCCGAAAGCTGCTACTGACCCCTCGAACTTCGACCCATTGGTGAATAACGTGCCTCTTATTAATCGAAAGGATATAACTTTTGGAAATGTTCCTGTTTAGAATCCCTTATGTATCCAGCCACTTTGAGTCTGATATCACCCTAGCCGCAATGCATCTTTCGGCTAGATCTAGAGGTGCCGCGTGCTGGATGATATTAAGTGTGGTAGCTGGTGTTATCCTTAAGGTGTCGCATATGGATATTAGAGCCGCTCCAATCTCTGATAACAACCTTGTAAGATATTTTAATGAAATTAGATGAATGTTTAAAACAAAGAGATTACGATCAATAAATTACTTCAGCACTTACATAAAATAGGTATAGAGTAGCTCCAACTAACTAATTTTAAGATTTTCACCCATCTTTTCTATCATGCATACACATTTCCGATTATATCGGGTAATTTTTGAAATTGGTCCATACGTATCTTTGCTTAATATCTATATGCGAGTATATACTCATGATTCGAAATGTTAAAAAAACTGTAAAAAATATCCTTCCAGAACGCCATAGAAGAGCTGCAGATATGCGTTGAAGAAGTACATACATACTTGATCGAATTGGAAAAAAAATAATGAAGTATGCAATATGCTACATAAGAAAGAAAGCTGGGACAGTCCTAAAGAATTTTCAAGAACAGCCACAACTTGTCTATTTCCTGAACATGCCGAGAAGTTATAAACGGATATTCCCGGGTATCCTGCATAAAACTGTTAAGCACACTTTTTTCTTCTAAAGCTCGGTATTTCCCGACACAATCTATTCCAGTTGGCTACTTTACTTTTTGCTCACAGCTACTCAAGCTTTAAGTCATAATGTCACAGAGACAGCAGAATTTACATCTATGTGCGCCTATTATGGCAAGATTACATAGTTGAGGTCCTGGAGTAGGAGGTATATTCACCACTTTCAATGAAATATCTCACTTATTACACAAGATATACTATACCAAGTGTTAAGTAAAATAGACTAATTGGTGTGACATGTTTGCATGTCACAACTACATTTAGCAAACAAATAATTTTTGACATTAGTTGTACACTAACTGTTGGACGCAGGACTCTATCTCTACAAGACACCATACAGATACTTGATAGGAAAATAAATGTTATATATTTCGATAATATTTGTAATAAATAACTGTACATATACACATACGAATATATGGCGTGTATTGTGCATATGAATATTCAACTGTGAGAGTTCTTAACCTTTGCGATACAAATTCCCATCGGTGCCTTCGAATAAACTGAAGTTTTCAATACAAATCGCTTTACAGTCATCTATATAAACACTTGCAGTAGGCACTTCTGAAGCTGCTTTCATTTTCTTAATCTGCTCAGGAATCACATTTGGATTCAAGACGCTTTGCCGTCTGTTTTGAGCCAGGTTTATGGATTTTTTCGTACATTTGCACACTTTCGGCAAACGCGCTGTCATGACGGTGTGTGCATCCGGTAGCAGACTCATCCTATGGACGCCTTTCTCAGCACAAACCTGACGATCGCCACAGGATAAACAACGCAGACCGCTACTGATGATGCCTGGTGGCTTGGGACAGTCGACCTTATTTTGTATGAGCGCTATGCGTGCTTCAACGCGTTGTAGGTTGATGGTAATGTATCGCTTAAGTGCCGGAATCTGCAATTTATCTAATTTGAAGTCCAGGATATCTTGCACTTCCTCCATGGTGCCCAAAAATCTCAAATTATGCTGTTCAATCTGGTCTTTAAGGTCCTCAACTGCACGAAGGGCACCTTCAATCAAAGCTAGTTTCTCCAAATTGGCTGAAGCATTGGCGATCAACTCGTTCATATCTTCACTGAGATGTTTGATCTCTTGCTCAAATTCAAACAGATTCAATACCATAGGTTCAGCTATACGTCGCTGAAGCTTTTTCAGAAAATCAATATTCCCAATCATAAAGCACGCAAAGGTGTTCTCTTCAACACATGGAATGCACGTACTGTCAGCGTTAGCTTTAAAGTTCTCCCAGTCTTTTAGGTCATATTTCATTTGTGACAAGTGTCCAAACTTTCGAGCAGTTTGTATATGGTTATCGAGCTTGGATTTTACTTCGTCGATTGATCTTTCCATCTCTGTTATAGCATACAATTTCGGTCCAATGATTGATATTTGTTTATCGTCCATGGTAATGGGTGCCGATTTGGATTTGTGTAACAGCCCAGCCAAGCAATCGGATTCTACGCCAGAAATCGAAACAATATCATTCTGGCAATCGAGTTTTTTGAGAATCGTGTTAATGAGACTATGAAGTACATGGACACTCGTGCTGGTCAATTCTGGGGCGCCTAAAGCAATTTTGGTCAATTCCTCCAGAGTGAATTGCGCTTTAGGTGCCATGACAGAGCTCCATAAAAACTTTTATCAATATATATTGGATTATTTATTCTTCAATTTAGACAAAATTTTAAAACAACACTATGTTTTTCAATATTGTTAATTCTTTAAACAGTAAAATCCAAGGCAATATTACTCGACTTGCTTTTCAAATAATGCTAAAATATCGAGGAAGTTCTGTAAGTAGACCTAGCCATACTTCCCTGTCGATCCTATTCTGGAAAATACATGTGAAAAGAGTATCGATACCAAAAGAGATTTCAGACAAACTGGCTCACTATCTTGCGACTTCTTTAATCTTATCATAATAGAGACATTCACTCTAGCAATTTGTGAAAGACATTTTAGGAAGAAAATTTTATTAAGTTGTCATGCATATTTCTGTAAATAATATATATTTTCACACGCTTTTTGAGTAACGGGCTAATGGGTTCTCTTCCAACGGGACACTTCACCTTGCAACAATTGGCGAATATGGCGCTTGGAGGAGAGCAGTTGACCAGTGTCAATACAATGGTACTGCATAGCTTGTTGGATCTTCTATTGAAAAAGTTAAATTGTGAAAACGAGAAAGTGTCAATAAGCGGCTACGAAGCCAAGCAAATAGAACAACTTTTGAACACGAGCTCTATATCGCCCATTATTTTCAAGGAGGAGAATTTCGATGTGATTTTAGAGAAATTTGACAATATAGACGAGTTGGAGAAGCAACTAAATGAGACCGAGGAAAAATTGAGTGAGCATTTGATTGGCATTCGTCGCTTTTTGAAAAGGTTCGAAACACTAGAACCATGTCGGTTCGACGATGACGATTACTATGAATTATGCGAGGATCTGTGTAGTACAATGGATCCAGATATCAAAATCGCTTGTGAGACATTGGCCAGATCGAATTTTTTGAAGACTATATTGATGCGCATGTGCCATCCGATTTTGAAAGCTTACCATGCTATGGAAAAGAAATTGTGTGTGCTTGAGGATGAGGTATGTGCACTAATCAAACGGGTGGACGAAACATTTGACAATTCTCATCTAATCAACGTTGTACAATTGGAGTTTGAATGGTGTCGTGGCGAATTGGACCGTGTGCATAGCAGCTTTATGAAAGCTCTAAATGAAATACAAGATATAATCGATGCAAAGGTCAACAAATGTCAAATGCTACAGCTGAAGGAGTACGTAACCGAACGCCTAGACGCTATTTGGCTAAAACTGAACAAACTGGGCATTGAAGGCCGTTGCCAGAGGGCTTCAGCTATTGTAATCGAAAAACAGATGTCGGCTTCCACGGTGCCGCCAAAGAAAATTTCGAAAACGCCATGTTCGTGTGATGGTGTCCACCTACAATTAGCTAAAGAACAAAAGCTACTTGAGCGCATGCGGCGTATAGATAATAAATTCATCGAAACACTTCTCGAAACCCAATGGCGAAAGTCTAATGCAGCACCACCGATAAAAAATACACAAATTTCATAATCGGAAATATATCTGTCATCATCTGCATGTCTGTAATAAGACTCTTAAATTTTTTGCATATATCTTTTAGGTTTCTCCGACTCCCAAAGGAAGAAAATAAGACCGTTTCATATAAATGTTTTGCAAATAATCAAAATGCTTACATTTTAATTTCATATTTAATTGTACGGCTTTTAGCTAATACCTGCTGTAGATATCTTCATTGATGAATTTTTTGCAAAGCAAAAATTGTATACTCTGGCAACATGTTCATAGAGAGTATAAGAGTTCTATTTACCTAACAGTTGTTTGTAAGTCCTAAAACTAAACGAGTTACTATAGAGAGTTTTATTTACCAAAACGATCAGGGTGATGAATAGAGTCCGGTTGCCTGTATGTCCGCCCGTGCAAGCTATAACATAAGTAAAGAGATATCTTAATGAAACTCCGTACAGGTGTTCCTTGACACCATAAGGTTTATATTATAGATGGGCGAAATCGTACCACTACCACGCCCACAAAATGGCGACATAGAACGCCTATTTGGCATTCCTGTTGGCGTTATCGACATTTATCGAAAATAAATTGAGATTCCCCAATTTGGAAAGAATATAGAAACGACATAGAAACAGTCGTTCTTTGTCGTTGCTATAATTGAGAGCGACTTGGAAACGACGCGGTTGTTTGAAGGACTATTTGAAATGAAGATGAAAATTCCAAATCGGAAACAGTTTTCAATTTTAAATTCTGAAATGGAAAAATATCCTGCATATGCCAAGGACTTTAGAAAAGGGATAAATCCTTTAAATTTTGATTCTATGGGAGGGATATTTTTTTCTGAAAAAAAAAAAAAATAAATAAATCCATTCCACCGCCATCTCGCGTCAGAAATTGTTGGCATTAATAAAATTATATTTTTATATCTAAGAGTAAATTTAAGATATGAAAGGTCTTAAAATTCAAAACGAAGAAAAAATAGTACTCCAACAAGACGAGGAGTTAGTAAACAGATACTCATGTCTCCTTAGGCTGGATCACTAGGTAGAGTAGTCGGATTAGCCAGAAGCAAGGAGCATGAGACGCTGGAAGTATAACATATTTTAGAAGAAAGTTTGGGAGGACGCAGATGTCACCACTACTTCTTTTAAAAAATCAAATAAAGATGGAAGACTAACATTGTTGTACGTAAGTACAATAATTACAGTGATAACGTTGTTTAGAGTCAATAGAGAATAGCATAAAATCCATCAAGGACTGCTTTAAAAATGTGTCTCGTTACATAAGAAAGAAATTTTTATATGGGAAAAGAGCGCCTTAAAGTATATAAAAATATATAAAATATGTAGACAAATTTCGATAACTTTTATTAGGCGTTACGAAGTACTTCAAGAATACCAATTTTGGAACGAAACGACGATAAGAACGACGACGACTTAGAAACGACAATGGGAATAGGGCCGAATATTTGAAATGAAGATGAAAATTTCAAATCGGAAACAGTTTTAAATTTTAATTTCTGAAATGGAAATATACACTTTATATACCAAAGATTTTAGAAAAGTCTTTAAAGTATAATATATATATCGATGGCTTAATATAGAAAAGGCGTATCTACACTTTTCGTTACTTTTCAGGAGAAGGAAAAAACTGAATAAAACCTTAAAAACTTAAGATGCAAAAAACATTTCTATTGCAATATTTATTCAAAACTTGTTACCTTGTTCAATTGTGGTAAAATTTTGTTATTATTTTTAATTTCTTTGAAGTTATTTGAGATAGGGCTTTATGTTTATTTATGTACTTCGAATGAGTTAGGGCTTTTTTTTATATGACTATAAATCCGTTATTTACGATCATAGCCCACTAATTTTTTAAGGGGAGGAGTATTTGACAGTGGTCTACCAAAATACATTAAAAACGCGATTTCGAAAAAAATGTAGATACGCCTTTTCTATATTAAGCCAACGATAAGAAGGTTTATATTATAGATGGGCGAAAACGTACCACTGCCACGCCCACAAAATGGCGACATAGAACGCCTATTTGAGGTGAAGATGAAAATTCCAAATCGGAAACAGTTTTAAATTTTAATTTCTGAAATGGAAATATACCCTTTATATGCCAAAGATTTTAGAAAAGTCTTTAAAGTATAATATATACATATATATTTCTTTGGTGCTACGTTTTACTTCAAGAATATGAATTTTGAAACGAAACGACAATTAAAACGACAACGACAACGGGAATAGGGCCAATAATGTTGGTGACAACATCAGCGACAATAACAGCAAAATGTCAAAATGTCACCAACATTCAAATTAAACTAATAAGAACATGACACATTCTCGAAAGCGCTACCCTTTGACTGCGACGATGTTTAAGCATCTATGTATGTATGTACATATGTTGGCAGTTTGATTGGAGAGAAGTGTTAAGTTTAGTACTAAATGCTCCAGATAACCGCGTGCATGACTTCAAGATGAGATTGGGATTGCTCCCAAATTCGTAACAGAAATTTTGATGAAATTAAGTCCATAAAAATATGTACTTATGTACATATGTATATGTGTGTGTGACTTTGTATTGTTCATGGTTCAATCGAAGATGTGATTGGTGGCGTGCAGGTTTGCCCTTTTCGGATTAAACTCAGGCCATAACATGAGCATGACGATTCGCAGATCGTGGTGCGACCTCAAACATTGGAAAGTTAATGAATCGAAAACGGCGAACCCAAATAAAGTTGTATTTGCCAAAAAATGCCGCGCAAAAGAAATGGCGCAAATAAATCCATTTTGATGCAGATGAGGACACATTTGATGCGCGGATCGAATTTCGTTCACATATTTTGTCCACATCCAAAAACAACAACAATAAATTATCAAAAGAATAAATAAGAGAACAAAATTTAATAAAGCGAGCATTTTTATATATTCTTCTTTTCGCATGAAATGAAATTGGATATTTGTATGAGGTATGTTTGCTCAGTGGACTTCGAGCTCACATACATTTGTACATACATATGTATACTCGTATGAATAAACGCAAACGCTGGTTTACATAGGCTGTTTAACTGAGCGTGAAATTTGGAATGGAAAAGTATTATTAGGCACCCTTTCACAAGATACTCATTGACAAGGAGAAAGTGCTTTGCAGCCTTAATGCTATGTGTAGAACAGTGTTTGCGTACTTTCTTTTAGTTCCGAAAGATACCATGTATTCATATGGTTTAACAAAAAATGTCTACGAGTTGTTACCTTAATAATGGTTAGCCAACAAACCGAATCGAATTGCTTTGGCATAATGGAATTTATGAAGTAGAACTTCTGACCAACAGCTTATTATCTTTAAGTCACTTTCACAATAATCTCGTTTAAAATTTTATTTAGGGGCATTTTTAGATTTAATTCGATTCTGTGCACTTTGCTTTAGAGGAGCTTTAAATATACATACATTTACATATAGCACGTCACTAGCCGTCATTATGCCACAATCCTACTTGATCTCAAGAGTGCACCCGAACTTTCTCCAAATCTGTCCAAATAAAGCCAATTATTTATTATATAAGAATATATTGGTTGGTAGGTTGGAAAATATCTCCCTTCCGCATTTTTGAATCTTGAATTTCGCGGCTATGTATAAAGCGCTACAGAACTCGTATCTATGCATGATTAGTTTGGATATTGCGTTCAACAGTTGTATATGTATGTGTAAACATGGAGTTCACTAACGCCGAAATCCGCGCTATTTTAAAGTTTTTCTTCGTTAAAGGCAAATCCACTATAGAAACGTTCCGTAAGATTAATGGTGTTTTGTGGGAGGGTACTCTATTACTTCGAACTGCGGAGCAATGGTTTCGACGATTCAGAGCGGGTGAAAACGACACCATGGATAAACCAGCCGACGGAAGACCTGTGACGACGAATACCGATCAAATCATGGAAAACATCGAGTTAGACCGGCGTGTGGCATCTCGTGACATCGCCAAGGAAATGGAAGTTAGTCACCAAACCATTTTAAACCATCTGCAGAAGGCTGGATACACAAAAAAGCTTGATGTTTGGGTGAAGCATGATTTGACGCAAATAGACCGAATTAACGCCGGCGGCATGCTGCTGAAACGGAAAAATGGATCACATACGACAATATCAAGCGAAAATGAATCAGTGGTCCAAAACAGTGGCCAAGCCGGGAAGGTTTTGCTGTGTGTTTGGTGGGATTGGAAGGAAATCATCCACTATGAGCTCCTCCCTTATGGTCAAAGTTGAACTCAAAAACGGCTTGTGAAAAGTGGCTGTCCCAGTTTTTCGCCAATAAGGAGGAAGGGGACACATTTTATAAAGCATTGAATAAAGAGCAAAAAGGCGCAAGGGAGATATTTGCCAACCAATTTTTATACTCTCGCAACAAATGTTGCTAAAGAGAGTATTCTAGTTTTGTTCACATAACGGTTGTTTGTAACACCCAAAACTAAACGAGTTAGATATAGGGTTATATATACCAAAGTGATCAGGGTGAAGAGTGGAGTTCAAATCCGAAAGTCTGTCTGTCCGTCCGTCCGTCCGTCCGTTGGAAGAGAGTTGTAGCGTGTTCCAAGCGGAAGTGGCGGCCATAAAGGTTGCAGCGGATTCACTGCTGCGGAGTGCAGCAGCTTTCAAAAAGGTAACGATCCACTCTGATAGTAGGGCGGCAATATTAGCCTTAAGCTCAATGACTGTGCGCTCCAGGCTGGTTAAGGATTGCCAGTCCTCGCTATCAGTTGCATCGGAGCACTTTACTATCATACTAGTTTGAGTGCCTGGCCACAGCGGAATCAAAGGAAACTGCAAGGCTGATGAGCTTGCTAGGACAGGTACTTCTGTTGCACTTACAGTGGAATGGGAACAAACAGGAGCGCCGCTGTCCTCTTGCAACTTGCTTCTGGATGAATGGGTCTCAGTCGAACTGAGCAGGCGTTGGACAGTCACTAGCACCTGTTCTGTCGCAAGATCATTCTGGCCCAAAGTAAATCGCAAAGAGGTCAAGGGAATTCTTTGCCCTAAACAAGATCAATATTTCCCAAGTTATAGGTGTTCTAACTGGCCATTGTCCCATTGGGACTCACGCGGTCAAATTAAGAATTTTATCGGATGCTAGCTGCAAAAGCTGCCTAGAAGAAGGTGAGGTAGAATCCTCCCAGCATTTCCTTTTGGAATGTCCCGCCTTTGCGAGATCTAGACAAAAAATCCTTGGATCTCACTTTTTTGGGCACCCCCGCGAACTAGCGGATACAGAAGTTAAAAACCTCTGCAGATTTGTGGTAGGTTCCAAGCGCTTTGTCGATTCATAAATAAGTGAGGGGGTTGAATTTTTATGGCATCACAAAGGACCGCTGTCGATAGTCTAAGTGGGTTTCCCCCTATAGGGAAACAGCCTTCGTACCTAACCTAACCTAAGTATGTTAATAGTGTGGCAGCCCCATTCTAAAAATCGCCGAAATCGGACCATAGGTTTTTAAGGCCCCATATATCGAACACGAGGACCTCGGTGATTCTAACCTAATATTATGGTTTCCAACTTTCAATGGACTTTATACAATATATATGACGAATATGTGGGTCAAATTGTGTATAACATATTATAAATAAAGTTAAATAAATAAATTGCGAGAGTATAAAATGTTCGGTTACACCCTAACTTAGCCCTTCCTTACTTGTTTTACAGATGACGGGTGTTTCGTGTCAAGCATTTCATCTTGGAAAGGCTTACACACCTGAACAACGTTTACAAATTGTTCAAATTTATTACGAAAATTTACATCATGTTCTGTAAAGAATGTGTTTCGCGCGCTTCGCTCAACTTATGGTCAACATAATCGGCCTACTGAGCGTACTAATCGACTATTTGATGCCTGAAATTGAAGCTCGTGATCTCGGCGACATTTGATTTGTTGGGAGCATTTCATTGAGTTGATAATTTAACGAATTGGGCTAAGATCGTATGTAATATGTAAACTCTATAGTCTATGCGAACAATCCTGCTTCGATTCAGGCCGTGAAAAAACATCACGCGTGTCATTCGTCAGTTATCAGTCGAAATGCTCGAAGTCATCGAAAATTTGACTCCACGGATGGACCATCTGAGATGTAGCCGCGGCCAACATTTGAAAGAGATAATCTTTAAAAATTAAATGCCAAATAATGTTCTTTCGAATGTTAATAAACATTCCCTATTAAATTTGAATTGTCTGTTTTTTCTTTAAATAAGGGAACATCGAAATGGATCACCCTTTATATAGTATATGAATACTGGGGTAATTCTCTTGAACCGATTTCACTCATTTTCGCCACCGACCTACACTATATTAAGATTTTATGTTCACTTAATTTTGCTGGGTATCTCACATATTAATCGATGATAGGTAGGTATATGGGAGCTAATACTCCTGACAGACGGCGGCGTTATTTCGGAATAATTGCTTTAATCGGGGTTAACTCGAGAGTTATCTCAGTTAACTCCGTTTGCTAACTCCCATTTAATCCTCACAATTTTAGAGAGTTAGTGGGAGTTCGTGGCATTTTCGTTGGCAACATTGTTAAACACGGCCGCTTTTTATCTATTGTGAATGAGAATATGCAATACTGACAGATGTTTTTCAATTAAATGTAAACAAAAACATACGCATGCTAATTTTTTTCTAAAATGGAAGTAATAATAATAACGTATTAATATCAATTTGTTTAGTAATTAGTGATTTTGTACTATTTGTGCGGCTAACAACCGCAATAATTGCTTTCTATCCTATTTTATTTCACAAAAATGGAAATATTATTGCCAATCAGCTATTATGGGGGTTTATAACTCGCTTTGCTGCCGTCTGTCACCCATAAAATTGGAACTGATTAAAAGCGCAGTTAATCGGGAATAACTTTGCCGTCTGTCTAGCGTATAAGGGAAGTAATGCCTCGATTTCTCTCATTTTTGGTACAGAGACATATTATTATTTCCTTTTAATAGGGATTTACTGATATTTTCGTTAAACATGTGTGTTTACTTATCCCTTTTTTTCAACCTCGCCCCTATCCCACTCCTCTCTAGTGGGAAAGGCAATATTGAGGGACGAATTTAGATTTACTTCTGACGGAATACGAAAATATGCGATGTTGGGTAGAATTGAGAACGTGCTAGGTATATTAGAGCGTCCCTTATTATTGGTGACCTGAGAGGAGGATTCCCCTAGTCTAAGCGCCGCAATCGCTGCCAGGTGCTTACAGAATAAGTCTATAGGCAGTAGATAGAGAACAACGTCCGGTGCCTGACTTGGAGTTGTTCTAAAAGCTCCACTGATGCATATGCTTGTTGCTATTTGTATCAATTATTGGCGACCAGACCAATATACCGTATGTCATAATGAAGGGTTACATGAGGTGTCAATCTCCAGTAAGCTTGGTTAAAATCGCTAGTGGTAATGATTTTAATTTTGATATTTTACATATTCAATTGGATAACTTTTGCAAAAACTTTAGCGAGCAGAGAAATACCCAGTCGCAGACTCGTAGTATGTGTGAGAATTATATATGTACATATACATACCTCGTTAAGTTCTATATAACGACCGCTTGACGAAGAACATGTCCCTAGAATTCAAAATTAATAATTTGGTATTACATTTATAGAGCTCAGATTCATTAAACAATTAAATTGTTAAAAATTATTGGAAATTTTAATATTTCTTCTATTAATAGAAAAGCCACAAAGCATTAATTTGTGGAATTTTTTTTGACAAGTCAATTATTACGATTGTCTCTATGCTGTCGGGATTAACACATTGAAAACTGCCTAGGGCAGCTGCTTTTGCATCCGTATGTCAAAATTGTGCGGCGCACTTCCGATAGGATCAAGTGTAATAAGCAAATATTTGTGTGCACTTGAGACCCTGCAAGAAAACAAGCGAATGAATAAAACAAAGATCGATTCGATATCAATGAAGCAATAAAGGTAGATAAAATTTTATACTCTCTAACCAACCAGGTAAGTAACCAAATGTATCTTTATGTCTGAATATTCTCTGTGATTCACTTTAAAATGTATCACACTTTCCCTCATATTCTGCATCATTCTCAAACTGCGAATGATAATCATAAACGTATATATACAGTTATGTGTTCGTTAGTGCTCTCTTTTCCATGACACTGTTTTTGTATTGTTGGATCACACATACATGCAGTAATATTTAATGCACAGTTGTGCGCAGTTTCCCGCTCCAGTTTCACCCACATTTACGCCACCGAAACTACTTTCGCGCCTCACACTAGTACATATGTATGTATGTATGTATTTGTTGAATGGGGCAACTTAACAACTTTTTGATTTCTGCACGAAATTCGGTGGAACAACAATGTGTCGTCGCTGCAATAAGACTTGCTGAACTGATGCTGAATGCCGGGGAGGTGGCGGCGTGCCCAAGCGGTTGTGTCGAATTCGCGTGTCAGCCTATCAACGCCAAGTGTGGCACAATGCTTGTGCCGCCGCTCTATTTGCTACAATACTTTGGTGATTGTTTCGTTGTTGTTGGTGTTGCTGGCTTTCTGTTGTTTGCTTTTGACAACAGTGTGTTGCACAAACTTTCGGCAACCCGTTACGCGCAGCGTGTTCCAGCACATGTTGGACGTACATATGTATGTCATCACTCTTACACATACATCTACACTCATACAAATGTTTCGAAATCGCAGCCCAAATGGGGTGCTTGAATGAGCTTTCTATTGCCTCGCTGGCCGCGTTCGTACAGCTGCGGCGCTGTTGGAGCGCAGCCAAAGGGTTTTACACGCTAACAAAGTGTTCAGTAGAGTAACAATCGCTGTAGGCAATACACACATTCCCGATTGTTGTTGTTGTTTTGAGTTTTACTTTCGCACTCCAGTTAGTCGATACATTCTTCACGATTGTATTGCCATAGTTATGTACTGGTAGAGACATACATATGAACGTACATATGTAACTATATCTGAGCGCACAGTTGTGATTGTAATTCATGATGTTATTGTTGTTGTTGTTGTATCTGACTGCATTACAGTTGGCAATTTGTTTAAATAACTTAATAAAGTTGGCCAAATCGAAAAGTAGATATGGCTTAGCATTGAGCCCATGACCTCTAAGGTCACGCGTTAAGAAATCAATAGCAACCAGGAGGTAAGAATAAGGCAAATATTTGCAGTTAGTACTATACATGCAAGAAAGGTTAAGAATCATAGTGTTAAGCTAGCTGGAAAAACTGATGAGGCTAATAGAATCACATATTTAGGTTTAGTTTCTCAATTAATTTCTTTACAAATTTACGAGTGGCTGATTAGAGTGCTCTCAGAGTCTATCAAGTACACAAGTAGCGCTTCAGCCGCCATTTTCATAAAATATAGAGTGAATTTAGTCAGTTCGTCAGCCTTTTAAACCATTTATTGTCATCGACACATCATTCACTTCGAACTCATTCCGTCAGTGGACAATCATTGGTTTTTAAATTAGCTCTATATGCGGAGATTTTGCGTCGTTTGGCCAGAGATCTTAATTCCACATGTTAATACCACGTGTTGATGGCAAGGTCAAGAGCGCTAACCGACAGACGTCTTCTTCGGCACCCAATAACCTAGAGGGAACGGGCATCATTGGAAAAGCTTTGTCATCAAATACTATCTACATACATATGTACATATATATATATTATATTTGTATAATTTCTCCAAGTCCTTAAAATCAACATTAGCGAATTAAAGCTCACTGCTCCAATATTTAGACGGTTATTTACGGTTTATTAACAGGCTAAAGTGGTTCGACTCCTTCTTCCAAATTAATGAAATCAATAAATATGTTATGACGAAATTTGACAAGATATCATTCATTCTGTTTTCATTGATTACCTCGTTACTAAGGTTTACGATCTATATATTGGAACTAATCATTGAAAACGTTTCTTAATCTTTAAATATTACATTGAAATCATTGAAACCGTATCGAAAATAAAATAAAACAAGTGAGGAAAGGCTAAGTTCAATTTTAGTTATTATTTTATACTCTCGCAATTTATTGAAGAAACTTACAAACATACAAAATTTACCCATAAATCCGGCATAAAGTTTAATAGAATAACGAAAATCGTAATATACATATACTATATGAGGGCTGAGGTAATTCTTTAATTTTCACCAGCAGGGTACACTATATCCAATATACGCTCACTTAATTTTGCTAAGATAAATCACATTTTAACCAATACATATATGAGGAATAAAGTACACCGTATTTTTGAAAAACCTATAATTAGGTATATGGGAGCTAGGAGATGTTATGACCCAATTTTAATAATTTTTTTAACAGAGCACTATTAGAAGAAAACAACTTCCTCTGAATTACATTAAATTATCTGAGAGATTTACCCAAATTTTCGGTAAAAATTTACTCTTAGGCGCTGAGTTCAACATGTTCGATATCTGGGGCCTTGAAAAATTATAGTCCGTTTTCGACAATTTTTTCACAAGTGAAGTCGGAGATGATATGTACTATTTGTGTAAAGTTTTATCCCACTATCTTCATTGGTTCCTTATGTATACATGATAAAGTGAAGGAATCAGATGGAATTCAAATTTAAGTTATAAAGAAAGTAGTTGTGGTTGTGAACCGATTTCGCCCATTTTTTATCCGTGTTATCAGGGTGTAAAGAAAATATTATATACCGAATTTTATTCGAATCGGTCGAGTAGTTCATGAGATATGGTTTTTGACCCATAAGTGGGCGATGCCACGCCCATTTTTCATTTTTTTTCTTTAATTTGAGTGAAGCTTCCTTCTGCTATTTCTTCTGTGAAATTTATTGTTTCTGTCGTTTTTCGTTAGTAAGTTAACCCATTTTTAGTAATTTTCAACCTAACATTTGTATGGGAGGTGGGCGCGGTTATTATCCGATTTCAACTATTTTCATGGTGTGTAGTGGGGTACGAAAGAGAACCGACTGCAGAAAGTTTGGTTTATATAGCTTTATTGGTTTGCGAGTTATATATAAATAACCGATTTGTGGGCGGGGCTACGCCCACTTCCCCCAAAAACCTAGACCCAAATATGCCCCTTCCTGGTGCGATCCTTTATTCCAAATTTTACTTTTATAACTTTATTTATGGCTTAGTTATGACTTTATGTGTTTTTGGTTTTCGCCATTTTGTGGACGTGGCAATGGTCCGATTTTGCCCATTTTCGAAAGCAACCCTCTCACTGCCCCAAGGAACATGTGTTCTAAGTTTCATTAAGATATCTTAATTTTTACTCAAGTTACAGCTTGCACAGACGGACAGACATCCGGATTTCAAATCTACTCTTCACCTTGATCACTTTGGTATATGACTCTATATCTAACTCGTCTAGTTTTAGGTGTTACAAACAACCGTTATGTGAACAAAACTATTATACTCTCGTAGCAACTTTGTTACTAGCAACTTTGTTGCGAGAGTAGAAAAATAAAAGTTTTGATCGCGTTGATAAAATACTTTCCGCGGCTCATAGACCGAAATATATATGTATGTACGTTGGTGAGTGAGTTGCGTAAAATAAATACTTTTTGGTTAGAAATATTCACAATAAATATTCCGGATGAAAACAAGAGACCAGTTGAAGCAATTTATTGCGAGTCCCAAATTGAAATTGAATATTCACATATAGGATCATTAATCGAATGGAAACTATTTTAAATATGTTCCTGCGTTCTATATGCATTTGTATACAATTTCACCTTGACAGTCACTATCTTTTAAATTTAGAGCTTGTGTCAATTTCAAATATTTTGCAGAAGCGAAAGAAAAAGCTGAGACAATTTAATTATTCAAACTTTTCAAATTTGTCGACAAAGCAGTTTTACTTTTTCACTTTGTGGTAAAGCAGATTATCGACGGAGTCAATTATTGAATGAAATTTTTAGATCACAAATCCTACCGCATCGATATCAAATTTACTGCGGAAGTAATGGTTGGACCCAATAAAGCATTGTAATAAAAATTCTTTGTTATTGCAGCAGTAAAAGAGTTCTTTGCTCTTATCCTTTTCTATTGCAACTTAAATCCATATTAATATTATAAATGCGAAAGTAACTCTGTCTGTCTGTTACTCTTTCACGCCTAAACGGCTGAACGGACTTTTACGAACCTAGAAATGGCATAGGCTATAAATAATCACGTTTTTGTTGGGACTTTTGCTCTTTCACGTCTAAACGGCTGAACGGATTTTGATGAATTTTAGTAAGGTAATAGATGGTTACCTAAAAACGGATATAAGATCAAAATGATCACGTCATCGTACTTAGGGGGTAGAAAGTAGGCAGAAAATTGAATTGAGTTAGTGATTTTTTTATGGTTTTTGCTGGGAGTTTTGCTCTATCATGTTTCGGACGAAGTCGCGGGAAAAAGCTAGTATAAAATATCGAACAAATGGTATTCCATAACAACACATATCTGTAAACAATCATATTCTCAAAGCTTCAGGCGAGGTTCGATGGCCGATGCCCATTTTTATACTCTCGGGCTTCAAAACCATATTGAGAATCTATTGAGTGAGGTTGATGAAGAAGCAGAAGAGGGCCTAGATTTTGATGATTCTACTGATGATTACGTAACACCTGGTATAAATCCCGAAGAATCTGATGCCGAAAACGAAATGATACTTGAAGAAGACGATATTCGATCCGATGAGCAAATAGAAAGTGTATTGTTTGGAGAGATTGTCGTGCAGAGACTGGTTTACCCTTGGCAAAACACCGGAAGAACCATAATCTGTGATAACTTTTTTACTTCATTGAATCTGGTATTTGATGTCGAAAGGGCTCTCTCTTCTTGTTACTATTCGTCGAAACAAAATATTTGTGCCAAATGAAATGAGCAGACCGCAAACGAGCAGAAGAGTCAACAATTTTTGGCTTTCTCGAATCAAATTTGCGTTGGTACGCCCTTGACAAATGCTATTGTACCTGAGAAGAAAAACAAGCCACAGTATATCCTTGACTACAACGCTACCAAAGGAGGCGTCGATGCAATGGACAAAGTGCTTTCTGCATATTCCATGGAAAACTTTCCGTTGGCCTTTAGCAATGTTTTTTAACATGCTAGATATAAGCGCTCTAGCCGGATTCATTATATATTCGGAAAACAACGACCATATCCAACAAACAGACAAACGACGAAAGTTCCTGCGATGCCTTGCAAAACAGTTTTCATGCCAGCTATTGAACAGCGCTCTGAAAATCCAAGGGTAATAGGCCATGCTCCAACACGCCTGGCTATCGAAATGGCACTCGGTAGTTGTCCTGTTTCCGGCACTATTGCGAACCACTTGCCTGATATTTCTAACGGCTTTCAACCTATGCACCCTGTTCGTTGTCATAATTGTGAAACTGGAAAGCGTAAAACCACACGCAAGATTTGCAGTTGGTACAACATGTTGTACCAAGAATGATATTTAAACATTTTCAACTTAACCATGTATCTAAAACTCATACATTACTTAATAACTATGCATTCAAGTATAAAACTCTTCGTGCCAGTGTTTTTGTTCACATGTTGACATAGTTCTCCATACAAATACATAATTGCTACAAATGTAGATTTCCGACCGCCAACGTAAGTTTACAATCCCGAGCACATAAAGGTTAATAAAACAATATTATTAAATAGCGAATGTTCGGTTACACCTGAACTTAGCCTTTCCTTACTTGTTTAATTCTAGCATGAACAAATCTCTATGGTCTAGTATGATAAAATTTTATACAGCGCACGCTCGAAAACATGAACGCTCTAAAACGTGGAAGTGTTTTTAATTTTTCAATATAAGATAAAGTTTTTTTTTATGCATTGAACATTGTAAAATGAAAAACACCACGTAATTTAGAGCTGCCCAAAATTGAAAAAGCTATTTATCGTTTGTTTATCCTTATGGGAAATAATAACTGGCAATAGAATGCTTTATTGTGGACTTACCCGTACATATTTTTTTCATTTTTGACATTAATTTGCCATTTGAGCGGTCCAAAAAATTTAACTTGTAAAACAAAAATTGGTAGCTTTGAAGAAATCTGTTATAACACTTCGGATATCACGAAGATAAATCGTTACAAAAGGATCCCTATGTAATATATTCTGACGATAGAAGTTCTATTGATTCATAGTTACAATGTTGACCACTTCTAATGCCAAGGCTATAGTTAGGATAGCTTTGCTGAACCAAAGAAACTTTAAATTATATTTTTTAGTCGGTGAGCGTATAAAACAGACTCCGTGATGGAGAATCTTATTCTGAAACTGAAAATCGTCTTGCAAGTCATTCTCTTCGCATCGCAATCGCGTGTCAGAGAGTCGAGTAACAAGCGCTCGCAGCTGCTTGCCGAACAAAATTTCAAAACCTCCCAAGTACACGCTTGAGTATGGAAGGTGTCAGCGGCTTGAAGAACAATATGTTAGAAATATACAAGATCGCTCTTCTTCTTCTTCTTGACTGGCGTAGACACCGCTTACGCGGTTATAGCCGAGTCCAAAACAGCGCGCCACGTATCTCTCCTTCTGGCAGTTGGCGCCAATTGGTTATTCCAAGCGAAGCCAGGTCCCTCTCCACCTGGTCCTTCCATCGGAGTGGAGGTCTCCCTCTTCCTCTGCTTCCACCAGCGGGTACTGCATCGAATACTTTCAGAGCTGGAGCACCTTCATCCATTCGAACAACATGTCCTAGCCAGCGTAGCCGCTGTTTTTTTATTCGCTGGACTATGTCTATGTCGTCGAATAACACATACAGCTCATCGTTCCATCGTCTGCGGTATTCGCAGTTGCCAATTCTTAAGGGACCATAAATCTTCCGCAAAACCTTTCTCTCGAAAACTCCTAGTGCCGTCTCATCGGATGTTGACATCGTCCACGCTTCTGCACCGTAAAGTAGGACGGGAATGATGAGAGACTTGTAGAGTTTGGTTTTTGTTCGTCGAGAGAGGACTTTACTTTTCAATTGCCTACTTAGTCCATAGTAGCACCTGTTGGCAAGAGTGATTCTGCGTTGGATTTCCAGGCTGACATTGTTATTGCTGTTAATGCTGGCTCCCAGGTAGACGAAATTATCTACAACTTCAAAGTTATGACTGTCAACAGTGACGTGGGAGCCAAGACGCGAATGCGCTGACTGTTTGTTTGACGACAGGAGATATTTCGTCTGGAGAAAGCAGAACTAACTGCGCGGGTGTTGTTTCCAATGATATCGATATCATCGGTGTACGCCAGTAGCTGTACACTCTTATAGAAGATTGTACCTTCTCTGTTTAGCTCTGCAGCTCGTATTATTTTCTCCAGCATCAGGTTAAAGAAATCACACGAGAGTGGGTCACCTTGTCTGAAACCTCGTCTGGTATCGAACGGCTCGGAGAGGTCCTTCCCGATCCTGACGGAGTTTTTGGTGTTGCTCAACGTCAGCTTACACAGCGGTATTAGTTTTGCGGGGATACCAAAATCAGACATCGCGGCATAAAGGCAGCTCCTTTTCGTGCTGTCGAAAGCAGCTTTAAAGTCGACAAAGAGATGGTGTGTTTCGATCCTATTTTCACGGGTCTTCTCCAAAATTTGGCGCATGGTGAATATCTGGTCCGTTGTTGATTTTCCAGGTCTAAAGCCACACTGATAAGGTCCAATCAGTTTGTTGACGGTGGGCTTAGTCTTTCACACGATACGCTCGATAGAACCTTATACGCGATGTTGAGGAGGCTTATCCCACGGTAATTGGCGCAAATTGTGGGGTCTCCCTTTTTGTGTATTGGGCAGAGTACACTTAGATTCCAATCGTCAGGCATGCTTTCTTCCGACCATATTCTGCAAAGAAGCTGATGCAAGCACCTTATCAGCTCTTCGCCGCCGTATTTGAATAGCTTGGCCGGTAATCCATCGGCACCCGCCGCCTTATTGTTCTTCAAGCGGGTAATTGCTATTCGAATTACTTCACGGTCGGGCAATGGAACATCTGCTCCATCGTCGTCGATTGGGGAATCGGGTTCGCCATCTCCTGGTGTTGTACTTTCACTGCCATTCAGCAGGCTGGAGAAGTGTTCCCTCCACAAACTCAGTATACTCTGGTCATCAATAACTAGATCACCTCGGGGGTCCTACAGGAGTGTGCTCCGGTCTTGAAACCTTCAGTTAGTCGCCGGATCTTTTCGTAAAATTTTCGAGCATTACCCCTGTCGGCCAGCTTGTCAAGCTCTTCATACACACGCATTTCGGCCTCTTTCTTTTTTTGTCTGCAAATGCGTCTCGCTTCCCTCTTCAGCTCTCGGTATCTTTCCCATCCCGCTCGTGTTGCGGTCGATCGCAACATTGCGAGGTAGGCAGTCTGTTTTCTGCGAGACCACAATCCTCATCATACCAGCTGTTTTTTTGACTTTTCCGAAAACCAATGGTTTCGGTTGCAGCTGTACGTAAGGAGTTTGATATGCCGTCCCACAGCTCCCTTATACCGAGATGCTGATGAGTGCTCTCAGAGAGCAGGAGTGCAAGTCGAGTAGAAAATCGTTCGGCTGTCGGTTGTGATTGCAGCTTCTCGATGTCGAACCTTCCTTGTGTTTGTTGACGTGTGCGCTTTTCTACACAGAGGCGGGTGCGTATCTTAGCTGCTACAAGATAGTGGTCCGAGTCGATGTTGGGACCACGAAGCGTACGCACATAAAAAACACTGGATACATGTCGTCCATCTATCACAACATGATCGATCTGGTTGCGAGTGATTCGATCCGGGGACAGCCAAGTAGCTTGATGGATTTTCTTATGCTGGAATCTAGTACTACAGACGACCATATTACGGGCCCCGGCGAAGTCGATCAGCCTCAGACCGTTTGGTGATGCTTCGTCATGGAGGCTGAATTTTCCGACTGTTGTGCCAAAGACACCTTATTTACCCACCCTAGCGTTGAAATCGCCAAGAACGATTTTAACATCGTGGCGGGGGCAGCGCTCATAGGTACGTTCTAGGCGCTCATAGAAGGTATATTTGATCATTTCGTCCTTCTCTTCCGTCGGGGCGTGGGCGCAAATCAGCGATATGTTGAAGAACCTCGCTTTGATGCGGATTGTGGCTAGACGTTCATGCGGCAGATCGCTCTAGGCAGTCGAAATCTGAGCGTTCGTAGAGGTCGTAATAAGTTTTAGCTCATTACAAATAAAATATAATTTCATGTTCGAATTTTCCTCATTTTACTTTTTTTATATGAACCTACGCAAGAAACAGGAAAGTACAAACATATATAATATATCGGAAAGTGTGTATAAGTGTGTAAAAACTTATAAATTTTGAAACGTTTGTTTAAACCCGTGCGAATTCGGAGCGGTCTGCTAGTACTTAATAAAACACAAACTTTTTATTTCCGTCTAAGAATATATTATCAATCATTATTATTACATATTTAACACAACTTTTGTTTGTTTATAGCTAAATAGGTAACTATAGGTATATGTATGTGTATCCGTATAAGTAAGGACTAACTAAATTATTTTGCTTTGTGAATACTTTTCTGAATTTGTGTTAGAGTTGATGTAAATGGAAGACCTAAACTACAAAACTATGTGTATGTATGTATTTACTATATACAAATACGATACTATATATTTACAATGAATTTGATATATTGCGCAAACTTCGACAACAACACTGATATATTTACTCTCTTACAGAGACTAGAAATTAGTTAAAGTTGATAAAAGATTCTTAACAATTAAAGGAAGCACTTAATTAGAGTAGACATATTGGAAGAATACAGTAATTTACTATTGCCACTGTTTAACGCAAGTCAGAAGGTTTTATACATAAATGTTTGTCATTTTGTCAAAATTCTAGTACAAAACATACTTTTCAGACTAATTGCGATGATAAATTTAGCTTAAAGTATATATTGTTTTAATTCTTATTTCTGTAAGGCCAACTCTAGATTTATATATCTTATGTACACGGGAATATTTTTACACCTTAAACTACATCACAGTTTTGAGTTTTAGTTACAAAACTTCTGAAAGTTAGAATTGCTGGAGACTTCTTGTGCTTCCAACAATCTGCTGTCAACAGAATCATCTGGGCGGGCAGAAGCTGAAGTACGGAAACAGTTTGCAGTGGAGCGAGTAGAACCGCTTGGGATCTTTTGCCAAGTCGAAGCCGTCCACCTTAACGACATTCCACTGATTTCGCATGTGAGCATAGCTGAAGGAAACCTGATCGGGAAAAGTATCTGGGCGTATGTGCTCCATTGGCTCCAAATGCGAATGGAAATTCTCGACAATACGCAGCGGCACTTTCAGCAGATGCTCTGAAAGAATAAATAATCAATTAAATAAAACTCTCAGAAGCGAATGTAAATAAGAAATTGCAATTTTTAAATGATAAATGGGGTATTTAAAATATTACAATTCATGGAAGAAGACAAACTCACCGATTATAAAGCCCATAGTGACGTCATCAGGGAATCGTATTTTCCGACCGATACTAATAAATTTGCCACCGCCTGCTATTGGCAACATTTTCATAGTGAGTGCACGACTCAGGCAAAATCCCGCGCCTCCCGTGGCGAACCAAAAGGAAATCTTCTCGCTCGAAGTTTTATTTTTATGAGTTGATGTAGGATACTGTTAACAACAAAAATATATGCATTAATTTTTCATACTCATTATTAGTAATAATACAACAACTCACGCTATCCAGGTGTATCTCCAGTGGCGAAAAAATGCTCGGCTTGCCCAGATACCAATCAACTGTGGGGCTGTACTCGTCCAACAGTTTCACTAGCCGTGGCACATTCACATAGTTGTCATCATCGAAATGGCAAAACCACCTGTAAATAAATGGGAAAAGTATGTTATAAGCATGAATATATATGTTAACGGTAAATACTTTTTTATAATTAAAACGTTAACTAAACGACAGTAAATGCGGAAATGTGTGCTGCTATAACCGCGAGATCGCTCAATTATGTCATTCACACGCACTCATAACACTCATAACTGCATTCAATCGCTCACTTATGGTACTCGCTGATAGTTCGTTCACACATTTGAATTTGATACTTGTGCGATTGTGGCTAAAGCTTGGTACTCACTCCTCCAGTGGCTCAACAAATATTCATTCATTTTAGTTAAGGGCTCCAACGGGTGATGTACGATATTGGTTGTCAACCGTTCCTCAACCATATGTTAATGTTTTTTTTTTTTGTATTTCTGTGTACTAGGATGTAGAAAGATTTTTCCATAATTCAAGCTATTTGAAATTGTGCCCAGAAAAATCACGGGTGCATCTTCAGACGCTACTGTCAATAAGTATTGAATTCTTCATCGGTTTAAAGCTAAAGCCATAGGCTTAAAGAGCTGCTGTTGGGCTCTGCGGAAGGGTCATAAATCAAAATTTTCTACAAGACGAATGAAAATTCTCCACGAAATAGTTTAAAAAAAAAATTCTCATCTTGAGATCGGTCAAATTAAAACAAAATTACTTTCAAAATCAAAGTTGAACATATTGAGTAATCCTTCAGTAGAATACAAGGGTATATATTTTTTCAATAATTTTCAAGTTTTTGGGCCCAGAACTATTTCAGTTGTACTAGTAAGTTGTAAAAATTAATTATTTTTCCCACGCTGTATGGCGTCATTGAAACGCTGTTATAACAACTGTTGCAAAAGTGAATGTGCTCTATAAATTATAGTTGTGTTAAATAAATATTTGCGGCAATTAAGAAACATTAACATTAATTATATTTCAATGAAAGGCAGCAAACGCTCTAAGAATGAAAGGCTTGTGGCTTGGCGGGCAAAACTATTTAATTATAAATTCACACACACACACAAATGCATGCCGTTATTGGTTTACGGTTGCCACACAATTGATTGGCGCTTTATCAACTCTTAATTATTGGCCACTTATTGGTGAATGCCGCCATGCATTGTTGTTGCGAATTTAAGCAAAAGCCTTTATGAAAAACCAATTATGTTTAATTATTATTAAAATTATGAAAGTTGAAAAAACTGTTGCTAATTTAAATGCTGCCACACGCACACACATACCGCTTTGGCAATAAGAGTACATATCCGTTAGCATACATACATACATACATGCTGCCACGCAAAAACCCAGAGCCATTAAACCATTTAACGCCCAGCTTAATGGGTTTAATCAGTCGAAAGCCAACGCAACACTTTGTTGCCATAATAAAAACACATGAGCTATTCGAGAGCAACGGAAAAATGCAAACAGGAAACAAGTGACGGCAATTGGAGCGGCATCATTAACAGCAACGCCACTGAAAAACAGGAAATTTTTTATTGCGCTTCAACTTTTTTCAAGTTTTTTCCTCCATTTTTATACTCTCGCAACAAAAGTTGCTAAGAGAGTATTATAGTTTTGTTCACATAACGGTTGTATGTAAGTCATAAAACTAAACGAGTTAGATATAGGGTTATATATATCAAAATGATCAGGGTGACGAGACGAGTCAAAATCCAAATGTCTGTCTGTCCGTCTGTCCGTCCGTCCGTCCGTCCGTCCGTCCGTCCGTGCAACGGATAACTTGAGTAAAAATAGAGATATCTTGATGAAACTTGGAACACACGTTCCTTGGGACCGTGAGAGGGTTGCTTTCGAAAATGGGCAAAATCGGACCACTGCCACGCCCACAAAATGGCGAAAACCGAAAACACAAAAAGTGTCATAACTAAGCCATAAATAAAGTTATAAAAGTAAAATTTGAAACATATGATCGCACTAGGAAGGGGCATATGTGGATGTAATTTTTTTGGAAAAGTGGGCGTGGCCCCGCCCACAAATCGGTTATTTGTATATATCTCGCAAACCAATAAAGCTATATAAACCAAACTTTCTGCAGTCAGTTCTCTTACGTACCCCACCACACACCATGAAATTAGTTGAAATCGGATAATAACCACGCCCACCTCCCATACAAAGGTTAGGTTGAAAATTACTAAAAGTGAGTTAACTCAGTAACGAAAAACGCCAGAAACACTAAATTTCACATAAGTAATGGCAGAAGAACGCTGCACTCAGATTTTTTTACAAAATGGAAAATGGGCGTGGCGTCGCCCACTTATGGGTCAAAAACCATATCTCAGAAACTACTCCACCGATTTCAATGAAACTTGGTTTGTAATAGTTTCTTTACATCCCAATGATATGTTGTGAAAATAGGCCAAATCGCTTCACAACCACGCCTACTTCCTATATTCCAGAACTTTGAAGACGATCTGAATCGTTTACTTTACAATATATAAAGTAAGCACTAGTGAAGATATCGATGCAGAACTTTGCACAAATACTACCTTTATAATGTGGCAGCCCCAATCTAAATATCGCCGAAATCGGTCCATAGGTTTTCAAGGCCCCATTAATCGAACACGAGGACCTCGGTGCTTCTAATCTAATATTAGGGTTTCCAACTTTCAATGGACTTTATATAATATATATGACGAATATGTGGGTCAAATTGTGTATTATATAATATTAATTAAGTTAAATAAATAAATTGCGAGAGTATAAAATGTTCGGTTACACCCGAACTTAGCCCTTCCTTACTTGTTTTTATTGTTTTAGTTCGGTACAACAATTGTCGAGCTAATTGCTGTCTGCAAATCAGTTGTTGTTGTTGTACAACAATTGCAACGAGTCTACAGTTTGCCAGTGGCAAGGGATATTAGTGCAGTTCTAAGCACCACCACGCGACTTTTCCATCGCTTGTTGATCTATCTCTTCTTTCTTGCTCTCATTTGGTGTTTTAAGAGAATTTTCTCTCATTCGTGAGTTAACCGGTTAGATGTTAGCGGATAGAAGATATAGTGTTTACCACTATATGGCGTCATCTCAATTAACATCCCATTCAAAAATACGAAAAATCGGGAACTAGTATGCCAATTTAGAAATTTACCTCCAAATAATTTCGTGTAAAAAACCTTAAGCATGTAATCCCATTGAGATCTATATAACCGGACGCTATCTCTGTATGCTCAATAATGTAGGAAAGTTGATGAAGAACCCACTAAAATCATAAAGAATGGTCCCAAAAAGGAATCTCTTGCTTCGTCCGAGTGAATTCAATAAGAGAACGTTATAGGATATAATAGACGCTCTACAAATATTAAGAAGAATCTTACAGACACTGATTGTCGAAAACCCAAATCATTGTAAGCTCGTTTCATAAGCCAACTTGACGAGTAGCCAAATACTTAATACCTTATCTCCCGAGTTAATTCAGAGCAAAGGATATGACAAGCAGACATTTCGCTTAAGGTTCCTTGATGCTAAAAGCTTAATATCGTCCACTTTATTCGACATACGCGTTACTACTTGTGTCCTTTTAGATTGACATTCCGCATTGTCCGGAGCAATCCATTACATTTTGGTTTTCTACATTTCAGGCGCTCGCTTGCATTGAACTTCACCCACTTAAAAAAGATGAGAGTGCGAGATACAACATCATTATCCGATTGTTCGATTGCGGTGAGCAGATAAGGCCGTCGCCGCGTCTGACGAAGTTTCAAATACAACGCTCGCCAACTGCCAACTGCCGACAGCCTTGTCCGTCTGTCAGCTGACAGTGTAAACAGTTCAGTGGCCTAATTGAAGTATTAGCCACGGCACACATACTTATGTATATGTAGACATATATACAATTTGACATTTTGTAGCCGCAGAGTTGTTGTGATTCGTTGTTTGGTGCGGTTGTCAAATTGAAGCGGAACGAAACGCCGCCGAAATTGCACGCCGCCGTTGCACCACTTATCGCTCTGTGGTCATCTTAAAATGCTTTTGCCGCTACCACAAGCACTACTGTTGTTGTAGCTCGCCGCACAGTGGTGCCAAAGCGGAAAAAAAGGATTTTTTTTATCATTCCAAATTTGTACCATCTTTTCAATTTAAGCTAAGAACTAATCAAATAACATTATCCGAATACTTGGGCTTGATATATTCAATGGTTTTTTGTTGGGAGAGCTTCAAAGTCCAACAAAGTATCAACGCAAAGTTACTCAGAAAAATGTGATGAATATTGCAAAGGTTAAAACTCAAAAGTTAACCATAAAATATCAATTCTAAAGTTTTTATTTATTAAAACCAATGTTATAGATGTGATTTATATCATCAAATGTATACTTTCTTTTTCAAGATTTTTTTTTACATGATGTTTTTTCATGGTCCAAAAAAATCATATATATCACAACTTCAACAGAATATAACTATTGTGCGCAGGAGCGCGCAGGTTAGCCACTTACACAAAATAAACTTTAAAATCTCCTTAATCGATAGAAAAAAAAATCAGCTGCAATTAGCTGCCAATTCATGAGTAATTAGCATTTTAATCTACTACAACTGCGTTGTTTGTTTGCTTGATTCGTTGCTTTGTTTTTTTGCCTGCTTCGTTGTTTTGTTTGTTTTTTTGATTGTTCGGTTTGTTGCTATCGTATGTGATACCGAGAGAAGTGCAAACGGGAGAAAAATAATTAACAAAACACGAAATTTTGAAATGTCAAAAGAAATAAAATATTGTGATATTGCAGAAATTTATATTGACTGCAATAATGATGAAAATTTACTCTTAGAAATCATATCAATAAATTATAGTGATTTATCAAGCAATGATTTAGAAGTGTTTAAAAAATTTATCAACAAAACTTTTATCCCGCGTTTTAAACAAAAATGGCAAAAGTCAAGTCGTACCAAACAATTATTTTTAAATCAAAATGAAAGCTGGTTGTCAAACATTTATACATTATCTCGTAATTCATTGGAATATTCTGATCCATGTTGCTCTAATGCAGCAACGCGTGGTCGTCCAATTAAAAGTTTTGAAGATTCTTCTTCGCGATCAAAAAGAATGAAGATCCAACAACTATGCAGCGCCACTTCAGCTGATATTATAACATCAGCTGCGAAAAATAGAAAAAAATGAACAAATGAAATTTACTCCAGAGAAAGCTCTTAGTCTTATACTTGATGCTTCGTTATCCAAACATCAATATGAAATATTGCGAAATAGTGCTAAGGAAATTAATTGTGATATTTTTCCACCATATAAAGAGGTATTTTTTGTGGATATTAGCAGTTGTCAATTTTTGTGTTTTTGATGTTTGCCTTTGCGTACTTTTTTTAATGAAATTGTAGTTGTATTTTCATAAATGTTTTGCCAAAATAGGTTCATGTTGATGGTTTTTTGAATATTTTTTGCAATAAATTCAAAAAAAAAAACATTTGTAGGTTCTTGCTGCTAAGAAGAAATGTTATCCTGAGAATTTGCGATCAGAGGAAACTTACAGTGAAGTTGGTTTGCAAGATTTGCTAAACCACACAGTTAAGAGAATTTTAATGTCCAAATCTGAAAATGATTTAAAAGATATCCCAAAAAATTTGAAGCTGACTTCGAAATGGGGATGTGATGGCTCTTCAGGACATAGTGTATACCAACAAAGCTTCACTGATGGAAATATGACTGATAAACATATGTTTTTAACATCTCTTGTGCCCCTCACTTTAACTGAAAATAATGAGGAGAAATTACTGTACTGGAAAAATTTAACACCATCATCCACTAGATTTTGTAGACCAATAAAATTCGAGTTTGTGAAAGAAACAGCCAATGTTATTACTGAGGAAGTTAACCGTGTTGAAAACGAAATTCGTAATTTAAATAACAGTGTAGTAATTATTTCAAACCGAATTTTCGAAATAAGTCATTGCCTTGCTCTTACAATGATTGATGGTAAAGTTGTTAATACCGTAACTGAAACCTCAGCAATGAGTGTATGTTTCATATGTAAAGCAAAACCAAAGGAAATGAATGATTTAGATGGTATATTGAGGAGAACAGTAAACGAAGGTTCCCTAAGATTTGGAATTTCTCCCTTGCATGCAAGAATTAAGTTTATGGAGTGTATTCTGCATATTGCTTACAACAAACATTTTTGCAAATGGAGAACTGACGATCGTACCAAAAACTGAAGGCAGATGAAAAAGCACGTATTCAAGCAGATTTGAAGTCATCCTTGGGAATAAATGTTGATGTAGTGAAGCAGGGACTGGGTACGACAAATGATGGCAATACCTCACGAAGATTTTTTGAGAATCCTGCTAAAACTGCCGATATTGTTGGCGTTGACGAAAACCTGATACATAGATTTAAAATAATATTAAATACAATCAATAGTCAAGCAGCAATAGATCCTCAAAAATTTGAAATTTATTGCATGGAAACTGCTAGGTTATATGTCAGCCTTTATGAATTTTACTATATGCCTATGACGGTACATAAAGTTTTAATGCATGGTAGTAAAATTGTTTCATCCTCTATTTTACCATTGGGCATGCTATCAGAGGAGGCTCAAGAAGCTCGCAATAAAGATTACAAGAAATATAGGCTTAATCATTCTAGAAAATGCGACAGAATTTCTACAAATCAAGATGTAATGCACTTGCTTTTAGCTTCATCGGATCCTTTTATTAATGGTTTCAGAACAAATCCCAAAAATAAAACTTTAGAATTGGACGATGATGTTAAGAAATTACTTGTTGAATAAATATTTAATAATATATGATCATTTTTGAATATTTATTGGTTATGTTATATGGGAGGTGGGCGTAGTTGTGGGCGGATTTTAACAAAATTTCTTTTTTCATCTAATTTGGCAATATGAGAGATGTGTGCCAAATTTCAAAGCCCTACCTCGATTCCTTCTATTTTTTGCCGCGGCTTGTATGAAGCGGCACCACTGTGCGCCGCTGCTGCTGCTGCTGCTGCTGTCATAACCACACTGTGTGTGACGTGTAACCAATTTATCGTTACTCGGTTTTTTGCCCACTTCTCCTTCGCCTTTGTGTTCCTTTTGCAGTATGTGGTTGCAAACAATTGCAAAAGCTTTTAACGGCAATCCTCCGTTCGACAAATATAATGGAGTAAATGCAGCAGCACCAATAACAACAGCAACTCAGGCATCCATCAGCTTATTTTAAACGTGTTCACACAAACACACACACACACACACCCCCTTATGGCTGTACGTGAAGTGTAGTTAAGTATATACTCCTTTAAACAAATATGTTCACATATCCATATATACTGAGCATGTGAGTTTGCATTCATGCCGCATGCATTCTCATGATAGCCTGCTGTCAATCAATTTTTATTATGTTCACCGCACGAAGCTCCAGTGCTTTTGGGACAGCATTGAAGCGGACCAAATGTACTGAGTATGTACACATATATTTAAAACATATACATACATATGTACACGTGGACATACATACACACATACATGTATCCATAAACTATATGGTTACAAGCTGCTTCTCGTCGCCTGCTGTTCAATATTCGTTGCCACGGCTTAGACTGCCGAGCGCCTTCACTGTGTGGGGATTTCAAGTAGCCGAACTTTATTTTTTTTTTCAAACTCAACTTCAATAGTTGCACAAACTTTTTTCATAAAATAGTGGTTTTTGAATTTGTGTCTCTTAAGTGTTACATATTGGTGGAACGTGCTTCTAAGTCATCAGGACTTACTCAATATACATACATATATACACTATGGTGTCTATATACAATATGGTGGAAAGTTGTCAAAAATGACAAGATAAATCGACTAACTTCGTACTGGTCAGAAATATATGGGTTCGAGACTCGAGCCGAAAATTAACCAGCCGTAAAAAACCAGATATGTAGAAAACGGTTGAGATATTTATGACGCTTCTTTAGATTTTTAAAATACCATATACCTATCCTATTCAATTCTACAATTATACAATTTAGCGGAATTAAGATTTTCAAGAATGCCAATCTTTCTTCACTGTGTTTTTTCAGCTGTAAGCTTCTTTAGACGTATTCTATTTGATATAGGTATAGTGATATAGCTTTGCATTAGAAGTATATCCATAATTTGTATGTAGCATAGGAAAAAGTTGAGAAGAATTAGTTTTTTTTCAAAAGTTTTTAAACAAGTATTCTCGGATAACCTTGGAAGAAGCTTCAACAACACCAATAATGTCAGCTTTGAAATCCAACGCTGGATCACTCTTGCTAACAGACGTTACTTTGAACTGAGTAGGCAATTGCAAAGTAAAGTCCTCTCTCGACGAACCAAAACCAACCTCTACAAGTCTCTCATCATTCCCGTAATGATTTATGATTCAGAAGCATGGACAATGGCAATACCCGATTATACGGCAATAGGAGTTTTCGAGAAAGGTTTATGGTCCCTTAAACATTGACAACGGCGAATACCGCAGACGATGGAACGATGAGCTGTACGAGTTATTTGACGACATCGACATAGTTCAGCGAATAAAAAGACAGCGGTTCCGCTGAACAGGTCATGTTGTTCGAATGGACGAAAGCGCTCCAGCTTTGAAAGTGTTCGATGCAGTACCCGCCGGTGGAAGCAGAGGAAGAGGAAGACATCCACTTCGTTGGAAAGATCAGGTAGAGAGCGACCTGGTTTCGCTTGTTATTTTCAGTTGGCGACAAATTGCGAGAAAGAGAGGCGCCATTGGTCTCTACGCTATTATTCTCGTCTCATACATTCTCGGATAGATTGGGCAGAGGGTTTCTATTGTAATCTATGTCAGGAGATTTTGCATTTTCTGCAGGGTCTCGTTAGTTCACATACAGTGATCTTACTAAGGGAAAACCTTTGACAAGTCTTAATATTAAGAATGATCTGGGTATATTTGTTGATCAATTCAAATCTTCTGCCTTACGAATATCATTATGCATAAATCTAACTTGTTTTGAAATATTTCGTTTTTATGTTTTAAGTAATTTTTCATGTGCCTTAACCGAAGCCTCCTGGTGATATCTTCATCAATTGTAGGGTTGTTCAGTTCATTAAGAAATTACAAAGTACATGCTCGCAGAACACATGTCGAGCGTACAACAAATCTCAACAATTGGTTTAATATTAGAATTGCTACAAATGTACAATAATTTATAACCAGTTGAGCGAATGATTAATCTTTTTGCTAAACACCTGAGCTCAATTTCAATTCAATTCAATGAAATGCAGTCATAAATTCTCGCGCTAAGCCACGCTTGGCGTAAGACCATAACAAATGTGTGTGGCTGTGTTTTTGTTGTGATATTCGGAGAATATAATGTGGAATTATTCACTTCATGTAGACTTCATTATTTTTACAATAATGTGTTTCTTAATGACGCCTCTCTATTGACATAAGCTGGTGACGGGCTCAAACAAATCGCGCTGCAAACGCACGCGAAGAAGACCGGGGGAGACACCAAATTTGTTAAAGACGCCCGCCCGCGCCTTTTTGGGCACTTCATTACGCATATACATTTATTCGAGGTCTACGATGTTCAAATAACAATCAATCATCATCATCGTAATCACCAGCATTGCGCCTCAACAGTGAGGATTAACACCAGATTGTCCAGACTGCACTCTCTCACACACACACACACACACACCCACTCATATATACATATGTATGTATGTAAGTATCAACACTAATGGACGCAAACCACAAAACATCAAGCAGCGAAAATCATGCAAGGCAACAGTCAACTAATTCGGGAGAAGGCGAAGAAAGCAAATGAGTGATTTTTAAAAGCGCAACAACAATGGATAGCCGATAAACAACAACAAATTACACTTAAAAGCGCTTTATCTAATGATGAGCTTAGAATGGAAGAAAACCCATTTATACGGTATTTCATATTCATATGTCTGGATGTATAATATATAAAGCGTGTGTTTCTGCCTTGAGATTGTACGATTATAGACACACATACAAACCTACTAGCGCTAGTTTGATTTGGAATCCCACTGTGTGAGACAATTATTCCGTTGGTATTTGTTGTTGTTACGATCGGACCCAAAGCGAATTGGGATGATACAAATTGTGAGTGCAGGAGATTTATTTCGATAGATTTAATTTTGAGAGTATGTATGTATGTATGTATATTATGTTATGGGTTTACAAGCGGCTTTGTTTTTACCGCAAAAAACCAACGAAAAATCAAATGAGAAATATGAATACGAAAAGCACTCGCATTTAAATGATTCAAAAACAAAAAAAAAAACACTAAAGAATTACTCAGCCACACCTTTCGGAACCAAATTTTTAAATTGGAATGTCCATTTAATCCGCTCAAGGAATGAGTTATGTAAAACAGCGTTGGGACAGGGGTAAAACTGAGTTATGCTTTAATTCATTAGCTGTGGCACTTTGAGATTTTTCATTATTATTGTGGCTTTTTTCTAGCTCGAGCGCTAATAGTATTTATTAAACTGCGAGATTTTGAAAGGCTGGCAATTTTAAATCAAATTTCCTGCTTTTGTCGAGTGTAATGGAAACCAGTAGCGGTTCCTTGGATTAAATATATGGTACATATGTATGTACATATATGCGAATTCAACAATTCCGTTTTCAATATTTTGGACATATTTTGGTTAATATTTGTTTGCTTATATGATAAAAACACTCGGACTTGAGACGAAGTTCGTCTAAGTTGATGTCGAAATCTTTTTTAATTTAATTTTTTTATCTGAGCGGGTTGATGTTCCATTGCCACGCTGAAAATCGAGAACTTTCAATTGCATTTCGTAGAGAATAGTGCATTAGTGGGCCTTGGAATCAGAGATAATATCGAGCCTTTACCGCCATTTTAGCGTAAGCGACAAAAACCAAACTTTACAGGAGAAGGTTAAATTTAAAATTTCTCATACATTAATGCTTTTCAGACATTTACATATATAATTGAATGATAAACATGAACAGGGATAGGTCCGTTACGTCTTAAATTACTAGTTTCGATAAAAAACTAATTTTCGAAAAAATTGTCGGTATTGGCTCGATATGATAGGAAACTTTTTGAGGGGTTTCATGGATAGAAAATAAGGTATTTTTTCAATAATTTTTTGTTAATATATACAAACATATATTATACTTCATTTCAACAATTTAGCATATCAAAGATACATACATACATATTTAAACAGTATTGTTTCACAAATACCGAAAACTCAGCCGTTGGTACCTCATCTCACATGCAAACAAAATCTCTTGCCGTGGACATCATAACTAATTACCTCTCAAATCAATAAACCAAAAATAATTCGATAGTAAATGGTTTACCCATAGTTAATGAACTAATGAAAAAGGAAAATATTAAAATTCTAATTTTGACAGAGTTTTAACAAAAAACTCACATTTTTAGTAAAATTTTCGCCATATATTGGCTCGAAAAGAATAGTTGTCTATACCACTATTATAAAGAGGAAAGATTTGTATGTATGTTTGTAATGAATAAACTCAAAAACTACTGTGCCGATTTCAAAAGTTCTCTTTCATCATTGGAAAGCTACATTCACCCCAAGTAACATAGGTTATATTTATTGCTCGAATCTCAACTTTCTGGAAATAGTTCGCAGGTGAGGGTATCAAAAAGACTCCGTGATGGAGAATCTTAATCTGAAACTGAATTCTCTTAATGCTCTTCGCAATCGCGTGCCAGAAAGTCGAGGAATGAGCGCACGCAGCTACTTGCTCAACAATATTTCAAACCCATAACTTATAACTTTTGAAATGTTTGTTTAAGCCCGTGCGAAGCCGGAGCGATTTGATAGTAATAATATACAAAAACTTCGTTTATTAACCAGATAATGGTATTTCAAAGATATCTTTAAAACTATAACCAAATCGCTTCATAACTTTTCGAGAAATCGTGTCTACTGACTTGAAAAATTTTGTTTTAAGATAAACGCGTTTAAAGTTTAACAATCAAACTGACGTGGCGAAATTTCCAAAGGCTCTATCTGTTAGAATTTTACTCGGATGGATTTGATATTTTTGGATAATAAACATATTGTACGATAGTAAGGCAAGAAAAGTTTGTTAATTTCAGATTTTTGAAACCCACCTAACTCCTTAAACAGTCAACTCGAAATATGTTCAAAGAATTTTAATCAAAATTTGACATCGCTAAAGAAATACTTTTTTTGTCTGTATTCTGTTCAAAAGCTCTTGACTTGACTTTGTTGCCAGCGTCATCTAGGGGAACATTAGTGCTCTCAACAAACTGAAGCGAAAACTTTCGTAATATTTTATCCCTAGTGAAGCATTGATTTGATTTCAAAATCTATATAAACTTTCAAATATGTATATTGCCTCAGTTCAATTACTTAAAGAGAATGTATCGAAGGTCATTATCCGGTAACAATGACAGATTTTAAGAATTTTTTGTTATTATATATTATTTGTATACATTCATTCTGGAAAGATATTGGTCACCGTCAGTTTTTAAGGGTGCTATGAATAGGTTCCATGCAAGTCAGTATTCGAATTGCAAAGAATATTATCAGAATTGTTTGAGCATTCGAAAATATATTTAAATTGCGAATCCACATCGTAATTTTTCGTTGTTGCATCCAGTTGGTGTGTCTGGTCGCGGTTGCCTACGTCAAAAGTAAAATAGTTCTTCAAGTGCAAACAAAAATGTAAGTAATAGCAACACATCAACTATGCAAATGCATTTCATTAAGTATTTACATCACCAAATACAGATACATAACTCGCGAATTTGCTCTTGAAATGTGTTTGTATGTTTGTTTGTATGTATATGTGTGCATAATGGCTTGTAATTTCGTCAACGAACAGTCGCGAGTCGCGGCAAATAAGTGGGTATTCGTTGACAGTTGCATGCACTTATGAGTGAATACATTTGTGAGTCGTATTTGGAGGCATGTGGCAATTGGCAATTGTTTGAAATTGATTATATTCCGCGCGCCAACACCACAGTGTTTAGACAAAACCCCAACAACTAAACAGACACTCACACTCCCATATAAAGATATAAAGACAACCAAGTAGATAGCACGAAATGTGGAGCACATTATAATTGAGACAGAACGGATGTTGCGCCAACAACAATAGCAATAATAATCACATTAACACACGAGTGTATAATATTCTCACAAACTCACACACACACACACACACACTAATACAGACAGAGACACTTGTTTGCGCATTTGCGTTCTGACATTTGATTGCCAGTTTGGCTTTCTGAGCTGCGGCGGTTCCCCCGCCCGCGTGGGTAATTTGCCGGTAGCCGTTGTTGCTGCCACTTGTGCGCCACCGCCGCACAATCTTCAAACATCATTGTTGACAATATTGGCGGCGCTGCACCCGCTCCAACAGCGCAGTCTGAAATGTAGCAGACTAATTTCGTAATCATGCGGTGGCATTGATGCTGTGGGAGACTCTCCGCAACCGGTGATTGTGTGTGTGTGTGTGGCATTGTTTGTTGATGAGACAGACGAGCTGCCATCGTTGCCATCGCTGCCATGGACGACCTTACCGCCGCTTAATTCAACTAGTTCGCTGTGCTTACTTGTATTTATTATTGATGCGCGACAGTTGTTGGAGTTTTTGTTGTTTCAATTAACATTACAAGTTATGTTGTTTGTGGGCTTCTGCGCAGGCTTAGCTCCACTGGTGCTCTTGATCCCACCACAATGAAGAGTGGCATGTGTAAGTGTGTGTGAGCGTGTGTTTTTATGCGTAAATTACAATGCATCCGCTTTGTGCTTGTTCTTGCGCCAACATGCGTGTGTGCATTATTGCTTTTCTGTTGGAAATTGTCGCCATAAAGCCACAGCAAGTTCGCCGATTATGTCCATAAGTGACACCGATTCAACTGCGCGGTGCTTCAGCGGTGAGACAAAACGGAAGAAGTGCTGCTAAATACCGTGAAATGGATATAGATGCCGTTAGACTCGCACACACACACACACACACCAGTCATACATGATGGCTGCGTGCGGCATAATTGAGCTGCAGTGGACTGGTTGTCTGGGAATGAGTGACGTTATAGCTGTGAGAACCGTTTGCTGGGAACCGATTTGAAAGCACTCGCAGTTACTCATAAACGCGCATTTAGTGTCACAGGGCTCAATGGATAAAACCGCACTGTTTTCTGGTGAAACCGCGGAGCCAAGAGTTGCAGTTAGAAATACAAATATGTGTGGGCAAACACAAGTTGCGTAGAGACGTATAATAGTTTTCAAATATTTTTCTAGTGCAAGTCTTTGTCATGTACACTTGTAAACTCGAAACTCTCTAAATTCTATATACAGAGCAACCTCTTCTTACGGACACCTCCGGACATTTTTCCATGCGCCATGGTTTAAGTTAACTTTTTAGAACAAATGACACTCCCTTGGTCTGGGTTCCTGGTCGCAGCGGAATCACGGGAAGTTGTAAGGCTGATGAACTTTCAAGATCAGGAACGTCAGTTTCAATATTAGTAGCATGGAAACATGTAGGAGCGCAGTCGCCAGATCCTTCCGGTATACCGAGCTCTTCGCCCTCAGTAAAGTTTATCTCTCCTTAGTTGTAAGAGTTCTTACTAGCCATTGTCCCATCAGGATCCACACTCTAAAAATCAGGGTTTGAAAAAAATACGAATCTAACACCTGAATTCGAGCCCGAAGATGATTTGATGATAGCAAAGATGGCTTAAATTTTTAGATAGGAGATTCGATAGGTTCAATTCCCGAACCAATGGACAAGATTTTAATGCTTCCTTCTTTTAATCGATGAATTATCAAAAATGTCTTACTTTCGAAAGATCCTCAGATTTGCAAAGGTGTACACATTTCTACATGTTAAGCCATGATTTCAGGAACTGACTTTTCTTGGAAATTCGGCTTTTTAATCCATAAGATTTGCATTCGAAATCAAAAGAATACTGTAACCTTATTATCAATAAAATGGAAATCATAAAACGCAATAAAATATGTGGAACGAGCTAATGATAAAAATGTGCGATCGCACATATGTATGTATTTGCAATTGTCCTATTGTCTGTAAATAACTGTATTGTGAGCAGACAATAAGCTGCCGGCGAGCTCTTCTTCCTCCGCAAGGTGACTAACCATTGTGCTGCCGGAGCGTGTGTGGGCGCAAGCGAGTTTTGTCAGAGTTTTGTCAGCGGTACGTGCCCAATGCAGCTCATCGCATACAAAAGCGGCTGGCGTAACAACGCGGCAGCTGGCTGTCTGAGTGCGAATAATTCACAAGGCAGTTGAATATGTCATCAATTAGGCAAACGTGCGGCCGACAAGTCAAACGAAAACACATAATTGCACTTGCAAATGGAAATCCATCTGTGTGTCTTTGTATGTCAATTCTCCACAATGATGGGATTCACACATACATTGTATGAAAATACATATGTTTCATTTCAATCTAAATGCTGCGAGCTGCGAAAGTAGCCAATAATGAAATGATTGTCTATATATGTATGTACATTGTAGTTTAATTGTATATATATACATACATATGTATAATTTATGTAAGTACCTGTGTACATATCTACTCAGCGTTGGGCGCGCTTTAATTGTCTGGAGCACTTTTGATTCATTGTCAACGGGGTATTGTCGATTATGCCGCTACGGATGTCAATTGTTGTATAACAATTGCATTGCTTGTTTATTTTCTGGCTTGAAACGTGCCTTAACCCAAATTAGAAGTCATTCGCAGACACATGTATTTACCTTTGTGTCTCAGTGTATGCATATTTGTGGTCCGTTTTCAAAGAGGTAAGAAAAAAGCTCTGTGTTTATTTTTGTTTTTGTAAACGTTATTAAACCATAGCAGCATATTAGAATTAACGGTTTAAAAATTTTAATTTGAGATATGCCATCTGATCAAATTGGAAACGTAGTCATCAATTCGAACCTGAAACCTTCTTCTCTAGACAAGGAACGCTGTTCTTTGAGTTCAGGTGAAGTTTGAACGAGATTTGAGATTTTAAAATATTAAAAAAATGAGGGTCGTGAGATCGTAAAACATTACCCCAGACGAGTCAACCATTTACTTGTGTTACCGACAATGCTCGGAAAGCATCGTATTGGCATTAGATAGATGACAAAGTCACCCATAAACACTGCCGAATCAGTTCAAAACAATTTAGTACTAAAGGATCTGAACTTATCCATGAACGAACTTCGAGTAGAGATCGCCATTCAGTTCAGTTCATCTACTTTAGTCAGCAGAGGTTGTTTCCTTCTGTATTTCCAGTTTACACAAAGTCTGTAAGGATGGCTTTTTCATAGGAACACAAATAACATTTGCCTTCACAAACCATGTAGCAAGCGCCTAGTGAGCGACCGCTACCGGTTATTATGACATTTTGCGAAAAGTTGACTGTAATTAATGAAATTTATATTTTAAGTGAATGCCTTGGCCAAGCTTTAATGTCGCTTATTTCCTTATGCTTCGTCTTCTAAATTAAATGTAATTTGCGCAACTGAGTATGTTGGAAAGTTCGCCCTGCAGTTACAAGACTCCTGGCACCACATACTTGGGCACATGTACTTGCCACTTGCAGCAAGCACTTGCACTGGTCAGTGGCAGCAGGAGTTATGGCACCAGTCAGTCAATGTTTACAGCTGCGGTGTGAAGGCAAACAGCAGTAGTCGTAACCCTCAGCTGAGCCCAGAAAGTTGCTGCCACTGCTGCCGATGCAGCTATGTTCTTGTTGCAACACGCCGTAATTACCAGCTACGTACCAGCTAATTAACCTCTTTTTCTCGCCGTGCTGGCTGTGGCTGACTGGTTGTTGCTGTTACTTCAGCAACGGCGTCTTGCCCGAGGCTTGAGGAAGGTGAAGTCCTCCAGGGTCTTAAAATACGAGTACATATGGAGCGCTGCTTAGGTTGAATGCCACTTGATGCCACCGAAGGTAGTGGAAACAGCAACAACAAAAACCAGATTACACCTGCCACAATCGTAGTGGAGTGTGCAACAGCCACAGCCACAAGGTGCACAACTCCTGCCACATATGGACATGAGTACAGCTTGTGGGTTTCCAAGATGCTTGCACTTTGCTCAGCGCTTGGCGTACGGCTGGGCACACTTACCGCCACAACTGCAATAGCAACTACGTTTGGCACAGCAGCGGCTACTGGCGGTCATCAACTGCGCAAGCGCTACTAGGTCCACACTTCGGTTCGAAGCCAGGAAATGACGTGGAAAAAGTGCTTGCCACACACTTGTTTTGCGGCTCTTGCTCCGTTTCGATTTTCCTAGTAATAGTGACTGTTTGTTGTTGTTTATTGGCATGTGCACAGCGGTGACTTTAATTCCGGCCAACACAAGCCAGTCCATGAGCTAATTCCTTAAGCTCATATTAGCCTTACCGACTGTTGGTAAATAGTTAGTACACGTCGCAATTGCCACACATACACACACACCCACTCCTGGACACGCAAACGCACATGCAATTCTTCAAGTTGAGAATACAAATTAAACACACTCTTATTGCCGTGTTGCGTGTCCGATGAAGCGCCACGAAATAATAGCAAATTGTCAACGACTTTAAAGCTCCGAGTCTCTCTGGCGAGGAGAACGCTGACGGGGAGCGATTTGTAGCGCCATTTTGTTCTGCGCTTGCGGCAACTAATTGCGGCGTTTGATTGCCGTTCTAGCGTTGCATGCCACACAATATGCAGCGCATTCCGGCACTGCAGAATCATTTGTTGCACGTATTAATTTGCCTGTCGCAAAATGCGCGCAACTCTGATTGCCGACACCGTTACAATAGCAGTGTGGCCGGCCGCAGCCAGCAAGTTGCACACGGCACTAATTACGATTTTATGCCTTCCGTCGGCACCCAGCATTAAGTCCCCACACAAGCACCGCCAATTTTTTAACTCTCCTCCTGCCATACACGGCCAACCGATCGCTCGCATTCCAGCAGCAGTTGAAGCAGCCAAGCGTACTGAACCACACCACACAAACCACATTTGCCACCAGCCACAATAGATGGGAGCTGCGCGGCATTGGTGGTGTGTTGGTGTTGGTGATGGCGACAGCGACAGCGACTGTACCCGTGACTGTGGAGATGATGGCGTTTGCTTTTTATGAAGCGTTTCTTTTTCTCGCTGTGACATTGCGAGCCTCCACAACAGCTACACAGCCGCAACTGTTGTTGTGGCTTGTTGGGGTTTGTGTTTTTGCGTCTGGTGATTGCTGTTTGATTCTCACGCACTGACACTAAGAACTGGAGCAGCGGCCATGGGCTCACAGCTCCAACAGCAGTGACGACGTTGAATTCGCAACAATCGAATTCGAAATGAAAACGGTAGAGCTGATGAAGTTGATGGAAATGCACTCACTTATTTACTTGGGACCTCGGCGGTGTTGCTTGATTTGATGGCCACCTCTTCCGGTTGGCATTTGTAGTAATTGAAAAACATAAAATCTACACTAAAATGGTTGATGTTAGGGGAAATGAGCTTCAATGGAATAACTTCACTTCAATTGAGTGCATAAACAAAACAAATGTAAACACTTATCTATGTATATATAGGAGTTAAGAGACGCAGAGCTTTACGAAGATCAGAGATAAAGTCGCTTATGACTGACACATCCTTTCTCATATCAATAAACACTTTCCTGATAATCACATAGTTAAATTCGCTAGCTTATGTTTTAGAACAGAATATGAACCTAAATTCGAAACGGAATTAGTTTCAAAGTAGTACTAGTAGTCCATACCCCAACATTTCGTATAGTTACTTTGACTCGCAGTAGGCTCATTTCAAATCCTAAATCTCCAGAACTCCATAATTAATAAGTTCTTTGCCTCTCCGTTAATTGCAGTATTAATATTATATTAATGAAACTAACCTGCAAATTGAAGGACCTTTCGATAAGTTGTCCTCAATTAATGACAGGCCCCACGCGCGAACTTGTTTATCATCTGGTGGGATTGGCTATCATAATTTAATCAGTTGAATTCTT
The DNA here is from genome assembly GCA_031772095.1 of Zeugodacus tau. Taxonomy (NCBI): domain Eukaryota; kingdom Metazoa; phylum Arthropoda; class Insecta; order Diptera; family Tephritidae; genus Zeugodacus; species Zeugodacus tau. The sequence goes on along the minus strand of CM062653.1, from coordinate 35,662,823 downwards.
TCAGATGATCTCTAAATGATATGAAAACTTGAAAGAAGCAAGTTGACGAAATATCGACTGGCCATTGAACTCTTTTAAAAGTATGAGCATAGAACTCGCTTACAAATGGAGGGAAGCTTCTCTCATAGTTCGATCGAAAGACCACACTACGCCGGAACAACCGTTAATTGACGAAAGTTCTCGAATATCTGTGCCTCCGTCAACGGTAGCTTGGCTTTATAAGGCTTTATATTTTATTATTAAAAGAGAAACAATTGAACGATTTTAAAGGTGTTGCAGTGATTTCATACATACATAACAGATATTCTTCCATAGAAATGTGCATTTCATTTTTTCCGCATTATTTTCACTTTGTGCATTTCTCCTGCACGTACTTGCGTCATTTCTTTCGTTTGACCTCAGCCGTGACTGCAAGCGCATTTGCAACAATTCCATCCACATTGCCGCAACAGCTGAGCTCTGAGCTACAAATCGCAAGAGTAAAGTCAAGAACGGTCACGGCTGCAAATACAATTCCACGCCGATTGTGAATATTCATACTGGAATACATAAGAATGCACAGATCCACAAATTGCCGTAGAATATATGTATAAACTGTGCCCCGTGGCATTTAAGTGCATATTGTACTCGTATATACTTATATATGTATGTATGTATCTATATGTAATGCATATTTATGACCGCTCGAGTGACCAATGCGCCGCGCTTCCTCGCAGCCACCACCGTTGCGCTTGGCTTGGCAGCTGCGTCCACAAATGTAAACTAATGCAATAATTCGCCATGAAATTATTATTTTCAAAGGTGATGCTTACGAAACTTGTTACAAAGCATGTGGCATCCATGTACCATATATATGTACGTATGTATCATATGTGCATAGCAATGATCATTGTTCATTGTTGCTGTTTTTATATTACCTTGTTTATTGTTTTCAAAAATTCATAACAATTTCATATTTCCTGGTCCATTCTCTACTGCAGCGCCGACAGAAAGCTATGCATCTGACTTCGGCTACAGCTGTGGACCGGCTGAAATTAATGACATATGAATGTCGATGGTGCATATAATAAATTACTTCTCTATATTTCACTAAAAATTATTTTAACAAAGTCAAAATACAAATTTGTCAAAAATGATCTTCTTCGACTTTTACTGGAGGGTACTCATGAAAGTCGTATCAGCTTTAGTTCAGATTGAGAACACGACTCTACTATTAAGTATTATGTGCCCATAATGTGATTGTAATGGAAAGATGGCAATGTTTACATTCAATACCATTATTAACAAAAGGATACAATGATCGGCTTCAAAACACTTTAATTTTTGGTCTTTCAAGACTAAGAGCAAAAGGAAACTGAAAAGTATCTACACCACGTCTGATATTAAATAAATTTGTTCAAAACTAGGTAATTAGTTATATAAGTAATCTAGGTTAGAAAACATCGCTGAAATACCTCTCGAGTCTGTTTCAGTTTTATAACTATTTTGTCAGATGATAGAGAGCGACAACTAAAACTGTGGCGTCTAACAGATAGCGAAAGGTTGTATTAATTAATTTCATTATACGAGTATATATCAATAGTCCACAATAACAATTTCATTAGAATTGAAACCATTTTCGGTTCGGTCACTGATGTTGTGTGTTTCCTTCGTTATACGAGTATTCGCAATTACATTACTACCAAGGAGGCTCACCTGGAGCACATTGACACACTGACATGCAGCCTAGTCTGGAACTAGCGACGTAGCGCCAATCTATGCCACAGGAATTTCTACTGAAATCTCAACACAATCAATTTAAGAGAAACGGGAATTCTTGTCGAACATTTTGGGTGCCAAAGTGCCAAAGGCACGAACTCAGCCCAGAAAACATGTCAACCGCATAGCAAAGCTAACCGAAAACAATAACCAAATTGCAACAATGAAAGAAAAAATACTTCAACGAGTAGTCAACAGCAATCACACCAACACACACCTACCAAGCATCGTTTTAGCTACGAGGCAGGCAAAGGCATGGAATGCTGCCTAGGCGCGCAGATAGCCAAGAGCCGAGAAGTGGCGATTGGGCGACAACCGCTCTTAAGCAATTGTCCACCAGCAAGAGTCACGCTGCTGTTGCTGCTGCTGCTTGTTTTCCAACTGAACTGTAACCGAGTCAAAGCTGAGTCCACCACTGTCGACACTGGAGCAGTTCAAGTGACACCTGGGCATTTGTATGTTTGTGTTTGATATTTTTTTCTTTTGGTTTTACTATTCCTTTTCCAATTAGTCTCAGCAGCTTTTTTGCTTCGAGTTTTACACACCTTCAACGCCGCGCTCTTGCCTCCGCCAATCCAGCATTGACGCTGTCGAGCAGGCCAGGCGCGCCACAGTCGAACTGTCGAATCAACTCCAATTACGGCACAAGCGGATTTATCGCTGTTGTCGTTCAGCATTAGACATGCCACACCAGCAGCGGCGACAACAGCCAGCGAGACATGCAAACATACAAAACGAAGTCGCCAACGAGAAAAAACAACAACAACCCAGTCACTATGAGCAACCGCACTCGCGCGTTCTACGCTGACAGCTGGCCAGCCGCGCCGCAACTCGAGAGCCGGCCATGGTTAAAGTGAAAGTTGTAGTCACGCTTTGGCCAGTTTAATGGGCCAACACCCAGTGCAAAGCGCAGTCTGCGCAACACTAATCTCGAAAAGAGTGTAACAAAAAGAAAACCTGCGCACCCAAAGTGCAATGGAATTCATCGATCGCGTCCTTCAGCAAACGCTAATCAATCGCTCATTTAAAATGGTGCAATGGTTGTTGGTGTTGTTGCATGTTGCTGTTTGCTTTTGCCTAGCTCGTGTTGTGCTGGTGAAGGTACACAGTTTGAAACAAAAACAATTCAATGTTTAGCTGTGTAGATAAATCAGTTAGTAACTGTTCTTTCATATATTGCATGCATAGCAGCGCCTGCGATTTCAATCAACTGCACGGTGAGAAAAAGTTGCTAAATTTTAGAACGAAAGTCCAAGAATACGGTTTTAATTTCTTTCGAATAGTTTTAAAGATCGTTTTGTTAAATTTAAATTTGCGGTTATAACCAAGTTAGCAACAACGCATCGATCACTTTCAAAGCTGGAGTGTTTTCATCCATTCGGACATCTATTTAACAACAAATTTAACCGACCTTTTTAAAAGCCTATTAGAATGCGTCACTGCACTCCTTAATTTATTTATGATCAGCTCCCTTGTGAAAATTTCATCATTTAAAAGCAACAACACAGTTATCCAGTCGAATTCAATACGAGAGATGTACATGTGTTGAACTATACTATTCCATTATGCCAGTTTATTGTCTTTATACCAGTTGTTTGTTCGATTCGACACTCTCCAAACCCAAGCTTAACTCATTCAGTAGAAAAAAACTATATTTGCTTTTACAAAGTTAATTTGTAACTGGTTTTCACATTTTATTCTTCGTGAGATCATAAGTAATAGTAAAATCTATATTTGAGGTAAAACTCTGATGAAAACATGACATTGTCTTTAACGAAAAGCGACAATTAGAGGCTGAGAGGTGGATTTGTAGATGATCTGAAATTCTCACTCAAAAAATTTGAAATCGTTTTCTCTACGATCAAATAAAGCTGGATGAATAAGGGAGTATTTGGTAAGCCAATGATTGGGTTGGGCAACAACATACTTGGGGGTCAGTAAATGCCCATATTAATTGTGCTGTGTATTTATTTTTTAATTGTTCTAATATTAAATCGAAAAATTTCGCAACGCAATTAATTTATTGCAACCCAAGCGGCCAAGGTTCTCAACTGGCTGCACCAGTTCTGGTCTCACAACCAAAGCTATAAATAAAGGCTGACATACTTACTAATAGGTGTGGCATAAGCTGTTGCAACAACTTAAACGTAATCGACTGCGGGCAAAATTAAAAAAGTAACAAATAAATATGCTGATTTTATCGGTTCCAATCTGCGTTATGAAAGTCTGAACTTAATAGCTCAGCTGCCAGCTCGCAAACCAGTGTTTACTTTGGCAACTGTGCAGTAGATTTGGGTGTACGGTTGCTTGTGCCCAGCTGAAAGTCATAACTCGAACATAAATACCGGCAAATCAGTAAATCAATCTCTTAGCCAAATGCCACAAATGCAAAACTGCAATGCTTTGTTGCAAAGCGGAACTCCAACGGCAGTCAACTCCGTCGTGCTTTGTTTGCTCGCAATAACAGGGAAGGGGGCGCACTCCGTCGGAGGGAAATAACTTTTCATTTTGTAAAATGTTGGTCACGTGCACTTCTTGCAGGCAACACGTGAATCAACAACAAAGCTATACATTTAACCATTCACATGCGCACATGCGGTCTCATAGATGCAAATGCAACTCTGAAGTTGCCAAAGTGGGCAGCAACAGCTGCCACAAAGTGCTCACATGCTCGAATACTTGTGTACATTCTTTTCAATATGCCAGCTTGTATATGGAGCTTTGCAAATACACAATGCTCGAAATTATTGGATACGTTGCAATAAGATTGGCCAATCCATGTACTAGACACCACAGCAATATTGTGGTAGCCGAGTGCAGTTGCAAACAATTTGCATAGCTCCAGCCGTATTGACGTTTTACAAAACGGCGGCACCGTAGGAAAAACTGTAACCAGCCACAAAAGTCTCTGGTTTCAAACTGTTACTAATTCCGAGAATTATGAAAGCTAAGAGACTGGCGAAACGAACGAGCAGCTGGCTGAATTAAACATATTTTTAATAATCTAAAAATTTAATAAATAATTTTTAATGAATTGCAGATTTGTTTTGAATTCAGCTATGTATGTATGTATTATATATTGCTTCTTGTGCTTACAAAATTGAAAAATCGTAGACTTGTGATTTAAAGAAAAATATCTCAAAAATTAATAAAGAAAGTATAGGTTATCTCTAATGAATGCAATTTTTACACAATTTCATGCAGCTAAGACATTTTCCCGCTGGGTAAACGTAATTATATGTGCTCTATGGTAGTTACGCTCTTGCTCCCAAAAATTATTTGTAATAAACATTTATCGGATCGTATAAACTAAGGACTAAAACATGTAAGCTGAATACTTCTTAAACTTATCTTGATTGAAAAAATCAGAAAGTCTGATTTAATGGGCTACAGGGATTTCACGGCTTAAAATGCATTGTCTTATTAGATTTTACGACATCTCGATACACTTAATATATCTATCCATTTCCATCCTAGGGTAAATTTATTGTCACTTCAAACTTTACACGCACTTTTATCAAAATTTTGTTTCCTAAATCAGTTGACAAGATTTCTGGAGAACTACTTAACCTATCTTGATGAAAGTTTAGGTAGGTCTTCGTGATACAATTTAAAAGGACTTTGTTCTAACTTAAAGTCTAAAGAAGTATTTTTTACTTCCAAATAACTTTTTAAAATTCGCCTCCTAAAGGATGACTATTCCTAGTGCCGGCACTCGATCTGGTATCGCAAAGGACCTAAACTGGTCTATTTGTGGCTTATTGGCCTACCATACAAACCTAACCATTAAATATGTATCTTTGAGAAGTAACAAGTTTGAACAAATATATAAATAACAAGTAAGGAAAGGCTAAGTTCGGGTGCAACCGAACATTTTATACTCTCGCAATTTATTGAAGAAACTTACAAACGTACAAAATTTATCCATAATTTTGCCATAAAGTTTAATAGAATAACGAAAATCGTAATATATTTGAGGTAATTCTTTCATTTTCACCAGCAGGGTACACTATATCCAAGACTATACGCTCACTTAATTTTGCTAAGATATCTCACATATTAACCAATACATATATGCGGAATAAAGCCCACCGTATTTTTGAAAAACCTATAATAAGGTAAATGGGAGCTAGGAGATGTTATGACCCGATTTTACTAATTTTTTAACTGAACACTATTAGAAGAAAACAATTTCCTCTGAATTACAAAATTATCTGAGAGATTTACCAAATTTTCGGTTAAAATTTACTGCTTAGTCGAAAGTTCGAAAAAGGTATATGGGGCCTTGAAAACTTATAGTCCGTTTTCGACAATTTTTTCACAATTGAAATCAGAGATGATATGCACTATTTGTGTAAAGTTTTATTCCGCTATCTTCATTGGTTCCTTATGTATACATGAAGGAATCAGATGGAATTCAAATTTGAGTTATAAGGAAAGTAGTCGTGGTTGTGAACCGATTTCGCCCAATTCTGTCGAGTAGTTCCTGAGATATGGTTTTTGACACATAATTGGGCGATGCCACGCCCATTTTTCATTTTGTAAAAAAATCTGAGTGAAGCTTCCTTCTGCTATTTCTTCTGTGAAATTTAGCTGTTATAACATGTGACTTCAATTGACAAAGCCAATCAATTGAATTTATAACAGTTGGTTGTTCGAATCACCACTATCCATACAACAAAATGACATACAAAGCGTTCCAATGTCAACAACTTACAATTCTTTAAGGTTTATAAGACATATTCTAAAGTAAGCAAGTCTAATAAATCTTAACAATTGTAGAACACTAAATTAAACTCATTAAATATGGAGCAGACATACAGTTAGAATGAAATTACTACTATTCCTGTGATTGCACCTCAGCTGATTAACCAGTGAATCAAAGAAGTAATAAAATTGCAATGTCAGCGCTTAATCTGATAGTGCTTAAAGCCCATTTGCCAAGAAGCATACTATTCTGAATAGATGAATGGCGTAGACACAGAGCACCGTTGCTTCGAATTCACCTAAGATACTCGCATGCATAATTACGTAAGCAGACACTCGATGCCGATGCCGTCGCTGTTGCTGATGATGATTTAATGGATTGCTTGTTAAGTTTATGGTGCAGGAGAAATGGTGCGCTGCTGAGATTCCACCGAGTCATTTCGTGTAATCACCGAGGCAATTGACTTTGGGCTCGTTAAAGTTGGCAACTGCAATAATTTTGCCATCAATTCCATCAGTTAAATAGAGTGTCCTACACATGAAGCGGCATGCAACAGTGTCAAGCGCTGCCTGGCTGCTGCCTAGTCTGTGGCGGTGTGAGCTGCCAGTATGTGAGTGACAGCAAAGAAGGTGGCGGTGCATTCATTCGAATGCCGCTCATTCGCACTTCACTAGACACACTAGCGAGGAGCCTCTTTTCTATTATGCGCAACACAAAGTATATAATTTGAATTACCGCAGCTTTTATTAATACGCGCCGGTGAAAGCCTTAATTGGTCTTAAGCAGGCGACAGCACAGGAGAAGTGGCTCATCGTACATAATTCAAAAGTCGATTGCGAGCTTGCAACACTGCTGACTTCAGCAAAACACCGCAGCATGCATATGAACGTCGGTGAGGGGTTGCGATGAATTAAGGCATCACTGTCAAGTGACAGACCGCCTACGATGGCAACCCTTCCTTCTAAACAACAGTCAAGCTTGTGAACTTTGACTTGTGACACATGTCACCGGCAACTACTCTGCGAACTTGTAACATGCCACGTACGTGCGAACATGCGTGTGCCACAAGGTGCATGTCTGTGCGTGTGCTTTAAGCCCGTAATTATGCGATCGATCAAATGCAAATCACCACCACAATGCCACTAGCAACATCGCAAGGCCAATGAACCACGCTGCATCCCGCCTGCCGCCAGTGCAACCTTTCTGCAAACGCCGGTGGGCTACTACATGTACATATGTATATATTATGTGTGGCAGCAACAACACGGCAATGACAATGGCTACGTGGCTCCTCACCTAACCCGCGCAATGCTGCTCTACTCCATCAGTGCACCATCCGCCCCATTCGAACCAGTGTCGGTTGTTGCACTCGCCGCAGCTGTTCTGGCGTTGCTCAGCCGCTGCCGCAATGCAATCGATGCTCGCTTTATCTATTCATAGGTTTGGCGTACTATTCGTGTGTGTTTGTGCGTTGGCGATGGTAATTTTATATGCAGATGCGGTTTAGCCGCAATGTTGCACACAAACTTGTTGTTGTGGCTGCTATTGTTGTTGCTGTGGTTACTCTTGCAGTCTGCGTCGCAGTGGTGGGACTCACCAGCCGCTGGTGTTGGACAAGGCACAGCACAATAGCGAGAACTGCAGCTGCGAAATTGCTGCTGGGAGGCTGTTGCTGCAACATTTAACCGGCTTTTGTTAATACACGCGCAAAGCAAACAATGGATTAAAGGCGAAAATCCATGCAATGCGCATTTAGACGACTTTAAAGTTATTAAGTGGAACATTTTTACTCAGGATGCGAAGTAAATTATTTGGCAGATTAATAATATGAAAAGCTAATACTAAGGGGGATAGGGTCATGTGTAGAAGTTCACGCAAGTGAAGAATGTTTCTGACTGCCATTCACTTGGGAGTGCATATGGCTCAACCAGCTCACGACTTCCGGCCTTAGACCAAGTATCCTCTGAGTAGCCAAAAAACAGCCGTTTGGAGGCGAGCTAGAGTGAGAAGTGGTTTTACCACATAAAAAAACCACCCCAATGAAAAATCTATTAAATTCTCGAATGAGAAACCCCACTTTTGATGACGACCACCGCAAACGTTTTAAGGATCATGATTTGAGGACATGCAGCGGGAATGTCCGGATCCTTAATTGGAAAGGTGCCTCTGCCCAGCTGGTTGATGTCCTCATACGACTAAATGCTGGCATCACCGCCAACCAAGAGGTGCGATGAACGGGAGAAGGACGGAAGAAGGTGGGTCCTTGTGACATCTACTTCAGCGGCGATATAAAGGACCACAAATTTGGTGTGGGATTTGTGGTGGGAGAGAAACTCCGTGGCCGAGTCCTGAGCCGAGCATTCACCCCGGTGGATAAACGTCCAGCCACAATCCGCATCTAAGCGAAGTTCTTCAACATATCACACCAACGGAAGAGAAAGGCAATGTGACCAAATTAATAAGCATGGCTTACACGAAACAGATCTACTACAAAATTCGTTAAATTTTAAAAGATAAGACATATGACAGTTATGTCAACAAAATATGATAGACCCATACCCACACGCATCACTGCTATTTGATATAAATAAATATAATTTAAATGTTACAAAAAATATAATTTCTGACTTACTTCTTTCCACTGGCCAGGAAGACATCCAATTCCGCCGACATTTTGCAGCACAAAGCTTCCTGAAAGTGTCCCTGTGAACAGTTTGTGTTAATTAGATGTCCCTCTGCAAGTACACAAATACCAAAAGAATCATGATTAAAGCATATCACCGAAAATCAGCTTAATTAGTGATAAATTCTCCACCAAATAAATATGAGCAAATAAAAAAGGAAGGCAAACATGCCGGTTAAGCAGAGGCAAAAACGGTAGCTAATGCCATGGCGCATGCGCGCACAGCAGTCACATATGGCCGAACGGACAAGCGGGCAGAGCCGCGGCACAGTCACAGAACTGAACTCAAAATGTTCCCAGCGCTGGAGGAGCGTACCGAGTATGGAGCTTATCTGCGTAGCATGGCAGCGACTGATACGAACAAAACGCCGTACACAATCGCGAATGCCCGCGCAGTCATACCGCAAGTGCGTGCCCCATACGCCATATATACACCTTAATTGGACGAAAATTGTTGGAATATTTAAAATCGCCTCTTGGCACAATCCTTATACATATGTACACATATATGGTATGTATACCCTGACTGGGTTGCTCCTTTGCCGCACCGCTTATTAAAAAGCGAAACCATTTGAGATGACGAAGATTTACGCATATTGGCGCACACACAAATACACATGAAGGTTAACGAAAAAAGACTAAGAGAACTTGGCGCAGCAAGTATAACAACAAAGCGGAGAAGCGACAGACTGGGTAAGTCAACGGTCGCAGGAGGATACATACATTTTTCAAAATCCAACGCGCGTTTAACAAAAATTCAGTGGGCATGTTGTAGTCCTAATCAAAATTCCGTTTGGATGCTTGAATGTGATGCGGCTGCCGCGAATACACGCCGATGTCTCTCTGCACCACCACCGCACACTGTGTTACCGCTCTTTATTCCACATTCCCTCTCATGCCACAGACTGCAGTCCTCCCCTAGCGGCTAGTCGGCAGCCACACTGGCTGGCAGCCTGACTAGTTGACGGGCCGGTTGGTTCGTGGCTTGCATTGCGCTCGGTTCTGTTGCGAGCCACCTCGAAGAATGCGATGAACGATATTTCGGTAATGACACAAGACTTGCCGAAACCAGATCTTCTTGCTGATTTTTAATTTATTATGCGAAACTCAACAATAACTCCAGGGTTGTGTGTGTGTGTGTCTTCAAAGCAACCAGTTGACAGGGGCGATGAAGACCGTTGAAGGTTCCTCATTAGTCTGTTCAAAATGGTATATTAATCAAAATACCGCAATGTGACAACAACAACAATACAACAACAGCGGGTTAAAACAATTTGCAAGGAACGATGGAAGATTGTTTCAATAAGCGAAGGAGACAAACGGAGTATAGTGGATAGAAAGAAAAATCCTTAAGCTATTGAGCGAAGTGTCTGCAGAAGAGGTGAAGAGCCCTGTACTTAAGAAAAACCATCGTTTATCTTTTTTAAGTTTATAGAGTCAAATAATGAGCCTCTTAAAGGAGGAATAACTTAATATTTATATTAACGGTAATGAAAATGGTACTTCACTAACAAACCTTTGAGCAACGCTCATCCAATTCCGAAAACGGACTTTGGAAACTTCTTTATGCACAGAATATTATTTTCGTCAATCATTAGCGTCCAATAGTATTAAGTTCTTATGAGAATAAGCTAGCTAAATCGGGATAGTGGGTACATTTAATCATTTAAGTCTGATTTAATTAACGCTGGTTTTACTCGTTGATTGTGTGGTGAACACTAGCGAAAAGAACATAGTTCAAAGAAAGCACTCATTAAGTTAACCAGCAGATATCTGACCTGCTTTCAAATTCGTGTACAAGTCGCTCTATATGTTTCTTCAATTACTCTATTACTCATGTGAGGCGATTACAACAACAACAATAATCACATCAAGCCGTTAACAAGGGAACAACAATAAACCCAAACATGTCTTCTCGCCCACAAAATACAAAATCGACGATGCGACAATCAGCAAAATCGAAAATTGATGTGTTGACATTTGTTACAAAAACTGCCGAAATCGGAGGTCAGCGGAGCGATGTGAGCGCGTCATTGGCTGACCGCTGAACCGAAAGTACGCTAAGTTGACGCATGAATCAAGTAATCAGGCACACATACACACGCCTAGCCTCGCCATATGCGTTCATTTGATTGCTTTATGTACGAACCTAGGTGTGTTCGATACCAGGAAAAAATAAAAACTGCGGTGATAAATGGACGACGAAATTGATTAATACACACGTGTGCGGCAATTGGACGGCTGTGCCTATGTGACGATTGGCAGCGATCACTTTAAGTAACAGTTTATGTTTTTCTACTTAGTGAAATCACTGCAACACACACATGATATACATATATACATATGTATGTATGTGAGTAAACATTCCCATATGCACTAAAAGCCGTTGCAGTTCAGCTCATTCCGCATTGATTCGTGTCTGCTTGCATTCGATTGTAGTTGGAACGCAAACGTCAAAAGAGCGCCTCGTAAATCAAAGCAATTAAAATGGTAAATTAAAAACTCCTAAATCGAATTTAACGAACGCCAATGTAAGGAACTTCATTTAAAACGACATAAAACTTAAAACCAGCCGAAGTGCTTAACTCGAGTGGGTATTTTAGTATACACACTCGTGGCTAGATTAAAGCTACAACGGTTCTTTCATAGAAAGACCGAGCACTAGAAATTCGCTCATCTTTAAGTCTTAAGAAAATGCTAAAAATCTGGCGTTAAGATCCAGTGTGAATATAATGTAATCTGAACTTATGGTCTTGAAATACAATTCAATAATATATCGTTGATAGACTCCGCTCACAGCGAAAGGGCAAGTCCATGCTCATTAATTCGATGATGTTTTTTGCTACCGAAGAAGATTTCATACCGCTCCTACAACAGTCGGGTCTGTGTTAGCGAAACAGACAAGAATTTTTATCTAATGAATAGTCAAGATAATCTAACTGATGGGCGATATTTCACTAACGGTGATTTTTTCACTGTGATTGAAAAATCGCATATAGCAACCTTGAAATTTTTTGTAAATAGCAGTGAATTACAATCGCAATGGCAATTTAATAATTTGAGTTCGATCACTGTAGCATTAGCAGTTCAGTGATTCTAATTCGATCACAGTAGCAATAGCACTTCAAGGGGTAGCAATAGCTGTTCAGTAGTAAGTTTAGTTGCGATTTCTATAATTTTCGGTGCAGTGATTACAAAAGAAGATACATTTTGTATACTGCCAATTAATAAATATGAAAATGTTAATAATTACAAAAAAATGTGGAGTACAAATTCTCATAAATTCGTTTTTTTTGTGGCGATCGCAATAGCAATATAAAATCACGGTGATTTAAAATCAGCAATATCGCTCATCACTAGTTTCAATCAGCTCTGGGTGCAATTTTAAAGATTACTCTAGTTTAAAACATAGTACGGAGAAAACAAAAACAAACTTAATTTATTTATTTGAAATATTCAAGGTAAAAAACCTTATATATAAATTTAAACCAAACGAAGAATTAAAGCTGTTTTATACTGTAACATTTTTCTGACCACCACTGTATATAAACTCCTGAGCATACTATGTACATGTACATATATATAGGTATACTCAATCAGCTGTAAAACTGTAAACCATTTGCGTACGAGTTGAGTCAGTGATTGATGTGTGAGTGACTTAAAACCGTCGCGTTCCCAACACACAGATTCGAAACGAATTAACGCGCCTCCTCAAAGACACTCACTTAAGTCAGTCAAACTGCATCGATGAGCTAATGATGTCCACCGATACTTATCTTCGCATTGGAGTTGGCTATGTAATTGGGTTTGTTGTAATCATCACTTTTATGGCCTTCCTACCAGTTGGTCGTTTATATATGCACAAATATATATGCACCGGTTGATTTACGATACAACTACAACAATCACACAATTAAAACAAAACGCGATGGTTCATTTTAAATACCTTAATGGTCAGTTAATGAAATTCGAATAGTTCGACGCATAGAGAAGTATGCATTGCAACAACAAATAGTTTTATTTGTTTTTGGTCTGTAGCTACAAGTGCCCAGACAAGTTTGATAAGATATTTAGGAAAGACACAATAACAAAGAGTGAAAGCAGCAATTAAAGTAGGAAACGAATAGCGGGAAATTAACAAGCCACTGAGGAATAGTTGAATTAAATTTAATGAAAAACTAATCGAAATACAGAAGTTGTTTTTAATAGATTTTATTGTTACTCCTTTTAAGAGACATTGAAGAAAAAACTTGTAATTCACGAAATGATAATTTACTAAATCTGGTTCACTTTATTCTATTCATTGCTAAAAGAACGTTTTGGGACTCAATGATTTCAGTGGAAATGATATAGCAACACATCTCGCAATTAAGTACTCGTATCCGTGCACTCAATAGCAATGCTCTCGTGGAAGCGAACTACAAAACAATACTCGTTGAAATAATTAAAGGTGTGTGAATCAACAAGAGTATCTCAGCATTATCAAAGAGTTCAGTAAGGTTAGAGAATTGCAGTATACTACCGACAATATCATTGGAAAGCCTTATGCCGGGATTACATGTGCAGATAGATATTCTGCATGCAGATCTTCACAAAATTCCACAGCATATCTTCGATTTGTATATGTAAGACTGTTTCGCTAGTACCTGCTGGTTATCAGAAAGAGTAAGAATGCCATTGACGAGTTACTTTTACAAAGAACGAACAAATAGTAGCAATTTGCAAGGATCTGAGTGCTATTTTAGACCACTATAACATATTGCATCTTTAAAATTAATCAATAAAATATTTGGTCAAAAAAGTAAAAAATTGCTTAATTGCAACAGAACCTGAGTGTAATCAGAATGCTTCCAAACATTGCCCAAAAATTAATATTTGCATGTTGTCAGCATTGGCTCTGCACAGAGAAATTCAAATTTCATATGCCATGCAGATCAGCATTGAGTTGCAGAATTCGAATTGTCAAATCGGTACAATTCTGCACATGTAATTCCGGCATTATAATTGAGGCCTTTTCTATCAAAGTATTTGTATCTGGGATATGCTTTATTGAGAAGACGAAAACAATGGTCTACAGATATACTCTAAGTGAGAAGGTATTATGAAGAAGAAGAACTTTTAAGTTGAGTTTATAATATCGGTTCTCCAAAATAACCGGTTTTATACAAAAATAATTACTTTGAACCATTTCAATTAGTCGGTGAATTGGCAATAAATTTGAAAAGTTTGCATAATTGCGATCGGAAACTGCAAAGTAGTCTCTAAACAACGTGGAAATGCATAGAACCATCACATAAGGGGAATTTACTCTAGTCTGTGTATAGAATTTTTATGAAGTGCGTCGCGTCAAATTGCAAAATGCAATTTTCGATCGCAATTTACACACTGGGCGCGACTCAATTTTCATAAAATTCTACTTAAAACTGTCAAAAACTGATTGATGGTTCTTTCAGCCGGCCGTGGCTGTTGAAATTGTCCCGTCGCACAAAGACGCGTCCAGACAAATGAATCAACGCAGCATGGACGAGACTTTTGACGGACACATGAATGGTCCGAAATGATGCAAACCAACAAAAAAGTGAAATAAATGAATAAATCGGTGTACTCGCTTGTAGGTGTCCGAATGCCGACTAGTCTGGTCTTTAGTTGATATGAATTACTTGTAGACTGCCAGTTAGGACGGCGAGCATACAAGTGCTGAAGTGAATACAAAAGTAGAAGCTTTTTTAGAAGAGCGAAGAGAAGAGAGATTTGTAAAAAATGCTGTAGAGAACGTCTTAAACAATGTACACAGACATACACCGCAATTAGTAGTAGTTAAGAGTAGTTAAGAGCCATTTTAAGGAACCAAGATCAAAATAATTATAATGGAAAACAAGTAAGGAAGGGCTAAGTTCGGGTGTAACCGAACATTTTATACTCTCGCAATTTATTGATGTAATTTTATAAAGATAACACAAGTCGACCCATATTTTTGGTATAAAGTTCAATAGAATAACGAAAATCATCATAAATAGTATATGGGGACTGAAGTAATTCCTAAACCGATTTCACTCGCTTTCACCACCAAGATACAATGTATCGAAGACTATACGCTCACTTAATTTAATATTACTTATAATTAGGTATATGGGATCTGGGGGAAGTTATGACCCGATTTTTACCATTTCAGGTACAGAGAGAAACTGTTATAAGAAAAAAATTCAGAGAGAATGAATTACATTAAAATATCTGAGGGATTTACCTATATTTTCGGTGAAAAATTAACCTTAGGCACTAAGTTCTTCATGTTCGATATCAGGGGCCTTGAAAAGTCATGGTCCGATTTTGACAATTTTTCCACAAGTGATGTCACAGCTCAAATACAGTATTTGTGTAAAGTTTTATTCCGCTAGCTTCATTGATTCCTTATGAATACATTATAAAGTGAACGAATCAGATGGAATTCAAAATTGAGTTATATGGGAAGTAGACGTAGTTATGAACCGATTTCTCCCATATTCCACCTGTGTCATCAGGGTGTCAAGAAAGTGTTATATACCGAATTTCATGGAAATCGGTCGAATAGTTCTTGAGATATGGTTTTTGACCCATAAGTGGGCGATGCCACGCCCTTTTTCCATTTTGTAAAAAAATCTCAGTGCAGCTTCCTTCTGCCATTTCTTATGTAAAATTTGGTGTTTCTGACGTTTTTCGTTAGTGAGTTAACCCACTTTTAGTAATTTTCAACCTAACCTTTGTATGGGAGGTGGGCGTGGTTATTATCCGATTTCTTTCATTTTTGGGCTGTATAAGGAAACGGCTAAAAGAAACGACTGCAGAAAGTTTGGTTTATATTGCTTTATTGGTTTGCGAGTTATATACAAAAAACCTATTTGGGGGCGGGGTCACGCCCACTTTTCCAAAAAAATTACATCCAAATGTGCCCCTCCCTAATGGGATCCTATGTTCCAAATTTCATTTTCATAACTTTATTTATGGCTTAGTTATGACGCTGTATAAGTTTTCGGTTTCCACCATTTTGTGGGCGTGGCAGTGGACCGATTTTGCTCATTTTCGAAAGCAACCTCCTCAGGGTGCCAAGGAACATGTGTTCCAAGTTTCATTAAGATATCTTAATTTTTACTCAAGTTATCGCTTGCACGGACAGACGGACAGACGGACAGACGGACAGACGGACAGACGGACGGACGGACAGACGGACGGACAGACATCCGGATTTCAAATCTACTCGTCATCTTGATCATTTATGTATATATAACCCCATATCTAACTCTTATATTTCTTGGTGACACAAACAACCGTTAGGTGAACAAAACTATTATACTCTGTGCAACAGGTTGCGAGAGTATAAAAACGCAAATTTTGAAAAATACTGAAATCTTCATCGGAATTTGAGCTGAAAATTATTTTCACAAGATAAAGTCCAACTTTGGCCCCATATACATCAGCCATATACATCAGCCTTGACAAAATAGAACTTCACATGCAACCACAAAGCAAACAGCTTAGACGCAGCTAAGAGTTCTCTTCGATTGGGCAATTCACTGGAGTCATGTAAATAAGTCTTTCAACGGACTCTAGATGGGGTTTAGTCCCACGTTATTTAGGGCCGATCGATTCTCTATCCAAAGCAGGAAGTCTATTGTAAACAGACTAATGGAGAAATGGTCCCATGGCTTGTAATACTGATAATAATCAGAGAGATGTATATATATATGTGGTTGGTGTTTAGATATCGGATTGAGATCATCTGATAAATGGAGGGGCCTACAGATCTCCAAGCACTGATGGCATTTTTAATAAGAAGAAATCGAACCCAGGTTCCGTGCAATGGTTACTCGCAACAATAGCAACTCCACAAAATTCTCATACGAGTTGAGCCTTTCAAGGCTGTGTGCTGCGCTCTTCCACATTGGCGCATGCGTGCGCCGTCTTCTGGCAACTTAGTGGCGTATATTGTTTGTTTTTATTTTTGCAATACAAAAAACTGTTAAAACACCGTATTTTGCATTAAAAAATTAATCAGTTTTCTGTCGGTGTTGCGTGTGTTAAAAAACGACTAGGAGAAACACTGATAATAAGAATTTGGACGTTTTAACACAAAAGCGCGTGTGGAAGGAGGCACATTGCCGCTCCTACGCGTACCAAACCAAACCAACAACAACAATAAATATACTCATTCGGATGTATGTATGTGAGTGTGTGTGTGGGTACATTTGTGCGAATGGGGGCAGCGTCTTGTGGTAGCACTTAGGAGTTGAACACTCGACAGACAGTGGCCAAAATTAGGCGGTCAAGTAGGCGGAGCAGATTGATGTGAAACTAAATTGGGATTTTACGCAATCTCCCTTTTCGCCCATCATTCGTGCATATATAAACACACATACTTACAAACGTACTCCTATGTACGCGTTCCGAAGATGCAAATGGCAAGGCATAAGTTCAAAAATTGCTTCGAATGCGTTGAAAGGCTTTCGCGCAGATTGTTTTCGAAAAGTAATCTGTAAAGTATTCAGTGTTTATTGTTGTTTTGTCTTTTTAGCTGCTGCTGAATTTCATTAACAAACTGCGACTGAGTTGGCTGGCGGTGTTGAGGGGGGCCCCTCACTGGCTGGACGACAATGAACAGACAATAAACGAAAATGAGATAATGAAGAGCAAAATTCGGATTTTTAATGCTTTTCGGCGGCCGCACTCGACTGAGTGGCTTGGCGTGCTTAAAAGAATGTTAACACAATTTTGAAAGCATTTTATCATTTTACTTTTATTTTGATTTATAGTTGAAATTTATTGCAATCGCCTATATTGTATATTGGTCAATCATCGTCACCACCAAACCCTTTCAGCGAAATGCAAATGCAAATATTGTACTTTTAAATATTTGTGAATCATTAAAAAGAGAAATTGATGCAAAGCGTGATTTTGGCAGAGAATAGGAAAGTTGTGTGTGATTACATAATAGATAAAACAACAAAATACTTGAAACACTGCTTAATCAACGAGCAAATAATCAGTCGTGATCTCTAAGAAAGGAGTTGCTGTTACTGTTGTCTTTGGTCACATACGAAGAACTTTAATCTTGATGATTTACAGCTTCTTAATCTAAATTTAACAACTCCATTATGTATGACAACAAGTTCAGATTATTAGCTAAGCTGCTAAGCAATTATATACCGAAATTTGCATTATGAAGTTCGAGTTTCGGCGAATTTCGAAGCATGATTTCATTTGATATCTTAACAGAAAATATCTACACTTTGTTTTGCATTTCCTTACAAGTATACACCAGTTGTCTAACACAATAAAGGTGTAAATTTTCTGAAAATGTAATCCATTTGCATCATTCCAATTCCAACTTCTACCAGAACCTAACACACAGGCACAAAGCCTTTGTAAATATAAAGCAGGTCACATTAGTATCTACTCACTTGTCTTCTCCTGATAGTAAGCGTCGTCGGTATCCGTGAAGAACCAAGTCTGAAAAAAATAAATCAAAATAGTAATTAATGCAAATGCGTTTAAAGTAATTAAATGGAAATGTAATAAGTGGAGTGCAGTTGCTTTCTAAGATTAAACTGCGAGGGGGGAGTGATGGCACCCGTAATTGTGGGAAACCCGCTGCGTGATAAATATCCATGCTCGCTGATTTCGAGACAACAAGAAAAGCCAAAGAAGACAACTACAAACAGACACATACACTTAAACGATGTAAAATATTTACTTTGTAGTTGTCTTACAGTACCTGTATATGCCTGCGTTTGTATGTATGTGTATTTATATGCATTTGTAGAGTGGAAAATTCCTTCACCACTTGTGACGAAAAGTCATTTGTTCGACACTGGAAATTTTCTTATATTTTCTTACAAGAAACCAACCGAATCAGATAAGAAATTTCCCACAAATAAACGCGCGGAGGGCCCACATGTACATGAGTGTAACGCATCGCTGGCTCGTCTCAACAATATGCAACATTTCCTTCCTGCCAAATGTAAATTTATGCAGCTCCTAAGAATACCAACGTTGTTGTTGCCGAAGAGAATGATGATGGTGGTGGCATTCCATTTAATTGGTTTGTTTGCATTGAAGTCATACAATTTTATGATATTTTACAATGCAAACAAAGTCATAGGGGTGATGAAATTGAACAAAGTGAAATTTGTCCCACCACACAGGCGAATTCTAATTAGACTCGATGTCTATTCGAATATGTGTATAATGTATGAATGTGCAGAGATATCGAATAAAGATACAGTTGTCAAAACTAAGCATTCTCATGGAGCAGAAGCTTGGAAATGTATTGAGGTTGCTAACACTCATCGAGTAAAATATTCCAACTTCTGCTTGAGAAAGAGCGTTATTTCGTTTCTCAGTTGGACATCATTCAAGGATAGAATACATTCTCGTCTGATAAAATCAAAATCTGGCAAGTTGAGGTACAAAACTACATATGTTGCGATACCATCAGGTTCCTCGTTCTAGATTGTCAAGAAAGAGTTTTCATAAAAAAAAAAATAATTGCAGTGAATATAATTCATGCTTAGCTATAAAACGCCTTCAGGGAAGTGCAAGGAATCATAATTAACTAAGATTTTCGAATTTAATAAAATTTATTCGAAAAACATTCCTCGATTGTGCTCACAGTTTGGATAGAGTCTGACCTATACTATTTCAATAGATTTGCATATTATTGGAAATAATATTATTTCTGACACACTTCGAATCACTACAGGCTGGATAACACACAATGTAAAATCTACTCAGTTAAGTGAATTGCTGCTGGAGCACAAAAACCTCCAATCGGACTCAAAGCACAATCCTTCACAGCCGAAGGTGAGTACATATATATTTAGGTATCTTAATAGACACATCGGACGCAGATTCGTAACATGTCGAGCAAAAGTGCGCTTAGGAAATGCAACTCCAAGTTGAGCGTTCGCCAGCCAAACGCAACAAGTTTGCAACGACGAAACGAGCGAAGAGTGCGCAAAGTCCGGCGATTAAAGATAATGTGGCGCCCAATAAATGAAAAACGAAAATGGAAAGGAAAACAAAATTGGCAAAACAACACGTTAATATGGAAAGCAATGCGAAGATTTCTGGTTTCGAGTTGCGCTGATAAACCGAAAGAGCGACTTGATTGCAGATAGCTGGAATTGTTACGAGATTTTTATTTCTTTTCCTCATATACATATACGAACCCTACACAAATGCGTTTTCAATACTTAGCGTTTTAAGTAAGCTATTAGATTTCAAGCTAAATGGCGAGGCATTTCCATATTATTTTTCAAACTTCACTGCCGCAGCAAATGCTTTTGCGCTTCAACAACTCATAAAAATAAATTGATTCTCAATTGATGCCACTTAAGAGCAATAGCTACAGCCAACACTTGATGACCGGCAACATTCTTACAACTGTATTTATGTGAGCGCGTTCAATGGGTAAGCGTGGCGGTGAGCAATCTATTTGCTAATTAAATAAATAAACAAATAAACAGTGGGTGGGTCGATATTCAGAAAGTTAATTACATCTGAGAAACAAGCGCTCGGCAGAGAGAGTGTATGTAGCGAGAGAAGATGGATGCACGCGCGCTAGGCAAAAGCTGCAACCCAAGCGTTCAACCGCAACGCGCTTTGACTCCTTGAATCTGAGTACAAGTATGCTTGTGGTCGTGCCACCGCACTTCAGCGGATTACTAGCTTGCGATAGTTGACGGTGTTAAAAATACCGCAATAAACTATATTTGTGCTTGGGCGCTCGCCTCAGCAGTGGCGCGAGGCGTTCGGGAGTTTGTTGCCGAGGAGTTTCTTGTCGAGCAACCAGCGTACAAAGCCACGCTGCGGCGTCAACTCTTGACCAGCTGCGGGTTTGCTTAGCAGCTACTGGCAAATATATGAGTATTTAGTTGCTGAAACCGCAACCGCAACCGCAAAGTACGCGATCAAAACGAAATTACGGAGAGGGGGCTACGCAGGCAAACAACGCCGAAACGTATCATTGAACTCGTTTTTATGCCGCAAAATCTACAATTTTACATTTTTTGCCTTCGCTTGCAATTTGCGCTTTTCCGCCTGCAGCCACCTACGAACATACATACATATACATATATCTGCCTGCACTACATACAAGCAACTCTGTTGAGGACGAGTGCTGTTACTTTTTAGTTGTTATGCTTTTGTTGCTTTTTAATTTTCGTGTTTCGTTGTTGTCGCGCATGCCTAGTGTGGGGTGCGGCTTGACTTTGGCGCACGTACGCCTCGCGGCAGTACGAAAATGCATTGTTCGGTCAGCGCCAACTCCTAATCCGCGCGCCGCACAGTCATAGTTGCACACGATTTGCCATTCATCGCCGGCGCTGCTGCCACAAGCAGTTTTCTATTTGGAGTTTCGCGTTCATTCTGCGCGATTTCAGTTGCTGAGTTATTGCGGTTGCAGCTGCTGCAGGACGACGCCCCCGCAAATTACTCACTCGCACGAGCTAGATTTTCGATTCGCTTTCGTATTTATTTTGTACTGTTTTCGCAATGATTTTGGACTTTTGGTTTGATATTCGCTTCATTTACTGTTTGTTGCACTGGCTTTGTTTTTGCTTGCTAAAATTTGTGCCAAACGCTACTTAATATTTAACTTGTATCTATATTTGATATAACATTCAACACGGATTATTTTTCGAAATTGATCTTTATACATATATTGAGCTAATTTGATTTTAAAGACTCGCATTGGCAACCACTTTGTAGCGCAATATGCTCGCTTTGAACATGTTCTGCCTATTAGTTGCAGCATAAAGCGCCGCTGCGCCTCTTTTCACCTCAACTTTGCTCAAGTTGCAAATGGGATTACAGCCGACGTCACACTTAATTCCGGTGTGTAACTTTTAAATTAAGCGACGCGGCGCGACAGCGCGGGTACCGCTTATTACCAATGGCGCGTGAGCACAGCTGCGCTTCGTCTCCGCAGCCCTGCGCTGCCATGAGGCAACGCCATTCATTGAGGATTTTAAAACACTAAGTAACTTATAAGTTCTTAAGCCTCTAGCAAGCGCAGCTGCTAAAGAATGCCAGCTAAAACACAAAAAAAATTGAAAAACTACAACAAAAACACCATTGTGTGTTATTGTTGTTGCACCGCATCATTGGCGGCTGTTTGTTGTGACTTCCAAAGTTGCGGCTGGCCGCAGCCGCATATGCACGTACACAATGCCTACTTGAAGGCGTTCAGGCATAGAGCTTAATTATCACCTCCTCTTCAATGCCGGCGTTGCAAGTGAGAGCACTCGGAAATGTACTTGCGGAAAAGTTGAACAGCCTCAGGTAAGCTAAGTATGCAGTAATAAAGCGAAAAAATAAAGAAACGGCATTTTTGTTTAATTTTAAGTTTCTCCATTTGTGGTCAGAAATAAGTTTTTAGTTTCCGCAAATTTCTTAATTAAGTTCTCGGCAGTAGATTCTTTCATTGTATTTTGAGACAATTTTGGCTATTTATAGAAGGTTCTATTAAACTGGGTCACACGGATGCCAAGTTGGCATAAATGAATAATAATAAAATTGGATTTTAGTATATATCTAAAAACGAGTCGGAAATCCAAGTAAGAGCAAATACGTGTATATGAAAAATGGCCTCTGCATTTGCAAGAAGATCTCACTTGAACTGTTTTTAGCGCAGCTTGGGCAACTTTTCAGGATCCCTAGTCTCAACGTATTCGTGCCTATCACATCAATGCCCAATAAGCCCTACCAATGATGACGCCGATATGGACCTTGCTGAGAGAAAGCAGGTCGAAGTATTTTTTACGATCCACTGCGGGTTAAAAGGACCCCGCAACTGCAAAGCTGCTGATTGTTGTCCAGCGCATGGCGAGCTCATACGATGTCTGTTTGTCCAGCGCTCTTGTACAAGTCGACCATGGACTGCCACTCGCTCCCAATGATTTCGCGGTGCCAGGTACCCAGGCTAGAAGCTATTGATAAGAATGTTAGACACTCCTAAACTAACCTAGAGTGTACTGTCATCGATTTCAATGCTAGTATTGTTGCTGTCGGAGTGAATGCATACCTCTCTAAAGCCCACACTACGGATCAGTATGTCTACTGCTACCTTGATCGCAGCCACTTCTTCCTGGAAGACACTGCAGTGGTCTGATAGTCTAAAGCAGGTGTTGGTTGGGAATTTCCGTCAGAAAACTCCTCCTTCCCATCCTCCTTCCCATCCGTGAAAAAGCTCATTTTACCTCTTCTCCATCGGCTTCTCCCTTCCCACATAGCCCTCGTAGGTATGTGCGCAGAGAAAAAGCCGCAAGGGGACGGTTTAGCGGTCCAGTGTTCCAAGTCATCAGCGATGCAAGCGAAAGAATCCAAAGATCTTGCAGATCCACACCAAATACAATTAGGTCTGTTTCATACATAAGATATTCGACAAATATTACTCAAAAACAGTAGTTAGAAATTCTTTATTTCTGATTTGTAGTTAGTATAGAGCCAACATTGAGCGTGAGGGGAATAATGTGGCTGATTTCCTGTCTGAGTTTACCCTCATAGATGTTGTGAACCGCCTCTTCGCTGCCTTGGCTTGTGCTCTTTCACACTTTTTAGCCGCCGAACGCCAAGCTCTAGCAGTGTGATTGATAAGCATCGTAAAAACGGAGCCGAACTTGCATACAAATTCAAATGAATTGATTCATAACTGTGGGCCACCACCCGCTCCCACAAAGTCGTCTGTTGCTTATTGGCATCTATGCTTGCGGTTATGTTCAAAACTCTGTTGTCTGCTTGGACTGCCGATTAATTAAAGCTGATGAGCCACGCGCTGTGCTTGGACAATTAAGTTCGTGACTAACATAACAGATACATTTGTGTATGTGAATGTGTAAATATATTTTTATGAGCTTGCAGTTGCAGAGGAACATTTTTTATTAGATTGTTTATTGCATATGCATTTATGCATACCGAAATATATATATGTGTGTAAGTTCATACTGCTATTGTATTGCGCGTGTGTGTGTGTGTGTATGTGGCTAAACTCCTCAATTCATTTCAATTAAGTACAATTCATGCAACAAAATGAAGAAAAATCGTCGCTTCAAATTCAGCAGAAGTGCAAAACTGCTAATGCTCACGATGCTTTTTCCTCACTCTGGCAGCATTGCTCTCACCGTCTGCTGCTGACATACAGAAGTGCACTCTTACACTCGTGTTTTTGTGTTTCTACGTCAATATATCTGTCATTCTAAAGAGACGTTTGTTAATTGAGTTGGAAATGAAATTGTCGCCATTGCGATAAAAATTTTGCACAGCAGCGATCCTTAGGGCTTAGTGTGGGCTGCGACTGCGGAGGCGCGCATTTCCTGACTAATTTGTGGCGTTTTAATTGTTTGTGGCATGCACAGTCAATGCACACAGATGCACACATTTTTATTTATATTTCCAATAAAAACTACATTAAACAAAAGCATAAATGACCGTATAAACACATACTCACAAATCATTTGTAATCAATTTTCATTAAAGTTGGACCACACCACAAAGCGCATGACAAATGTGTATTAAATGTTTGATTTTTTGTGAAACCACTATTTATTAAAGTGCCCACATGCGAAAATACAAAGCTCCTATACCGAGGCTGAGTCATTCAAAACTCCAGCTTGAATGGTTGCTTGGTTGAATGGCTGTAATGTTTCGGGTTAGATTCGTGAGCAGAGAACGGTTGAAGGCTGAACCTGGTGGGGCAAATAGCACCGCAAAGTGATTAATACAAATTTGGTGTGCTAAAGAGCTTTCACAAAAGCTTTCATGAACTAATTTTAGGCTTTCACCAAAGCTTCGCGAACATATTTTAGTCTCTAATAAATCGGAAGTGATTAATACAAGTATGGTGTGTCAAGGAGCATTCACAAAAACTTCCACGAACTGATTTTAGTCTCAAAAATCACAAATGTAATGTTTGAGTCAGTACAAATAATTTTCAAAGCTTTATTGACTATCATTGTCTTTTATGAGCTTATAAATTAGCAGAAAACCCTAAGAATGTCATAGTCATTTAGTCAACTCAGGTAAATTGTTTTGACTCCAAACCAGACCTCCCAGCGGTAGATGTTTCGCGCTCTTTTACTTTGTCTCTTTTTTCGAATCAACGATGTTTCAACGTGAACTGAAATTTAAGTGAATTTATGACGTTGCTGCCATAATGTGATTTAGCTGATTTTAATGGCAAATTAAAATTCGTTTGTTGAAATTTTATGTTCGCACTTAAAACCCGATAAGTGGAGAGCAACAAAAGTGTATTGTTAACTATGTGCCGTAATATCTTCGATATTTTTAAAATTTTAATGAAATGTTTTGTCATGTCATTAATATTTATGCATTTATCTATTGCCTTAAACCCTTTACAAATAATAAATTTGTATATGAAGATTTAAAGAAAGTTACTTTCCTCGTAGGTCCAAACTCAATACCGTTTTTGTGATTCTTAGGATATATATGATTATGTGAACACCTTATAGGTGGCGTTTGTTAACGAGCAGCTGCATTCAGTTTCGTTACCATTTTCACATCTATAGCCGCAAAGATTTGCACATATTGCCTTAATCTCCGATGGAATAGCCAACGAATTGCATTGTCCACATCATAATTCATCAGCTAGTTTTGTTTTGCATCGTTGACATAACAGAATCGGGAAAAAATAGACGAACTTTATTGCAACTGCGGCGAAATGAAGTAAATGGCATGGCTGCCGCCAAGGTGTAACAACAATAACACATAGCTGTACAGCAGATAACGGTTACAATAACACAATAAGCGGAGTGTGGAAAGCAAAACGACGCAAACACGTGAAGGGATGTGTGGCACACACTAGCATAGAACTGACAGTAGCCGAATGTGTGGCTGAAATCGATATGTGCGTGTGTGTGTTGATATAAGCAATTACGTGACGCCAAAAACCATTTAGCTATGTGTATATTTCACGTGCAAGCAGTGGAATAAGGTGAAAACCCAAAGTATTTACTAGCAAGTGAACGGCAAGTCGAAAGCTTTGCTATGCTGGCGCCAAAAACTTGCAGCTTCCAGCAGTAGCATGGAACTTACACTGCAGTGAACCAGGCTAACGGCTCTCCACCTAGATGGAAGTTATAAGGGAGCAGTAACAAACAGCCAACGCTTGCCTCTCCGCGCAACGACG
The DNA here is from genome assembly GCA_031772095.1 of Zeugodacus tau. NCBI lineage: Eukaryota > Metazoa > Arthropoda > Insecta > Diptera > Tephritidae > Zeugodacus > Zeugodacus tau. The sequence continues at coordinate 35,636,498 of CM062653.1, read as the reverse complement.
TCCATCGTGAATGGCTAACGCTGGCTGCTACTGCACTGCTGCTTTCCATTGTTATGAGTATTCATTGTTATACTCTCGCAACAAAGTTGCTAGCAACAAAGTTGCTAAGAGAGTATTATAGTTTTGTTCACATAACGGTTGTTTGTAACACCCAAAACTAAACGAGTTAGATATAGGGTTATATATACCAAAGTGATCAGGGTGAAGAGTGGAATTCAAATCCGAATGTCTGTCTGTCCGTCCGTCCGTCCGTCCGTCCGTCCGTCCGTCCGTCCGTCTGTGCAAGCTGTAACTTGAGTAAAAATTAAGATATCTTAATGAAACTTGGAACACTTATTTCTTGGCACCATAGGAAGGTTGCTTTCGAAAATGAGCAAAATCGGACCACTGCCACGCCCACAAAATGGCGAAAACCGAAAACACATAAAGTGCCATAACTAAGCCATAAATAATGCTATAGAAATAAAATTTGGTATGAAGGATCGCACTATGAAGGGGCATATTTGGATGTAATTTTTTTGTGGAAGTGGGCGTGGCCCAGCCCCCTACTAAGTTTTTTGTACATATCTCGCAAACCAATAGAGCTATATAAACCAAACTTTCTGCAGTCGTGTTTTTAACCACATCCAAATACAGTCCAAAAATGAAAGAAATCGGATCATAACCACGCCCACCTCCCATACAAAAGTTAGGTTGAAAATTACAAAAAGTGGGTTAACTCACCAACGAATAACGTCAGAAACACTAAATTTCACATAAGAATTGGCAGATGGAAGCTGCACTCAGATTTTTTTACAAAATGGAAAATGGGCGTGGCGTCGCCCACTTATGGGTCAAAAACCATATCTCAGGAACTACTCGACCGATTTCAATGAAATTTGGATTGTAATAGTTTCCTTACATCCCAATGATATGTTGTGAAAATAGGCCAAATCGTTTCACAACCACGCCTACTTCCCATATACCAGAACTTTGAAGACGCTCTGAATCGTTTACTTTACAATATATAAAGTAAGCACTAGTGAAGATATCGGTGCAGAACTTTGCACAAATACTACGTTTATAGTGTGGCAGCCCCATTCTAAAAATCGCCGAAATCGGACCATAGGTTTTTAAGGCCCATATATCGAACACGAGGACCTCGGTGCTTCTAACCTAATACTATGGTTTCCAACTTTCAATGGACTTTATACAATATATATGACGAATATGTGGGTCAAATTGTCTATTATATAATATATATAAAGTTAAATAAATAAATTGCGAGAGTATAAAATGTTCGGTTACACCCGAACTTAGCCCTTCCTTACTTGTTATTGCTTATTATTGTATTATTCTCTTACATATATACCACACATAAGTAGGTACATAGATACCTGTGGTGCTTGTACCGTTACTCCTTTATTCCTGCTTTTATGTTGTTATTTTCAGTTTCAGCTTGTTTATAGCATTCTCTTTTGACTTGCAACCGCTCAACAGCTTTATGAAATATGATGCTTTCACTGTGCGATTTTCGACGTTTAACGGTCCGTTAAAATATCGTTTTACCAACTTGATTAAAGATTAACTAAATATTTGAAGGTACGAGGTCAGGGTATGAGGTTGGCGTACATACTTAGAAGCATTATACATTAATCAGCTTTCATATGGTCAGATAGGGATGCCTTTAACGCTAAGTAACAAGCGGAAGAACAGTTTTAGGGAGAAAGTATATATACGTACATATTCATAAGTATTTATAGTTGAATTCATTGAGCTTATGGTACTACAAAATGGTCTTGCTACAAAGCTTATTAAGTACTGTTTTGATAAATACTATAGATGTACCATAAACAAACAAATTAAGTAATAAAATTAACCTGAAACCTCTCTTGGACGGACAATCACTGTCGAGCGATTTTTGTCCGCCCAAGAGAGGTGTCCGCCTAAGAGAGGGTCATTTGTTCTACAAAAAGTGTTCGCTCAAGAGAGGTGTCCGTTAGGAGAGGTTTCTCCGTAATAAACTAAAGCTTTCCAAATATTTCGATATCTGTTAGACGATATCTTAGTAAGGTCTACATAACCTGAAGGTATTCGAATTCATATCCGATCAAGGATTGTCAACGCGGCAGTATACCTAATAATTATATGAAGAAGTGTTTCCGCAACTACAACAATATATTTAAAAAGAATAATCATCAACAAAAAAATCTGCACATTAATATCATAATCTTAATGGACAAAGATTTATTAGGCTTGTATATGCTAATATTGAGCCTATTTATAATGTTATGATCTATATAGTATTGCCTAATAAGTGTAATATTTGGGTTGTTACTAAGGATCGAAATGAAAGCATTTGCTTTGGCTGTTACGTTCCACAGTTCAACAATGAATAATAACAAATCGCTCTCATGTGTCTGTATGTATGTGCCGTGACCATTTATCATTCTGCAAAGTCAAATATTTATCTATTGCTGACCCGAGGGAGCGCGAACGAAAAATAACTTTTGATTACTCATAATTGCCATAAATTATTCATGCGACAAAGAAACAACACATGAAGAACAAATAACATGGTTCACATGCATACATAGAAACGTAAATTTATGTGAGTAACTTTGGTCGTCTTTTGATGACATGTGGCATTGACTTCGGTACAATAGCTGTCCTTGTGCGGGGCGCGTATCGATTTGTAAACAATAATTTGCACATTACATTCATCAAATTGTTTGCTGTGGTCAAGGGTGTCAGATATTGATTTCAGTTCTTTATTGAAAAGCCCCCCGTGTGACGACTTCAATACTGAAAAAGAAAATTTTAATTCGTACTTTTTCCTCTCTTATTTTGCAAGATTTGTGATGGGATTATCCATTGCTTAATATTATTTATTCGTAAGTCATATATTGATTAACAAATTGTTTTCAAAAATCATGCGTTAAAGTATCCGTCCTATGAAAAAACGACAACTCAGTCAATATATTCTAAGCTTTACGAACGAAGGTTTTTCGATTCAATAAATGTTGGTACACGTATGCGTATGTACGTCTTGAAGGGTTCCGACACACATAGAGTATTACTATGCAATGCTTCGCGATGACTGAACTCGTCGTACACAAATTTCATATATTGGATCCGGGAATTTGAACGCATAATCAATATAGTAGTAATCGCACACTTGACTATAACGAGCGAGTAATGTCAGGTTGCTAAGCACTATTTTATGATCGTAATAGATACATGTGCACATACATACATATATATACATACTTATACATAAGAGTTCCAAACAGAATTAAAACTATATCAATTTCATCTAAATGAACATATAGTCCATGCACATACATATGTTTCTATGTGTAACTAAATCTGAATGTAGTGCGAAGCGAAACGAGATTATTTCCCATCCCAAAGACCGAGCGCCTGACTGCCATGTGGGCGCAAAAACTTGTGTCATAAAAATATTTTATGCTCATAATAACGACACCAACTTCAGCAGGAACATCAAAGTTCGCAGTGCGTACGAGCAACAGCCGATGCGTTACGACCGCGTGCGAATGTGTGTCTTCGAGGGCATAAAAACGCGTGTGTGATCAAACAGTGGACCCTTCCACATTAGCAACCGGACTTTGCTGCTGCCGCTGCCGCCGTACCGAAATAAAAGCGAATGGGATGTCCGAAGACTATCAAAGTGTGAAATCGCAACAGTTGAATTGTGAAGTGTTTTTTGTTTAACGACAAGCAATAAAAGGCGATGTGGAAACAAAAAGTTATTACAAACAAATGTTCATAAAATTCAATTCAGAAGTTCATAAATTTTTTCACACATTCTCGCAATGGTCGGTTCCTCATCATCTTGAACTAAACAAACGAAAAAAAAATAATAATTTAAGAAAGCGAAAGAATTCTCTACTAAACCAGTCGAAAATTAATGTGCTTCAGCCGCCACCTAATGCCATCAATTAAGAAATCATCGCCACAAACATTATAATTATCGACAACATGGCAAGTGCAACAACAATAACAGTTCGAACAGCAAGCGCCGTTTAGCCGCCAACATCAATAAGAACTCTTGAAGATTTCTCAAAAACCGCCAAGTACACTCATACTTCATACTTCAGTTCAAATAGTTTGAAGAGCAGTTGAAGTAAACGCTTCGAGCTATTTAAACACTCACCACAGCCACAAGCGCATTTGTAGCCGCTAATACGCGGTAGCCGACATGGCTAAGACGACCTGACCCTTGCCTCGTATACGAACAAAGACACACGCATGCACGAGCAAGTATATAATTAAGACCTCATATGATGTCTAACATACATACACACTCACATTGACTGGTAGATTTCTTCAAATGAGTATATTTAGCTACTGTCTACTCCATATCGGCTATTTTGTAGTTTTATAAAGACAACAAAAACAAACTTTAAATTTTAAAACAAAAAAAGAAGAAAAATGAAGAAAACAACACTTCAACACCTTCTTAAGGCCCCGTCATCATCATGTTACTTTGATGTCTTCATTTTGTTAGCCGGTCGGAATGCTTGTACTGGAGCTTAAGTGAATTTTTACAAGGGCATTTAATGTGTTCGCCCTTTTAGAGTTTCATCAGCGGTTTTTAGCGCGCGCGATTTCATTGAGAAACAAATACAAAAATTTAAAATTTAATAACATGTTAGCGAGTTATTGCTAAATAGATTTAGACTCATCGCAGAATATTCATAAAGCAGATAAATGGTGTAGAGCAGGAGTTTTCAGGCCGAATATACCGAATACTTGATGGCGCGAACTATGAAATTAGAATGGTTAGATATCCCATGGGTTACCGCTTCATTAACACCAAGACGAAGCTTCATCATTTATTCAACTTGTGGTACGATCGATAAGTGAAAAGCTTACGCTCTGACTACAACTTCCCTATCCATCGCATTCTCCACATTTCGTCCGTGACTGTTCTTTCATCCAACGTTCAGAATTAGAAATTGAAATCTCATAAGAAGATTTTTCTCAAATGAGGAGATCATGATGAAGTCCAACGTCTATTTAGAAGTCATCGAATCTATGCACTCGAATCGGCATCGAAAGTAGGTTAGGTTAGGTTCAAAGGCTGACCTCGCGACAGGTGCTGCGGTGGATCCCACCTGGACAACTACAGGTGATAGCAAAAGACTCCCAAATATGGATAGCAAAGAAGACCCTTAGAAAGAAGCAAAAGAACGTTCTTCCATTATTCAACCCAATACTTTTCAACCAATATAACATTGATATAACAATTAAAAATACGAGAAGCGTGAATCAGAGGAGTCTGATTTTCCCGACTATTGCCCACCAATGTTTTAACAACTATACCCTCACCCAAGGGTCAAGGAAGGCGCTGTTTCTGCAATTCTGTTGTTGATCTTCCGGTAATTTTCTACTGGATCATCTAAATAGTAGTGTGTATTTCTAAAAATCTTCTCATTTCTAAGTAATGAATAAGGAAACTATGCAAACTTTGGTCTAACGACACTATAACTATGATCATCAACAGCCACCACAATGGCTAATTTTAGGGTCCAAACATAAAAAACGTAATGTCTATAATAACTGCTGCAGCTCAGGCGGAACTACTACATATGATTCGCACAAAAAAAGCCTTGGCTAAGGTGGGCAGAGTGAAACCGGCTTTGGAGCGTTTAATTACGGCCCACTGGAGGCACAAAACGCACAAAAGGCAGCAACAATAAGCGGCCAAGTTGACGGCAGTGGCCACTGCGAAGCGCTTGTGTGGAGCAATGTCATTGTGGGGCCGTAGGGTCGGACAAGTAGCCTTTGAGCGGCCGGCTCGGAGCGCCTCTTTAAATGGCGGCAATTTACCGACATAAACGTGCATTTAATGTGTGACATTTACTGCGCCGTCCCCAGCAGCGTGCGAGTGCGGCTGTGCGTTGCTGCGTAAATTACGTGCGTATGAGTTGGTGAGTGTGTGTGCGTGCGTGTGGCTAATTTAATTTGCCGTAACCGCTTCAATATGTCCCATAACCGGACAAAGTCAGGAGACACCATAATAATTTCCATGGACGCTACTACTTTGTTTCGTACGTTGGCAGTTGTTGTTGTTGCTGCTGCTGCTCTTGTTGTACAATCACTTTGGCGCACTCACAACGGTATGGGTGTACATACATATGTATGCTTAGATATGTAAGAAGTTGCGCTTCAAATTGCCTTAGTTCTTGCACACAATGTTGTGTTAATTATTTTTATATGGTTCAACCGCACACATTCACACATCCCTGAAACAGTGGTAAGCACGCATATTGTACTTAGTTGGATTTCGCATGCCCCTACATTGCACATAAAATTCGGTTTAATATGCTTCATATTCATTTGCATGTACACATTTATCACGCACAAACATATATACAAACATGCATGATCACAGACACACACACATACTTGGGTGCGTCAGTGTGCTTATTTGGACCATGAAATTATTATTGGTAGTTTATTTTCTCATAAAAAGTGATGTGTGTCATTTCATTTATGAGCCAACGTTAACTGACCCACCAAATGTCATCCACCACACCATTAATAACGCCGCATCGCCTCCGTTTCCTCCGGTGCTCGCCTTTCTCCAAACCAAATATGCATGAATGGGTGTATTTTTACTGCCTCTGCGACAACGGCAAACACCCATGAAGAGTAACTAAGCTGGCATTTGTGAGGCAAATTTGACCATCACCATGAGGAGTGTTTGCAAGCGAGTGTGTCCACATGCATATCGGACGGCAGCTGACACCGGGCGTCAACGTCAGAATTGCTTACACTTTGTGTGGACAACATCTATTATGAATTTTGCTTTATTAAATCGATCAAATATTAATTTGGCATGGAAATCGAAGTTGAAACAATTTAGGGCCGTTGAACATAAATTGCTTGACAGTCACCCAAGGCAGACTCATCCGACTGTCTTGTCTACTGGATCGCTTTAAACACTCACCAGATATTAAAAAGGACCAAAATGATAGGTCGGTGGATCAGTGGTAGACCGTAATTTTCTCGGATGTATATAAGTTTCATATCTTTGGATCACCATCTGATCCGCCATGTATGGAGAAAGTCAATCGAACGGTTCTGTCTAGAAACAACAGTGCGGCAACTAGTAACCGGGATGTGCTGGGTCTGAAGGTAAAGTTAATGGTGAGGAATATGCAAAGATTCTGGAAGCAAATCTGTACCTTACATCGAAGAACTCTATCAACACCAAACCGATGTCATCTTTCAGGACGATTCTGCGTCATGTCACCGGGCCAATATCGTAATTATTTCTTTTTCTTAATTCTACTACCCGTTATCAATCTCATTCATAACTAATTTTGATCTACTCCCTTCTTTCCCTCTCTCATTTCTAATTTTCACTACTTTTCTTGGATGGAAGTTCTAATAATAACATATTTGTGTATATTTTGTAATAATTAGTGATTTTGTACTAATTGTGCGGCTAACAACCGCAGTGTTTGCCTTCTATCCAATTTTATTCTACCAAACTGAAAATATGATTGCCAATTAGCTGTTTAAGAGAGTTTCAAACTCGCTTTGCTGCCGTCTGTCACCTACAAATTCGAATCTGATTAAGTGCGGAGTTAATCGGGATTAACGCTGCAGCCGGTCAAGGCTATTAGACCAAACGGTTACTTCATGATCTTCAGAAAATATAGCAAGGGATAAAGTTGATAACTATGTAAACATAGTAGACAATAATTTAAGCTTTTAAATAATTCAATAAACACAAGAATTTCATTCCACGCATCGCCAGGATAGCCTCAGTGAGTGATTGATATGTTAGAGTTAGTGCTTACCAAAAATGCTTAAATGAACTATTAAAATACCAATCAATATAACTGTTTATTTAAGTATTCGAAATGGAGACAAGGGTGGCCAGCGCTTTTACAACAGACCGCCAACGCAACCCACATACGCGCATGTAACTGTAAAAGTGACACATTTACAACATGCGCCTTGCCTGCCTGTCAAGGTGGTGACAGCCAAAACGGCATAACATAAGGTGATTGATTACCGTACGCCATGCTGACATTTGACATAAAATTGCAACAAATGAATTTTTGTCAATGAACCAAATACGAAAAGCAAATACATGCGAACCGAGCACAGTCTTTTGTACGCAAAGTTTTCCCTCATTTTCATTTCCAGACTGTGACTGTAAGCTGTAGTGGGTGAGGAAGAGAGAGGCAGAAAGGAAATGAGGAAGAGAAGAAACGAAATGCCAATATAGTTGGCAAGACAAATGAATGCGCGCTGTGACAAACATCGGAAATTTATTCATCAATTCAGTGGACCGATGAATGCCTCAAACGAGACAGCCAACAAGATGACAATAACATAAAGAATACAACAAAAACGCTGCACAACAAATGACAGTAAAACGTCAACAAATTCATGTAATTCTTCGATAAATTGACGAGTTTTGCGACAGCGAGGTAGGTGGACGACTAACTGGCTCGTTCATTTGGCTAAACCTAGTCTGTCACATTGAGATCGGAGTGAAGACTTGTCGATGAATTGTTATTGCCAAAAGTGGTTTGTTGTTGGAGCTACTCGAAAAATGATGAAATGAGGGAATAACTTAAAGGTTGTGCCTATGTGTAAGTAGGTTTACACATGACTATTTGCCAATAGACATATGTACACGTGAACCGGGAGACCTATGTATGTACGTATTTGCCTCCACGCTTGGGCATACTTATATGTTTAGGGTTTCCAAATAATAATCAGAAAAGTGTAGTAATTGTAGTAGTAGTAATTCATTTGACGATTAGAGTGTAGATTAACAAATATATCCGCTTAACGGCTAGCTCTAAAGGGAGTCGATGGGATTTTGATGTTCAACTCTAAGTACATAAGAGATAAATTAAGCAATAAATCGAAAACAAATTAATCGTAGCTTTTTTAAATAATTTAAGTAGTCAATGAAGCTTAATGATCCATGAGTAGAAAATGATAAAATTTAGATTTGCACAAAGAAATATTTAGTAAAAATTTAAGTAGGCTCTTAATTAGACAAGAGTACTTTTGACGCATTTTAAATATTTTTAAAGACGACAATTGACGAGATTGAAAAAGCCACCGTCCTGCTAAACTTTTCAAAATAATAACAAATATTGGTGAGATTTCGTTGGAAACCCTTTATTTGAGAGCACCGCTGCCCATATGCGCCTGTAGAAAATGTGGTTGTGCCAACACTTAAGCCAGTATGAGTGAATTCAAATAGACAGTTCTGTAAAATAAATGAAAAACAATGGCAAGGCAAATATTAGTGGCTGTCAGCGGTGAAACCTACCCACGCCAGCCAACGACCGATGCAGGAGGCCACCAAAGGCCCAGCCAATGAAGCGTCCAGCAAACCCACCGACCGATTTCGAACAAATGATCATGTCAAATGGTAATTTATGTGCGCTCCAGCGGCAGCCAAGAGTCGCCTGCAGTCAGCACGGATGTACGCGCATATGTGTGCTCATGTAGATAACAATATTTGCAACTGCCAGCCATGTTGGAGGCCTCTTAGAGGAACGAACGCATATGCACAAGCGAACCTTCGCATTCAATTGGCCATATGAGGCTATGCCATGTGTGTGTGCTTGTGTGCTTTTGGGCTGCCAAGCGGTCCAACGTATGACGAAATGCAAATTTATGGTAAAACAAAATCAAATTGGCTTAAAGACGGAAATGGTGAATGTGCACAATTGCCGCAAGGACTACTGTAGCCGAGCACATTTATACAAATACATATACATATATATGTGTGTGTTTGTAATGGCATAAGAGTGCCCACGGGATAGAGGCAAGAGAAAGCAAGCCATTCGTTGCAGTCAAGTATTTTTGTTTTTATTACTTTTGCATTTACCACACATTCTGGCAGTTGCAAACTGTTGTTGCTGCATTTGCGCGAGTTTGGCGCGCATGCGCAATAAATCCATAAGCTGACAGACGGCATATTGTTTGCTACTCATGTATCTACTCTAAATACTTTCAACTCAATTCTTTCCAAATGCACACCGCCTTGGCAGTGTCGCTTAGCTGAGTTTTCCTCAACGTGTTTTCTTTCGCCTTCAATTTTCTTTTTCGACATTGTTAAGCAGCTGGTCACTTGGGGCAACCGCAGTGTGGTTGATGCAGTCTTTCTGGGTCCCCGTGCTGCTTAAAATTCACCTCAGAGCCATAGCCACATTTAATTCGGCAGTGGCTTTGGTATACACACATATAAGGGAAAGGACTTGATGCAGCCCTAGGGTATTTGAAAATTGTGGCATTGTGCGGTGGACGGTCGCCGTGCTAAAGCTGCACGATTGAAAATCATTTAGTTTGTAATGTAGTTTAAATTGGAATAAAGCTTTTTTGAAATGCTTTCATTAAAGTTCTGCTACAGACGTCACAGGCAGTGAAGACAGATTTTTTATATGAGCAAATAATTACCAATAAAGATAATTCATTAAACATATGTACGTATATACAATTTACATCTTGTAGTTAATAACTGATTTCGGTTAGATAAGCGTTGGAGAGAAGCCAATCGAAATCGAAGTTGTTGAAACAAACAGGCAGCACTTGTGGTGCAACTCTGCGTTAAAATGTCCAATTATTTTCTATTTCATGAGGGGGTCCGCCCTTATTCTCGGTTTCAAAAAATTGAATTTAATTTAATTTGAACCTATAAATATTCCAGAATGTTCCTTTAAAATTTCAAGTGAAAATTTCAAAAACTCTTGAAGATATAGCCGATTAATGGTGGAAGCGTAGATAGGTTTTAAAAAACTTAAACGCGTTTTCTCGAAACAGTACTTTTACGAATGGTGCATGAGTTTACTCAAAACCTATTAATCCAATCGGTTCAAAATTGTAATACCTTATTCTATACAGCTATGGTATTAACTAGGATAAATAAAATCGGTGAAGATCTTCTTTACTTTTAAACTTGATTTGTGGCTGAAAAAAGGCGATTTTCAAACAAAAAATTTCAAAGGTCCGCCAATTGGTTAATTTTTATGCGAAATTATTAATCATAGTTCATACCAGAGCCAAACATGTACTATTTCTAATCCCTTTGGAATTTTTGGTTTCTGATGTTCCAGTGAGCGGGAATCATATGCGCCGCCGATAAGAAGGACTTTTGTTTGATCACAAAAAACAACAACAAAAAATTATGTAAAGTTTTTTCTTCTTTTTTAAGCCTTCAAATAAATATGTGCAAAGTTACAACCGTAAAATAAAATTTATGTTCATTTGCCAGCCCATTGAGAATCGTCAAAATTTGAAATCGAAAAATGGGGGGTCCCCTTAAAAATAATTAAAGTAAAATACATGTATTATCGTTTTTGGTTTACAACATTAAACAAAGCTTGTTCAAAATATAATTAGGAATATATTCTCATTTTATCCTAAGCAGTAGTCACACGATGTACAAAACACTGTTATAGTAGGCAGTGCAAGTAGATAGTCAACTATACCCCAATTGTCTTACATAATAAGGGGAGTTACGTGTCTCTCACAATAAAGAGTTAACTAATATGTGGTTTTAAAAAATATTTCACTGGTCTTAATGGGCTATGCAAAAATCAATAGATTGAATATCAACTTTAAATGGCAAACCCCGACTCATTGTGCAAATAAGAAATAATTATATAATTTTTAATCGATTTATCTTTAAATAATGTGCATGTATCACCAATCAGTCCTGTGTTTATACTCGCATCTGTATATACATATAAATAAACTATTATATATTTTAATTTTTTCCGTAACTTTATTTGGAATTTTTAATTAAAATAGAGCCTCCATTTACTGTTTCATAAAATTTTTAAACGTACACATATCCACACATACATACATGTAAGTGCACACATACAGTCATCTAGCCGCTTCAATTTAAATATTGAGCACTTTGTTTAACTAACAAACAACTAATAAACAAGGCAACAAGTGCAATTTATACATGGCAATATCATAAAAGTTACAAAATTACTTTTGCACTACTTCACCAACCACTAACTGTATATTTTGCTACAGTGGAATAGAGTGGTTCAACAGTTAACAAAAGCGCCTAAGGAGAGGAGATAGTTCCATTTTAACGGTTACCACATTGAATGCAAATACATTGAAACCTAGATAATTGAAAACTCCATGCAGTGCGGTGGACAAGCGACGAGAAGTGACAAGCAAAGCTCACTCGCTCAACACCGCAATCAACGGGCATCACCACCAACTAACGACCAATAACAATTTAGCGATATTCGACACGAGTACGGTGACACACGAAGGCGATAAATCCACACAAAACGCGTTATTATTGCAATAATCATTTAATTTGATTTAATGTTAGAGCGCAAGAAATCTATTCGCAATGCACCAGAGGAGTTTAAACTAACTTGAATAAGAGAGTTCTAGAATTGTGGCGAAGGATAGTACAAAATAATACTGAACTGGATCAAAATTTCCCGGAAAAGTCTGTTATCGCAGGTCTTTTTATTGAGGTTTCGTCGTCATTTAAAAATCAATTTACAAAGCAATATGCAATTAAGGAGCTCTTTCAGCTCACATATACCCTTTTCGGTCCAGTTTTTCCTGAAAATGTTGTAGCCATCATCGATTCGACCTTTATAAGTTAGATCTCTTTGCGATTTTTTTTTATTGCTGGCATTCAATAGCACATATAATGTGTTTGATTCGCTACTCTCTAACGCTTAGCGAATTGAACGCGGCCCATATTATTTATATTGATATGGTCAGCAGCACACTGTGTGCTGCGACCGTTTTCCTTTAACCATTGTGACAAACAATGTTTTTGTTTTTCTTTTTCCTTACCTTTCTCACTGCTGCAGTGTTGTCGTTGTCACCAAAGATGGCAGCAGGAACGCGATGGTGACAGACAAAGACCAAGGAGATGTGCGACACCATAATGGAAGATAGAAAAATTATAGAAGAAATTGTCTGCAACTTTGATGGCAACGACAGCAGCAACAAACAACAACAACAACACCTAACAATTGCAAAAATGCGCAATGCATGCAGAAGTAGATCGAGTTGTGCAAATTGGTGGATCGATGAGAAGCGGTGCAATCAAGTCGAACGGAATACTTTATTGAACGTAATTCATATACACACATATATGTTATGAAGTATATATGGTTTTCATAGCGCGAAAATGCAGCAGAAACTTGCAATGTCTTTATAGAAAAATACATATATACTTATCGTGTCATATAAAGGCATTCATATGTGTTATGTATATACATAGATATATATATATATATATATATTAGGGCGGGTCGATTTAAAAATCGCTCATTGCTCTGTGAAAATCGTATTCTAGGGATCAAAATAAGAAACTTTGCCGAAGGAACCATACCTCTAAAACGAATTTTGATGTCCCCCAATTTGGGTCGAACTTTTGGGTAGGGGCAAATTTTGAAATATCCTACTTTGACCCATTTAGAGTGCTCCAATCGAGTCCAAATATATGGCCGACCCCCACTAACTTTGGACGGCCGTTCCACCCAGGCCAGTGGCACACCCCCTGGAATTCCCCTGGGGGTTCCCCATACAATCATTTCAAAAAATCACCATTTTTGGCCTTTACATGAAAAAATCAGCTAAATGGCTATGTTTTTTCTTTATTTTTATTTATTTATTTATAATAATATCTATTTTTTCTCTTAAGAAATTTATTTAGTCAGAACATATGTAAATGAAAAAATTAATTTAAGTGAGTTATAAAAAAGAAACTAAAAAAAATTATTGTTTGAAGTCTTTTTTACTTTCAAGACTGGGCAATTTCGCACGGCTCTCTAATGTCGTCGCCATAACAGCCTCTACATTTTCCGGTATAACCCGTTTGGAAACGCTAGCTAGCAATTGAATATGTCGTTCCGTTCCTTGTACATATGTATGATGGAATTTTTGGATCATTAAACGGTGGATCATCTTGATTTAAATATTCTTTCAAAAGTTAAAACAAACGTATCTCTCTGTGTATTGTGAACTTGTGCTTCTATCCATATCTTCTTGAACCGGTGGCGGTGCGTATTTTGAATCATCGGGATCTTGGTATGTTGGCATTGATGACATAGACGTTGCTCCTTGCTCTTCAGTTTCCATCATAAATGCATTCATTGTTAGTCTTCTCTGATTATGTTGATCGTGCATGAACTCTTTGAGGCGTTCGGGAACCCAGCCGCATGCACATGGAGCTGCCTTCAAATCGCATTTACATGTTCCAATGTAAAAAATTGTTTCCAGAGATTTTACATACTCTGTAAATTGTTGGGTGTTGTTTCTTCTCTTGATTTGCTCTTGATACTTGTCAAGCAATTTATTCAATTTACCAAGTTTTTCCCAAATTACAATCAACTTATCTTGTACTTGAATAGTGAATGATTTATGGGAAGACCTTTTTTGTTCTGTTTTAGCACGTTCGCTTAAGTAAAAATAATATCTCATGATATCCAGATGGGTTGGTAAATTAAGATCAGTCAAATCTGTAGACACACCAAAAACAGTAACATCATGCTTGGGTATATGACTCATTGGGTTTTCGATAGTTGTTGATGTAGTTGCTTCATCTTGCGGTGTAGAGGATTGTAAACTTTTTGATTTGGAATGGTCACCTCACTTATTTTTGTTTTTTGAAATACCATAGTGGTTATTGCTTTAGTTCTCCTCACTTTCAGAGGTAATAAGAATGAAATGGTAATTTCAATTCTATTTCAAAATTTTCCCTTACCCAAAAGTTCGACCCAAATTGGGGGACATCAGAATTCGTTTCAGAGGTATGGTTCCTTCGGCAAAGTTTCTTATTTTGATCCCTAGAATATGATTTTCATAGAGCAATGGGCGATTTTTTTGCCTCCCCACAAATCGACCCGGCCTAATATATATATATATAATACTGTGTACATTGTATGCGATGGTCGACACATGTCCACACAAGCATCCGACGCATGCGCACCTATGCCGGTTATCGCCATGCCAGTAGTAAATCGCACAATTTATGGACCGCCGCCGCTGCATCGTTCCACTTTAAATGGTGGAACGATTTACGAGCTCCTTAGTTGGCGAAAATTGCTCTTACTTGCTCTTACATGGTTGGTTGTTGGCAATTTTCTTGCGCCGCTCGCAATGGCCTCACTAACGACTCGCACTTAAACTGATGTTCATTTCACTTTAGTCGCCGAGCGTTTGGTTTGGCTCCGCGATTTTTATGGCATGACGGAACACAGTGCTGATTAGAAAAGTAGTGAAGTATCTCATCGAAATTGGACTATCAAATAATTGCCTACACAGAAAGCAATTATGATGCACCTGCTGCATGCGAGTCTCATGCAAAAAGCATTCCACGGGAGCAAATTTACACAGCTGCCAAACAGAATGCCAAACCGTGTTTTGCGTATGTTTGTGTGTGCGTGTATCCCTGTGCAAATTAGCGTCAGGTTACAGCATGTTTGATTGCAAATATTGCTGCTTGTGGAATGCACAAATACACAGGTATTTGATTGCACAATCATGGATCCTCTTCGAGGCATGCAATTAATAATGCTTACCAATGCAACCAACTCAAAAACATATACACCTATATATGTATGTATATATGTATGTGTAAGCACCTGGAACGAAATTTAAATCAAAATTATGCATTGGCCAACACCGTCAACCGGCCAACCATTTGCCGTATTGTATTTTTCTCGTGGCCAACACTTTATTGATATTCAATGCGCAAACACGCACCGCAGAGCTGGAAAATATTTTTATTTCATTGCCACTCTCGCCGCTGCCGCCGCGCACCGCACCGCAGCGCTTTTCTTTTGTAGCCCGCGGTACTTTGTCAACACGGCGCACACACACAAACGCATGCGCAACATTGGAACCGCAGGAGAGTGCAGTGGAAAAGCAGCGTGGCGAATAAGCTAGGCACCGAAGACAAGCACAAATCAAAGAAAAGACAAATACGATTGTTTATATGTATGTATCTACAAATAGTAGATACGACTACAAAGGCAGAGTGGACTTGAGTTCTGCGGTGGTGGAGTCGGTGCGTCGCGGAGAAAGCAGCAACCACAAAGTAGTGTTTATTTTGACTAGTCGCCCGTTGCCGTTGGTTGTTTTCAATGTTGTAGTTGTTGTTGTGTCTCGACTGTCATCACTCGCACTGCCAGCACAAAACAACAAGGCAGATAACAGCAGCGTAGCAACTAATGCCGTCGCAACCATTTAGCAGTCAAAGTGACAGTCATATATAAATATGTAAGTGTCTGTGCATCTCTCTGCGTGTGTATGTGTGTGTGTGTTAGCGGTTGCCTTTGGCGAACGTGCTCATCACGTTTATTTGCCATTTGCCAAGGCGTTTATGTGCGTCTAAAATATGAGTTGTTGTCACTGTTTATCCGCACTTTTCTATTAAGCATAAACGCTGGTGTGTCGGCCACGTCGCTCTTCGATTTTAATTCTTGACACGACAACATGCAACAACAAAAGTGGTAAATAAATACCACGAATGCAATGTGACAACGCAAATAAGCAGTAAACAAATAAATGTTTTCAACAAACCCAGCAAATGCGTGAGTCTGCATATATTTTCCGCACGGACATTTATCCTCGAAGTAGTGAAATTCCCTTTTGCGATGCGACATTTTCATTATTGTCTGTGCAACACATGTATGTATGGATATGCATCCTCAAAGGACTCACCGAAGGTATCAGAAATCTTCTATTAACTATTGAAGAGGATTCTCACAATAACTAGTCTTCAACAGCAGAGATTTGACATTCATAAATACATATTTTCGACTGTAATATCACTTCTAAATCTTTGTTTCTAAAAACATACTTCATTTAGAGCTTAAAAATGATAAATACGTTTTGATTTTTCATCATTATAGAATTAGGCAGTAGCAAAGTTAATTTTCATATTTTTGCAAACCTGCTGTCAGCTCTGTAACGTAATAGGTAACGAAAAAAACTCTGACGAAAGTCAAGCAAACGTTTGTTCCCATCCGAAGTATTCGTAAAACGTATAGCGACTGATTGAAAAATGCTAACAGCGAGATCAGCTCGGAAAAAATCAGCTCGAGGCTGAAAAGTGATGGTTCGGAACCATGCAGTGAGGAAATAGAGTGAAATCAAAGAGATTGCCTTAACAGTGTTATATCTTCGAAAAGATTTTATAAGGTTTTAGGGTTCATGTAAAAAGAAGCCTATAGTTCTGCAAAATAATTTTAGAAATAATAAATTTAATAGTACGAAAAATTTTTAAGTTCATATTAGCTGTCATCGATTGGTCACTTCTCTGCTCGCTATCTTTGGGCGCTGCTCACCTGTCAAAAATTTTACATGTGAAAGCAACAACAAAGTTATCTAGTTGAATTCGTGCAGGAGAGTATACGGATACCACATTAAAAATTCGATCGTCGCTTGCTGAGTGCTGCCAAATTTTGCCTTACATAGTCCACATATGTGGACAATGAATGGTAAAAACGACTCAAAGGAAAAATTGTTGACAAAAATTACAATACACAATAAATTAAGTTTAATTAATTAAATAGAACGTAAGGCATAGACGCATCTCGAAACAAAGGGATGACAAACAAGTAAGGAAAGGCTAAGTTCGGGTGCAACCGAACATTTTATACTCTCGCAATTTATTGAAGAAATTTAACCAATATGCGAAATAAAGCTCATCGTATTTTTGAAAAACCTGTAATTAGGTATATGGAAATGTTATGACCCGATTTTAATAATTTTTGGAACAGGGACACACTATTAGAAGAAAACAATTTCCTCTGAATTAAATTGAGATATCTGAGAGATTTACCCATATTTTCGGTTAAAATTTATCCTTAGGCGCTGAGTTCAACATGTTCGATAGGCCTTGGCCTGGGGCCTTGAAAAGTTATGGTCCGTTTTCGACAATTTTTTCACAAGTGAAGCCAGAGATGATATGCACTAATTTTGTAAAGTTTTATTCCGTTATCTTCATTGGTTCCTTATGTTTACATTATAAAGTGAAGGAATAAGATGGATTTCAAAATTGAGTTACATGGGAAGTTGTCGTGGTTGTGAACCGATTTCATCTATTTTCCACACGTGTCATCAGGGTGTCAAGAAAATATCATATACCGAATTTCATTCCAATTTTCACTTTTAGTAATTTTCAACCTAACCTTTGTATGGGAGGTGGTCGTGGTTATTATCCGATTTCAACTATTTTCATGGTGTGTGGTGGGGTACGTAAGAGAACCGACTGCAGAAAGTTTGGTTTATATAGCTTTATTAGTTTGCGAGTTAAATACAAATAACCGATTTGTGGGCGGGGCCACGCCCACTTCCCCAAAAAAATTACATCCAAATATGCCCCCTCCTAGTGCGATCCTTTATTCCAAATTTTACTTTTATATCTTCAGTTATGGCTTAGTTATGACACTTTATGTGTTTTTGGTTTTCGCCATTTTGTGGGCGTGGTCCGATTCCGCCCATTTTCGAACTTGATCTTCTTATGGTGCCAAGGAATATTTGTGCCAAGTTTCGTCAAGATATCTTAATTTTTACTCAAGTTACAGCTTGCACAGACGGACAGACGGACAGACGGACGGACGGACAGACATCCGGATTTCAAATCTACTCGTCACCCTGATCACTTTGGTATATATGACTCTATATCTAACTCATTTAGTTTTAGGTGTTACAAACAACCGTTAGGTGAGGTCCAAATAAGCATCTCAAGTGATACAGACATATTTATACTTATTCAGAATATTTAAAGCAGATTTCTTGAGAAATACATTAATCCAATAAAAATTATAAAAACATATCGGTGTCAAAAAAGTGACGAAATCAATTTTCTTGGATAAAAAGTGAAGTCAAATCACAAATATCTTTAATGAGATCGGTTATAAATGTTTCAAATGTTTAGCTAAATGCTTTTTGGTTACTTCTCGTGTAAGCGTTTATGGATGGCACCTAAGCAGAGTAAATCACACTACCACAAAGTTTCCCAGAACCCAGCAGCGCTTATTTGCATAATGAATTTTATCGCCGTTTTCATCGAATTTGTTTTGCTAATGAGCTTATAAATAGTCGCACTGAAAGCTTTCACGTCTGGCATACAATTCAATACAAAAACAATTTAATAATCAAAAAGAAATATACAAATCTTTCAATACAAAATCCATATTAATGTCTGCGCGACGCTCGTCTCTTTCAGCAGCAACAGTCATTAATTGGCTTTGGGAGCAACGAAAAGAATATATTTACATATACAACAACAACAACAAAGACGGGCATCAATAGTGATTTTGAAAGTGCGTTGATATGCGGTAGAGTGTCTTCTTATTACTCTCCCTTTCTTATTGAAATTTAATTAAGTGCAGAGGAATTCTGCTTCCCACTTCATAAATCAAATATATCCGAGTGCATCTGTTGCATATCGTTGCACCGACAATAATGCGTTTCCCCTCATTTTCCGAGCGATTGCTAAGCGACATTTCGTGTAAATATTTACTTCGCCAATGCATGCACACAGTTACAGACAAGTGCAACATATGTACTTGTGTCACTCTCACTGCAGTTGTAACGCAACAATTGCATGTGGAAAAGAATTGTCAGACCATACGCTCTCGTGGTGTGACAATTCTCCCCTTATGACATTTATCTACATTAAGTATTACTGCATTCAAGCGTGTGGGTTTGCGGTTGCAAGAGGGCGCTTAAGATACATATGTCAATGCCGTACGTATATTCGTTGACAACTGAAGTTTCCACTGCTCTTTGGAGAAGAGTTTTATTCGTATGAATATCCTTCGATTGTCTGTGAGAAGAATTTCGCTCCCCTGAAGTTCTTTACAACCGCACCCTAAGTCAATTGAAATCGCTTGGTGCGTGGGAATCGGGGGTAAGGCGTTGAGTACAAATATTTACTAGTTCATAAAGTTCAATGCTAACTATGCGCATATGTTCTAACATTACATTTAGACAGACTAACATTGTTGGGAACATTCATTGATATTAATAGTCGGCAGAGCGAACAGACGTTCGTCCTTAAAGCCAGTCAATCGCACTTTTCACTGTTCTCTCACTTGTCACCAATGCATTTGATTCATTTCTAATAAATAAATCTGCTTGAAAAGTAAATATTAACTAATAGTTGCGGCCTTTAATCGGAAAATTAATTTTCTTAAACACATAAAATGACTTTTCCCACTCATATTGGTTGTAATTACGCTAGGGGACTCTGCTAACAACTTATCATCTGTCGATCAGTCGCTGTAACGATTATCAAATCACTTCCAAAATCGGTAAAAAAGACATTGCTCTGGTGGACCCCTGAAGCCTTTCCTGTTATCTTACTAAAACTACAAACATTTACGTTGAGATTTAATTTGAACCACAGACTCTTTGTGAAATCGAATATCTGTATTGGCAGACACGATCTTCGCGCTTTGCGTCCCATTAAGTACTTTAACCTCATTAACGCCTCAAAACTGACCCCGATCACCGTGTCAATAGCAAGCAAAAGTTTGGTCATAATTAGCTATCAGCAGAGCTACTTCAAGCCGAAGATTGCCTGTGGTTTTCCCAACAGTTAAATTGCACCAATTAGGTGTCATCTTCCAGCGGCAACGAATTCGCCAACCGGTCATGCCGATCGCAGTGAACTCAGTCATGCACTTTACTTCGTGCCTATCTATCTACACCCTATGTACGTATGAATATACCCGAACTGAAGTCAGACAATCGCATTCGCACTCACCTGATCGCGCGCCAATTGGAACCACGTCTTGATGATCAGCGCCAAACGAGTGTCGTGATAATTTTTCGTTGTCTTGACGCTAATGAAAATGTCATCGAGTTCAGTGATCGGCGGCTGTGGCGTCGCCGTAACGGCGCGCTGCCACAAGTCGTGCAGTAGCTCACCGTTACGACTGCGACGCGCCAGATCGTCCAGCCGCGCCGCCGCCGTCGCATCTTCCTCGTTTACTTCGATGTCGGAGAAATTGAAACTTTTTATGTCCTTGCGAATGATGTAAGATGTTTGTGTGTGCGCACCCACGGCTGCACGCGAGGGAACGAACGGGGGTGGCGCAGGTGCGACCGCCGCCCTCGCGTTCGCCGTTTGATGGGCTGGCTGCTTTGAATGCAGCTCAGCTTGTGGCAGATTCTTCACATGTTTGTGTTGTTGTTTATGCTCAAATTGTTTTTGTTCGACGGAAGATGTGAGCTTTTGTTGTTGTGGACTCTTCGAATTACGCAACGATTTGGACTGCACTTGCGTCTGCTGCGCTGTCGCTACAATTCTACTCGTGGAAGACAGCGCCAATGCGGCGGGAGCTGGAGCGGTTTGGGTCTCGAGCACGTAGTGCTTTTGCGTCGGCAGCTGCTGCAAAGAAGAAGGAGAAAATAGAAGAATTAAACGATGCAATTAAGTACTGACGATTAAGAGTTGTAAATGCTGTGTACATATGTGTGTGACTGAGCGCAGGTATGACTTGAATGTGGGCTGTGAGTAGGCCGCCTCTTTAGCTGACAATTTAAGTGCGAACTGCCAGCTAGGCTAACAGAGCTTCTGGTCATCTGGTTCTTTACGCCGATTTTTAATTTATTTCGTAGAAGCAGAATCCCTTACCAGAAGGCAGTAGCGCAACCCAACGCCTCCGCGCCACTTAACGAAGATGCATATCGCATCGCGCTCAACTGCACTAGCTAAGCAAACAGCAACAAACATAAGTGCACATGTATACGCACAGATATATGTATGTCGGATACGCAGGGAATCGCTTGTGCATTTCGTATGCGTTTACCTACTTGCGCACGTTTCCTAAAAACCCACACGCATGCGCATTGCATGGCTCTGCAAGGCTTCGAGCGGAAGATCTTGGGAGCAGATAGTCGTACGTTGACACAAATGCGTCATACATATTTAATTGTGTATCTATATGTATGTGCCTTGGTTGATCTTCAGAAAGTGTGTGTTGTGCAACTCGAGATTGATGTTGCTTTTGTTTTATTGCCATTGTCGCCGTGAGACGTGCGCACTGACAGCTCGTTCACGGAATCACTCAGCTCAGTACAAATGTACGCTTTTATGCAGAGACAGACACTTTTATATCCTATTTGAACTGGTGCAAGTCATTTCCATTTCAAATCATAAAAAAATAAACGATCTTAAGATTAGGTTGATTTTTTTTTTAATTTAAAGTGGTATACCGAGATGGGTTTCTTGAAAGTATTTTGAAGTTAAATTATTCGGATTTGTTCAGATAGTATATTTTTCTCTGAACGTACTCGCAGTAGTTATAGTTATAGATAGGGAAGAAGATTTTTATCGTTTCTGAACTACAAATTTAACCATCCTAATTAAATTTTTGTATTAAGTTCTAATACCCGTTATGTCTCGAATACTCCCTTTTATTAAATTCACCTATGTATGTATATAGCTTGTTTCTTGTTTTGAAAGAACAGTGCTTAAGTAGTACTGACAGGAAAAATGAACTCCGCTTACTGTCAAAAGAATGATATATATTTCGATGCTATTGCCCGCATTGATTGGAGTAACGTTGTCGATTGAGAATCGAGCGATTAAAAATCCGGGTGCTCTCTCATTCAGTAGACCCGACAGTCTTGAGAACGATAGAACTGTAACAGTCTAGAAGATATTTTTGAAGAAGCGCAATTGTTTTTTTAATTATAGAAGAGAACGGTTATCCTTCTCTTCTATCTATGTATATACATATACTATATATCAACATTGTTCAACCTTTGTTTGAGTTTATATGTTAGAATGCACTAGGTGTGTATAACCATATCTATTGTTAGTACATAATCACCGTTGAATGTACTAATTGTTTCATGACTATTGCTTTGTTTATGATTTGTGTACAAGGCGCATATATACTTTTTTATTTTATCTCCACTTTATGTGGGCAGTTGATAAGAATCTTCCACGAAGACGCTATACACGCTTGTACTCGTGCAAACTCATATGGAGGCCTCGTCTACAAAGCAGCAATACTATACTAGGTAGGTGTGTTTTATCTAAGTACATATGCATCTACTTGGCCCACTCAAGTGCAAACACTGCCTAAATGTACACTCAACCGAAAAAAAGCATCAAAATAAGTGATAACGAAATGAGTAAACAAACGCCACAAAGGTGCATTCATCCGACATACAAATGTGAAACGAAAGGTACTTTTCACACACGCCCATACACTCATACATACATATGTATATCATAAAAGTATGTTTACAGCACTTCAAAGCGAGCCCAGCGCTCGCATTTCATTTTTTATCGCTTCTCAGAGTTTGTTGCAACGCGATTCAAGGAATACAACAAGCAAAGACAACAACAACAGCAACTAAGTGTATATCTGTAGGTGTGTGTGTGGATGCCACACTGTTTGGCAGCAGCAGCTTTTGATTAATTTCTGCTGATAACAGGTTCATTTGCTTTGCAGCGCTTCAACACTACTCACTTCACTCGCATTGTGTTGTTGTTTAATTGTTGTTTAATTTGTAAATAGCGCGCACACGCATGCGCAATGCGCTTGTTTAAGTACCTTTATAGGCGGACCCAGCACATATGTATGTGTATGCGGCGAAAAGACGGCTCAGAGCAGATATGATGTATGTCTTTAAACATGTTTGCTGATTAATATGAAAATATAAATTATATGTCCAAATGTACATATTTGCAGTTATACAAGTTTTGATCCGGTAACTTTTGGCATCCTAACTGAAATTGTACAACTTTCCATTATCGTCCATATAATCGCCTTCATTGTGGTTGTGTCAAGCCTACGTCTACTTAAGGCTTCAACACGTACGTACACTTAATTGTTTATTTCTTTTATGTCAGCATTTCTTTAGAAGTTGTTACACATAAAACGCAACGTGTGTTCCAAATATGAACTCTATTTTTGTGTAAGCGGCACATTAAACGTGCCATCGCCGTTTAGTATGAGCCGCACGCTGTCATCTCAAGCCACAGACGCGACTACGCAACACAGATTTTTATCTCCGCTTATACATGCCTACATAAGAATTTGCATGTATCACATTTGTGTTTGTCAACGAATTACCTTCATGAGCTGAAACAATCATTTCGCATTAGTCGCCACACCCAGCCAATACACGTTTTAAACGATGCCCAGCCCTCCGTAACAGGCCAAAACAACTGGCAACCAACAATTTTTGACCGTAGCTTCTATTTATCTCAATATGACCTCCAAAAACCTACAAAAAATTAAGATTCCAAATACCTAGGCTCCGAAAATACCAACTGATCTTAGATTATTCTTGTGTAAGTAAAGTTAACTAATCTCGAATTCTTTTCAGACAGAGTCTTAGAGTTTGTCATTTGTAACAATTAGAAACTTCAGTATTTTATATATTTAATATAAACCACAATCTTCACTAGATCAAGATAGATGCCTTGGGCACGTTCCATAAAATTATTTACAAAGAATTGTGATTAAACTTTAAAGGAATACCTCGGAAAGCAAGTATGGAACACTTTTAACATATTTGGTTCAAAATAAATTCCATGATATTAGGCAACAATTTATTTATAATTATCCGAATAAATTTGGTTTCTGTAATAGCAGCGTTGTCTTTAATTTTTAATATTTGCTATATTTTAAAAACCACTAAAAGGGATACAACAAACAAAAATTTTAATATTACACCCCTATTGGGCATCTATGCTAGACCAAGTATAGTTACCGACAGGTAACTGTATACCAATTGCCTGTAGTATTTTGCGAGTTTTTAGCTAGAAGAATGTTCAACGTTATCTGTAAAGAAACTGTGTATACTTTATTATTTATTTACGAATGCTTCAATGGAATAATTGGCCAAAATATATCTCCTTAAAATTAATTGCTTTATGAAAACGTATTGTACTTAGTTTCAAGGTGTTGTAATCATTTAATAAATGCTTCCAAAAATGTAAACCCAGGATTGCTATCTGCATTTCCAACTATACCGATATCAATAGCCAATCGCAATGCAAAATTATATCTCAAAGCAACTATACTAGCAACTATACTCCACTAGCCTTAACCAATTGGGGTGTAGATTTAATGGGTGTCCTCATAAGAGTAGTCGTACCACCTAACAACCTATTTTGATGCATGCCTACTATCTGACAACAAAACTAAGGATTCTGTTTATCCTTAGTATGTATCTTGACTACACATTTAGATATATTATATAATAAATAATCCTTTTTGCTAACGCTTTGTGACAATCTAATTATGATTCAAAATAATGAATGTAGAGTCTCCATTTTTATATACATACATACATACACACTTGTTCAAACTTATAACTTTTAAAAACCATATGTATAAGAGCAACTATTTCTTGACTTGCACTTAGATATCTTCTTTTTCATCTCATGAAACCAAAAATAAATTTGCTCAACTTTGATGGAAGATTTCAACAAGCATCAGAATGAAATTGCTCACGTTCCATGCTAAAAAAAATATTTTTTAAATCTAAATGAATAAGTCACCAAAGCAGTTGTGCTTTACAGTTTTGAAAGTCAACTTTGACAACTTCAGTTCAGTAAGCGACTTTCAGGTAGACACTTCGTTAGGTCTCGTATATGTGTGTGTAGATATTTATGCTTTAAAACTCGTTTCGTTTGCCGTAGCTAAAAAGTGCGACAATTAACGATCATATCAGTCGCTTAGCCCAGGGTATTCTAGTGCGTGACTTGTTGCTGGAATTCCTCGTTGTATGTAAAAAGTTACCGGTGCAAAGAATTTTGTTATAAACAATAACACCTAAAATATATTTAAACTGCTTGAGTGCTGTTTGCAAAACAAAAAATTCTCAGTTATCTGTTGTGATTGAATTAGAATGTCAAACGTTTATGGATTTTAGTAATTTTTATTTTCAAGACGTGGTACCTTAGATAATGCATAAAACTTGATAATTGCACTGTGATAGTTTTTTTCAAAAAAAAAAGACAAGACCAAATTCGACGGTTTCCCCCTATTTCAAAGGGTAAATTAAAATATTGACGAAACGTGAGGGAAAAAACATTAAAAAAAAATGGATTAAATTTCAGTTTTTTCGACATATTGGCTATAAGGACACAAAAACATTGATTTTGGGGTTTACAGTCATCTAAGAACTTAAAGGCGGACTTATTCTGAGAAGCTTTGCCAAAGAAAATTTACCAAAAAAGTCAAAATTAAAAAGTTAGAGACCGAAGAAAAATGTGCCTTTCTCTTACAATGAGCAACTATGATGAAAATCTTCAACAAAAATATTTTTATGAAACCATGATTGTAACTCAAAAAAGTAATGATGCAGTTCGATTCGTAGGGCCCGAAATAGGGGGAAACCGTCGAATTTGGTCTTGTCTTTTTTTTTTGACTATTACAGTGTTATAAAATGCTTTGAAATATATATTTTCCCAATAATACAGTTACAGGCTTGAACTAATAATAAAGGGATGTATTACTCTTATGAATGTGGTCCTGGAAGGCAATTAAAATTACTTTTCTACAACAATATCTAGTAAAAGGGTTGATCTCAATTAGTGATGAGCGATATTGCTATTTTTGAATCACTGTGATTTCAGTGATTGCTATTTTTAAATCTCTGTGATTTTATATTACTATTGCGATCACAACAAAAGAAAAACGAATTTATAAGAATTTATACTCCACTTTTTTTTAATTTTTTACATTTACATTTTTATTAAATTTAACAATATCCAATATTTACCTGCTTTTGTAATCATTATTAATTAATTAATAAATTTTAGGTACATCTAACTGCTTTTGTAATCACCATACCCAGAATTATCAAAATCACAACTAAAATTTCTACTGTGATCACCGAACAGTGATTGCTACTTTCGAACTGATATTGATACTAAACAGTGATTGCTACTTTCGAACTGATATTGTTACCGAACAGTGATTGTTATTTTTCGAACTGCTAGTGCTACAGTGATTGAATTAGAATCACTGAACTGCTTCTGTTCCAGTGATCGAACAAAAACACTGAACTTCTCTATAGCTACTATGATCGAACTCAAATTACTGAACTGCAATTGCGATTGTAAATCTCTGACACTGATAACAGTTGCTATATGTGATTTTTCAATCACAGTGAAAAAATCACCGGTAGTGAAATCATCACAAATCTCAATGATCTTTGGCAATATGAATACATTCAAAGTTTATTATACACCAGATAAAAAGGCTTAGATCTTAGCACATGGATATCTACACACCTGAGTCCAATCCGCAATCCGCTGAATAGTTGTTGCATGGTGAAAATCGGACGACTTTTCAAAACACAACAGTCAGCCGGCTAGAAAATTTTCAGATTCTCATGGAATTATTTTAATTCACTATGTCGAACATAGTAGAAGAATCAATAATAATATTATTGTGAGCTATTGCATCGATTGGACGCCGTGGTCAAAGTTGGACCAGATTGTTCGACCAAAGGCTTTTGAACGGCAGTTTAGCACACTGATCGGAAAATTAAAACATTTGTATTTTGACTTCTTGCTTTTCACTTTTGCACTTCAGTTAAGACTTACGGCCGGATGTTCAAAAATAAGTTTGAATACGAAATCCAGGCTGAAATGTTATAGATACACACATACATACATACATGAAAATTAAATATTCCAGGCAGTTGCGACAGTTTTACCAGTTGCTAACACCTCAACATAATTACATATACACAAACATATGTGCATATATACATCCTCAGGGCATTTTCGTATTGAAGTAAGTAGTTACACGTGTAAGTCACTAAAGAAGTAGCGTATTGTTGACACTTGAAAGTTTTCTATTACCGCAACATTAACACTTTCACACAGCAGCAACTTGCCGTACTCAGGTATGTGTGGACTACTGGTGTTTATCTGGGAGCAGCAGATAACTGTACGTGCATTGGCCGCGCAAGCAATTCAAAGGAAAAGTGAGTGGTGTAAACAATGCGGAAACATGACGATGGGCAGCGGCGGACAAACCGAAATACAAATAAAACTGACTTTTAGGAAGCATTAATTAACGGCTTTTAGGTCGAGCTTTGGCGGCAGCGGCTGGAGGCGACTCGCCGTTTTTATAATGGACTGCGGACGGGCGCGTACCCATTTGTTTTTCGTAGAGTTGTGTGTGTGTGTGCAGTCCATTTGCCGGTAAACAAGTAACGACGGTCATTGGTGCAAACACCACTTGGCTGAGCTAATAGCAGTCGAAGCAAACAAAAAACAACAACGAAAGACAAAAATGAAAAACAAAAAACGGTGTTGATAGCAAAGTTGCCGCTGCGCAACAAGTTAAAAACAAATTTCAGCTAAACAATAACAACAACAACAGCTGTAGAGCTAATAAACACAAGTACAGCCAAAAGACAATGGTCAGAGACAACAAACAAGTCGCGCTGTCTGAATGTTTACGGCGAACGGCGAACGACGGCGGAGTAGGCGCGAGCAAATGAGCTCGACTAGCCGGCGGCAAGAAGAGCAGAGAGCAGAGAGCAGAGAGCGGGGGCACACAGTGGGGGTCGCGCGGAATGTTGTACAAATTCAAGCTTCCTTATTTGTTTACGGATGCTGGAGCGGTGGCATGCAGCTGCCCGTAAAAGGTACGAATGGAGGCGAGGTAGGAACGCCAACGATTCCAAGCTGCAGCGCCGCAATAATTATACAAGCAAGTCACAAAACAACACAAGCTCGTATGTATTGTAAGCGGGTATAAGCATGTGTGTGCAGGTTTTCAAAAGAATCCATAACAACAATGTAAAACAGCAATTTTCATGTACGAGAGCAAACCGTTTCGTTTGTTATTGTTGTTGCTGTTGCTGTTGCTGTGGGGTTTACAGTCTCATTTTCAGACGAGCAAACGTTGCTGTTTGTAAATGTTGTAAACAACACTTAGTAGCAATGGCAACAAATGCCAACAACAACAACGACAACGACCGAACAGCGAAAGAGCAAATGAGCAAACGGCAATAGCTTTTCCTTTGTTTTCTTACTTCGTTGTGGCACGTCTCGGCCAATGTGCCAAGTGTCGTTGAGTGAGCTCCGAATATTAGTTTCGCGGAACAACTTCTTCAATGCCCACTTTTCCAGAGTACAAATATTTCACTGTCAGCGGAAGCGCTGTAGCGTCTTCTTTGCAAAAAGGGTACCCATATATGTATATATGCAGAACGCTTGGTTTGTGTCAAGATGACAGGTGTCCCAACTTGTCAGCAATAAACCAACTCAAGTTTAGCTTGTTGCAATTCATTTTTGCTTGGCTG
Source organism: Zeugodacus tau (assembly GCA_031772095.1). Classification (NCBI taxonomy): domain Eukaryota; kingdom Metazoa; phylum Arthropoda; class Insecta; order Diptera; family Tephritidae; genus Zeugodacus; species Zeugodacus tau. The sequence continues at coordinate 35,607,194 of CM062653.1, read as the reverse complement.
AAACAAACAGTAAAAGTAGATTTTCTCCTGGTTAGCTGAATCTTTAAATATTCGAGCGAGTAATTCAAACTTCTCGACCTGCATAAATAAAATGGAGTCGTCATTTACGAAGAAGTTTAATTCAAGAGCTTTTTTTTAACTATTAAGGCTTAGTTTCGTAGAAACATTTCCATCTAGAAACTACAGCGAACATTATATAAATTTATAAATCATAAAGAACTGAATTCGATTAGAGTCGACTCATCTTATTCAAAACTCAACCGAGCTAATGGCTAAGGTTTACATCAGGCACAGGTTAGGCTATATTGGGTACAAGACTAATCATGGAGACGGAGTTCACGCGTTTCTCACTTCGCCAGTGTGAACATCGGTCTCTGGTGAAGCAAATCTAGGTGCGAATCAGCAGATCCTCATGTATGGAGTTTCGGAAGACCTAAAATCACAGTTATACACTGACTGACATTCGATTTTAACTATTATCAATTAATGAGTCCTAGATACTTTCCAAGTAGTTCTTTCGAATTAGTAGTGAAGTAAGGTCGAACACAATTCCATTTGACTAAGTCACGAGAAATTGCAGAGTTAACTGACCACCAGCTCATACCCACAGGCGTTTCGCTAAGTGGCATTTAATCCACTCCAAAAAGCAATTGATTATCTCCAAAACCAGCTACAAGAAATGTCTTGAACCAAATAATCTAGATTATGTTAAATTAGGTACAAGTCTGATCATCGAGATTAAGATCCCGTGATCATTCATTCATTAAAATGCCTAAAATACCCAGTAATACAGAAGTTTGTCTAGTTATTTCGGATGTAATAAACTACACGGTACTCGCACATCCCATTAGCGAAATGCCCTGTGCATTACTGCGAATTACCTCGCATTATGATGACAAGTTGAAAGCTACAAAATATCCTAATGACTTCACACAATGATCGCGTTCACCTTACCTTCAAAGACGCCCAGTCATTATCGGCAATAATTTAGTGGCGCGAAAAGCGATCGCACTCGCAAACAACAACTACCAACGAAGAATTCAACATTCTCATGTTTATGCCACCAACAAACAACCAAGGGAAATTATTCAATTTGTACACCCAACAGTTTGGCGCAACACACAACACCGAGTACACCACGATCGGCGGTCATCTATACGAGGTAACCAAGCGAACACCGAAGCATACAAGCAACCGTACATATGTATATACAATATCATTCAAAATTTATTGCCTTATCATAGTTTCAATTATTGGAACCAGTTCATTTTACGGATAACTGGCAAGGCAACAACAACTACAAAAACAATAACCATCGAACAACAGCGAGCTGCAAATTACAAGGCTGCTTAGCCAGCAACAACAACAACCAAATTAAACATTGCCTACGCACCTGCTGTTGCCATCGAGTCGCAGGTTGTGGCAACTGATTGCACCAGCGGAAAGCGCTTTGACCAGCAAGAACAAGTGCAAGCTTGTACCAAGCTCTGTAAGGGGGAAGGAGGGCGGTTGGTAAAGCATCGCCGAAGCGCTGGTAGTTCGATGTCTTCCGTATCAGAAGGCAAACTTTAAATTATGTCAATAATTTATCCACTTCAATGGCAATGGCAACAACCGACAACACTAACAACAACACGTGAAACAACGGACCGAACAATGAAACGATGACGATGATGAGGTGCACCAGCTGCCGCTGCGGCTGCCACTGCTGAGTCCCAACCAAGTGAAGTGAAGGCAGTGAGGCAGTGAAATAAAGTTGCGGCGACTAGAGTTAAAGTTGATGCTAGTAAATCGAGTCAGGAAGACTTTTGGTTGCAGTTAATGGTGCAGACTACAAGCAAGTCGAAGGAGCAATCAGGCAGCACAACTTGTAATGTGGCGAGCAAAACCAGAAAAAACCAACAGAAAACAGCAAATGGCACAAGAACCGGTGCAGCGGCGCAGTGGTCTAGAAAGGAAAGTTTGCAAGCGGTGAGCGGCGTACAGAGGAGCCGGCAAGCGTCAAGCACTGAAGTGCTGAAGCGGCAACACGATCGACTGCCAACACAACTGACTGAAGACACATTTGTTGTTATTGCTTACACCAAGGCAGACACTTGTTTAGCCGCCGTCGCCGATACACTTACTATGGTACTGCAGTTCTTACTAGTTTGGGTGCCTGTGAGCTGCCCGAGCTGTACGGCCGTTGCTTCTGCAAGGTAAAAAGTGGCGAACTGTGGCAGATTTGTGCACTTGCTGTGATGTTTCTAGCCCACAGCCGCTGCTGAACTCCCTTTCCATGCTTAACTAGTATCTGCGGCAACTCAAATACACACACTCACACGCGTATGGGGGCATGCACGTACATATGTCTGCATGAATATACTGCATTCACATAGCCGATTAGAGCTTAGCTCCGCAAGTGCGCCCGGTGAAAGAAAGGTGCGCGTTGACTTGATTTTTACAGAATAAATTACACACTACATTTGCTGGCAAAACCAACAACACCGCGTTCAACACACAAAACAAGTCGGTGGTATGCTCCTATTTCAAAGCCACACACACGCATACACACTTCTCGCGAAGTTGAGCATGTGTGTGACTCGCGTCATGCATGCAAGTATATAGTAATTGCAACAGCAACAATTATGACAGGCTACACTTAATGAACTCGAACCGTGCAACTAATCCATTTTTCAGCGGATCTCTTGCAGACTCAGCAGCAATCTGTGCACTTACGCCGTTGAAATCATTATTTATTCTAACTGCGGATAGTGTAACAGAATATTCCATATGTATACATATAGGTATAAACGGCTTGATTAAAAACTGTAAATAAAGCATTTGAAGTTTCCTTCTCAAAATAAAAAGAAAATCGTAAATGGTATTATTATAATTTGTAGAAATTCATTACACCGCAGCTGCTTCGGTTCCAATGTGGTCTCCTGCTTTCCTAATATTCGTTCACCCGAAATCGGCTCTCTCTAGCTCAACTTTGATCCACACGTCCAGGAGATCGCCAGGAATCTCGTCTCAAACTAGCCGTCATTATAAAGGGTGATCCATTTCGAGGTTCCCTACTTGAGAAACGTGAGAATATCTGCGCACCGAAGAGTTCTCTCAATAAATCCATTGAAGACGCGATGTGTGAGACCGCGCGGTGTTGTTGAAACCAAATGTCGCCGAGATCACGAGCTTCAATTTCAGACATCAAATAGTCGGTTATTATGGCGCTTTAACGGTCGCCATTGACGGTTACATTCTCATCGGCATCATTTTTGAGGAAATATAGGCGGATGATTCCACCGGCCCACAAACCACACCAAACAGTTGTTTTTTCTGAGTCTATCGTCTATTCGGTTGAATATTCGAATAGCTATTGAAAAAAGTACCTCTATTTGAATCACTTTTATATGCCACGTTTCTATATTATTACTGATATTATTATACTTTAAGTGATCTTAGCTTCAATAATATCTCAAATATCTATATTTTCAGCCATTGAAACCTATAGATGCTTAAATGGGTGTTCTAATGATAGTAGTACATCCAGTCATCGCAATTATTATCAACCGACATAATTTTCCGAACTCCTTGGTGAAGCTGCTGATTTTGAACTAGCAAACGAGCCGGCTTTTCCGTATCTCCGTACCACTGCTTCTCCCGCTGCAGATATCATTTAAACCAATATTAGCGGAGCTTCCTTCTCAGACTACACCTTCAGCAGTAGACCCGTTTCACAATAATGATGAGTTCGATTATAGCAAAACAAAGCGCCACATACGATCATACACAATCTCCGCACACATACTCAGGTGCATATGTATTTAATGCTATTATAATGCTACAGGCTGCTTGTAAGCGAATGAATGCACTAATGACTATGCCGAGGTGCGAACAAGACGAAGAAATCTAAAGCAAATAAAAGAATGCTGGAGTCCAGAGTTTCTAAAAGGAAGCAAGCGGCCAAATCGGCAGCAACTATAAACTGCTCAATTAAGTCGCACACGTGCAACAGCAGCTGCCGCACCAACAACAACAACAACAACTGCATAATTTAAGAGCAAAGCATAATAAGAAAAGAAGGAAGACAATAGCAGTAGACTTAGTCTCAACCTCAGCCTCAGCCTCAGCTACAGCATTTAGTTGGTGTGTAACCTGAGATGCTTTACTAGTCGCTGAGTGGCCAAGGCTAGTCTGCAGCAAGATTGCTTATCAGCCAAGTGGAAAGGGAACGAAAACAAACACCTAACATAGTACAACAACTAAACAGAACGTCAATGGCATAGGTGAACACAATACAAAATAATCAAACAACAATAATAGCAACAACAACAGGCTGCACTAAAGTTGATGAAAGCGAATATGTCATCAGCGCCAAGTGGCCGCTAACGGACGAAAAGCACTGGACGGAAAGAAAGGCACAGGCCACATACTGCAGGGGTTAGTGGTTGTGATTGTATTCTCTGTATTGTAAAATGTAGTTGTTGTACGGTGCATTGTGCTCGCGCTCTATGCGACACCACATTTCACCGTCAACGCCGATAAAACTAATCTAAACTATGCCGCGCGCCAGCACACCTTGTTGCAGCAGCGCATTTAACAGCTTTGCTCCTCATCTATTTCATTCAGCGTTCTTCTGCGTTGGGTCATCAAAGGGCTCTTTCAATTCAGCTCGAAGAAAAGATGAGGGAAATTAGAAAAATGCAGTAATCTTAAAAGAGTTGTTTTTGTTGCGCTTTAATCATTGTTGGTGGCTACCATTTTAGAAATGTTGTCGCGGTTGTTAAGGGAATGCTTTAGATATGCAAATTGCGCGGCCGCCTCTGTTCGGGCAACACGAATTTTTCATGTTGCATTTCACTTTAATTGCCCAGCTCCGTTGGCGTCCCACCAAGGTGGAGGTATGTCTGTATGTATGTAAGTGCACATTGATCAGTGTAAAAGAAAGTTATGACTTTTTTCGTGTAAGCCGAGTCAGCGCAGTGCCACCGCCGGTTTTGTTTTTGAATTGCGACCAACTGGTATTTTGTTTATTAATATGTATAAAGGTATTTTCTCTTTAACGGTTAATTGGAGAACATGTACTTTTACTTCATCTGTTTCCGTTGTGTTGCTGCATTGTTGGTATATTAATAAAACAACAAAAACAGCTGTTTTGTATATAAAAAGTGCCTTGGTTTTCCCATTCGAATCATTATGTGACGGTGTAGTGATAAATTATAGTATATATAGTATAAGCTGGACAACGACCATCAATGCAGCTACTTTTTTCTAGTGAGTTGAACTATCGTTAGAAATATAAAAAAGCAATATTTCGCACTTGCATCGAAGCGAACCAGATTCCGATTTTTCGTAACAATTTCGGCGCCACCGGATGGGTTTAAGGCTCAAAGAAATATCGATTGAGTTTTCAAAAATCTACTCTCGCAATTTGAAAACATAATTATAAGTATGGGTCAAAAATTATTGAGTCCCTAATTATTGGAGAAATGTTATATGTGTTCTTATTAAAAGCCGTATTATATAATATAATAAATATCTACATTACCTTCAGTCTGGCTAAAAGAAGTTAGTACATATATAAGAAACTACGAAGTTTTTTATATTCAATGTTTGGTGGCCATGGTAAGCAATAAACAGTTTTCGACCGATATTAAATCAAGGTGCCAATTATCAAATGCACTATTTTTCCGAGTTTAATTCTGATAACATTGTCGGCTCCTAAGTTATCAAATTCCTAAGTCAAATAAGCTGACGGCCCTCAAAATTAGGTTGTAATTTTTAATAAGGGAATGATATAGACGAAATAGTCTGAAATATGAAATATTCCCCCTTAAACACCGTTGAGATCTACATCCACTTTGGACAGATTCACAATTGTTCTGAACTAAGAAAAAAGTAAAAAAAATCGATAAGTTACTGAAAGCATTATTTCTTTGAAGTCAGGAGAGTTATTTTAATATAAATATATATACATATATTTATATATTTCGAATGTGGAGAACTTGAATTATTTCGGAATTTAAATTTCTTAAATTATTTAAAAATAATTAAATTCAAAAGAGAACACAACTTTGTCTCAACACATCAAACAAATGTTGCTACAATAACAATCCATATCAAATTCAAATTTCTCTTTCAGCGTTTTTCATTATTGGCCAAATTAATGGTGACCATGCGTGTATGAATGTATATGTATATTTTATCTGCAATGTTTAAATTTGCATGATTTACACATATCAATTTTGCCACATGTCACTGATATACGATTTCGTATTTATTTGCATATTTTCCGCACTTCACCAACACAAGCAACCAAAAAACTGACGTACATAATCCCACGAGCAGTTACATGTGTCCACATATACCTATGTGTAAATAAATATATTTGTAGTAAAAGCAAACACACAGAATACGTATTCCGGTAGTTGGACGACAGGTAAATGTACGACAGCTTGATTGATTGCAAATACAACATTGTCGTGCAGTCGGTTAGTCACTCAGAGCGAAGTACATGACAACTGCTTACTTTGAGCACAAAAAGAATAGGATTAAAACCTCATAGATAAAGCCACGCGGAGTGATGCAACGAAGTCGAACTTAACATAGTGAAATAATAATAATTAATTTATTTCTAGTATTAACGGTAGCCAACCTCATCATCCTTCTATTTCTGCGCAGAGCTTCAGAATCGAATGTTAGAGTAAAGGTCGGGATTCAAGCTATAACAACCGGAGCTCTGAAGCAAAGTATATCAGCAGTGGGTTGAAGAGTGGAGCGTCACTCCCGAATTAAGCTAACAAAAATGACAATGTCTAAAGTGAAGTATATAAATCTGCAGTTATGTTTGAACGGCCACATGAAAATGCGGCACTGTTGGAATTGATTAAAAGTAACATGGCAAATAAAGAAGATACAATGGAGACGTAATCGTGGTCAGTGAATCGCAGCAGCACAGTCCAAATGACAACAAGTGCCGCAGACAGACCTCAGGCGCACGTATCAACAGACGGACGGACGCGCAGACCTGGGACAGACAAAGAGACAATACGACATCCTGTTGACAACGCATCGCGAGTGCAGTTAACCGGGAGAATGCTCAATGAGACAACCAAAAAGCCGGCCACTATGCAGATTGGGGAAGGGTTAGTGCGACTGTTGGGCAGCCAGCCATGCGCGTATTATCCCATGTTTTCCACGCGGCAACAACGTAAATCTGAACTACAACGGTACGAGCGACGGCGTCGATAACGATGGCAGCGCCAAGTAGTGACCCGTCGCGCCTTTAGTTGTGCAGGGCAGACAGAATACTATATCTAAGGGCGCAGGCGGTAACTGTAGCGAAATGTGGACCACCACGACGCAGCGGTAGCCCAGTTTACCAACTTAATTGAGCATTCTCGAAACACAAATAATGAAAAAGACGGATAAAAGCCGGTAAGTAGATAATACACTCGAAAAACACAGAAATTAAATTGTTCCAATGGACAAAGCAAGAGCAAGTTAAGTCAGCGCTTACGAACTTATCAGCGATGGTAATCGTTGATAAAAATCAGCTGAGAATTACGAGTCGACGTGTTGCACCAGGCCGATTGACAAGCGGTACACATGGATATGTGTGTATGTCTTCATACATATGTATTATTGGATACTCCGCTACTTACATATCTACCAACTGAGGTATGAACTCGGAGCAATCGTTGAAGTTTTTAAAAGTAGAAATCATTTGATTATTGCAATGAAGTATAAATCGAAAAAATTCACTACATTGACGATTTCATCAGCACTCTTAACCGTTAGTCGCATTCGTTCTACGCAGTTACTCGCTGGTACTCAAGCGACCGCTGCGCTTTGCTAGCGTGTGTGTAAGCGGCCACTGTAGAACGCTGGGAAACTAATGATAATCGAAAATTTTGGAGGCGAACGTGTTGAAACAGTTTAGGTAAACGCTGCAGCTACATGATTTCTCAAACAATTTACGCTCATTTATCTATTTTTATTCGATTTGATAAATTGCTGACCATTTCACGCATTTCAAACGCATTAATATGAGGTAAACACACGCAAGTCCATATATGTATGTAGATATGCATGTGTGTGTAAAGTATGTGGCATGTCGCGGTGGTCTGCACAAAACAGAATTTATTGCGTGTATTTAAAAAGTAATTAATCAGAGACCAGTTTAGGGAAACAGCCAAAGCCACCTCGCCAGAGTGTTCGATTCGAACGAGTCAACTGTAACAGCATAAATCGCTCAATGTCCGCGCAAGCGTACCAAATCGATTCGACACTCACACACACATGCACGTACCTGCAAAGTGATGGATTTACCACAAAAATCAATTCTTTTGCCAGCCAAAATCGCACCATTCACTTCGCGTTACTTGCACATATGTACAGTTAGATGAATGGATAAATAGTGTTAAGATCCAAATATATATACATATATATATATGTGTGTTATCTCTAACGTCTCTAACTTTCACAAGCTCACAGACTACTGGCCAGCAACCAAACAAGAGCGGTAAATGTCAGCTAATTACGGAACATTTCCTCCCAGTTCGTTTTCTAAAAGCGAAACGAAAGCTTTCTTCCAACACACATGTTGGAGAACTCACGGAAAGGTAGGATAAGCAACTTGTCTTCACTTCTTTTAAGGTATATACTACTTCTTATAAAAAAGCACATTCTCATTTGATTGTCCTAACGATTGTTATTATATTAGAGTTAATCTCAAAAGAGTGACAAAAAGAGCAAGCGCAGAGATTGTTGGTCTACTGTTATTGGTTCCTTGAATGTTTAGCTATCTAACGTCCTATTTTAAGAAAAAGGTATGCTGGAGAAACATCTTAGGTCAGTAAATACTACCAACACACCCTGTGTTGATATGTAGTAACTGATGCCAGCTGATGATTTCCTATTGGGTTCTGCAGCTATCACAGCTATCGTCGTACATCATGTATACTATGTATATTGATACGCTTCCACTTTTAATTGTACTAGGAATCGAAATCAGCTAATCGCAGTTCAAAATTCACAATTACTTCTTTAATACCACGATTTTTTCAGCATGCAAGAAGAGATACTAGTCGGAGGTGTGAAAGCGTCAATTGTAGTGACGAAAACGAGCGACCAGCAATACAGACTGCAGGCTTTTGGCTTGAACCGACTGCAAGTGGGACTGGGGTGGCTGCAAAGAACCCATATAAACACTGCGAATCATGAAATGATCAACCCACCTTCCTAAATAGGTGAACGACACAAGATGCCATCAACTAGCTGTTGCGCCATTGTTTATGGCCAAGTGGCACGTAATGCGCGCACAAATAGCGCTCAAACTCACCCGGTCGCAGCGTAATGGCTGCGGCAACTGTGGCGACTGTGACGCGAAAACACTTGTTTCTCAACGGCCGAGTCACATTCTGAAGAAATTTGCAATTTTAATTCTTAATCACAGCCGTTGACCAGGCGAAACGTCAACAGGCAATGCAATGCAACACGGCGGCCCTTCGTACGGTGCGCTGACGACGTACATACAGACGTATATGTGTGTGTGTGCGCCCTGTCGTGTTGAATTTATGCAAATTTATGCGACAACGAGCGAACTTTTCTGGCAATTTGTTGCATATGGCGGATGTGACGCAGTGGCACAGGCGGAGCTGGTGGCAACAGCGCCACCGCTGCTATCGTTTGTTAACGATTTCGAGAGCGAAGAAATAATTGCTGCTGATAGCCGAGGGGATAGCGCTGCGTACGATGGCAATTAATTGGACGTACTGTGGGGCTCTGCGAAGTCAGTGCGCCGGTCGTGACAACAAACACAAGAGCACACGTGTAGGTGTGTATATATGAGGCGAGAGTGCCCGCTCAAGGATTAAATGTACGCCCACACCATTGGCGGTGCCGGTATTTAAGACCGCGTCCAAGCACCTTGTTTCCGTTCCACTAGCAACATCTAGATTATGCGCTGGCTGTGTGTGTATGTGCGCCTAAGCTTGCATAAATACGCATAAAATTAAGAGTTGTGCAATACACAAGCGGTTCAAAGGCCGACTCTTTAAGGCCCAAACAGTGTGCAATTTATTATTTACTGGGTTGCCAACTCGCCAGAAAGCCGTTCACCTACAAACCGGCGGCTGGCTTACATGCATTCATAAAGTGAACAAACTCTTGCACACGCCTCATATTTATGCAAATGCAACACTTTTGGGCAACAACAAACAAATATGCTAAAATCGATATGTTTATTTATTTATTGCATTGCACAATGTGGCTCGGACATTGCTGACTGCGAGTTGTAGTTGGAGTTGGAATTGCGCTCGTAAAATCAAATGACAAAATATTTACTGAAATATGAGTAAACTTTGCGCTGTGCCCTCGGTGCGCTCTCATTACAGTATTTGTTGTTGTTGTTGTGTTGTATTTTGCTGTTTCTGCATATGAAAGCAGTTATGCAGCTGCAAATGATTCACTTCTAGCGGAAAGCGGAGCGAATTGTTGCACTGTTGTTTACGATCAGTTTCGCAATTAAAATAAATAAATGATTTGTTCTTTGCCAATTGCAAAGCTCTCCAATTTCATATTCATATTTGCCTCGAAAGACCACCAAGTAGCATGCTAAATGAGACAAAGACAGTATAATTGGAATTATATGGTTTACAACCCTACTCAGTTGAATTGAAATCAAAACAACTCAATTCCTATGACAACTAATCGCAATTAGAGAGTAGCGAATCGAACACTATACAAATTTAATCCTAATTCGAGTCTTTAATTACTAAAACCAATTGTTCTTTTTAAGTACAGCACTTGCGTCACTTATAGTAGAGATTCGCATCATCTCTTGTATCGAAATCAACCTGCTAACTTTGATGTCAGGTGATTATTTGTTCTCTATCTTTGTGCAACAGTTAGTTGCAAATAATAAAGGGGTTCTTTTAGCCACTTTCCACTTTCTAGTAATATTTTTTTTGAAAAGAATTGCAAAAATCTTATATAACAATTGCTAGTAAGGAGTTACCAGTTTAGGAAAGTTGTCTACAATCCACTGAAAATGATAAAACCCCAACAAAGTTAAAGCATATAGATATATATGAACAGCATATGAAGGTAATTTATTGCTTAGTACTATGAGTATATTAAGGGCTCTACTGTTAACTTGAGATAAGAGATGTATTGCAGTACATTTGCCAATGGACCAAGCTGAGAAAAATCAATGTTTGACTTCAACATCCAATTTCCTTTGCCAAACCAAATACTCAAAGAGGAAATTTATCTATCGCTAAGTGTATAATATGAAAATATTATATATATCCTTAAATCGAATAACATTAATCCACAAAAAAACTTAGCGAGACTTCGAGTTATAGAAAGTAATTTGTATGAAATTTCACTTCTATTGCCAATTATAGAGTTCGAGTTATGGAGACCTTCAAGTTATTCATAGAAGTTCGAGTTATGGAAGTTAAGGGGTTATATACAGTTAGAATTTTCAAAAAATCGGTTTTTTTTATTTCGTTCCGGTGAATATTTTCAAAGTTACAAGCAAATGAAAAATTTGAAAAGGCGTTTCAGAGTGCTTGGAAGTACAAGGTCCAAACTTTAAACGCGTTTTTCTCAAAATGGTGTTTTCAAGGTCGGTGACCAACATTACTCGAAAACGGCTAGACCGATTAGTCTCAAATTTTATCACGACCTTCTTAAATATATTTTTAGTAATTAATCGAAGATTTTTTCTCTCCGATAAATATTTTTTCTTTTATAAACAATTTAAGGCCGAAATTTCGGTGAAGAATCGATTTTTTTTTTTGAGAAACCGCCATTTTGTCAAAAAAATTTATTTTGCTGATTCCTTCGATTAATTAGTAGATTTAACATTATTTTAACGAAATCTGTTTGGTTTTTTAATTTCGGATGATCCAGTTCCGAGATATAGTGGTCACCGCAAAACGTCTTTTTTTGAGAGGAGCTCCTGGAGATCAGCTGTAGCTCTTTTATTTTTACTAGTACTAAGTCTTAAAATACAGTTAAAAGATACCATAATATGTGTATAAATTTTTAGATCAATAAATTACAAAGTTTTCTCAGAAAAAATTCTGGAAAATTCACTTTTTTTCGGCCGTCTAACTGTATATAACCCCTTAAACTGTACATATATTGTATATGATTCTTGTAATGTGTCCAATAAATTGTGTACGAATAATTTGAAATTATATTATACTTTTATTGCATATTCTAGCGAAAACTTTTTATTCGGTTGAATCAATATATAATAAAAAATAAATAAAATTATTCCAATATTAAAAATGCCGACGGCAAAATAATGCGATTCATTGCATATGTATACGTATGCATGTGTATTTTAACATGGTTCCATGTTCCACAAAAAATTTCGTTTTTCTTCAATTGTTTGTCAGAGTTTACTTTATGCTGAAAACGAGTAATTAATTTGAGCACACTTGCCACCATTTTTTTTCTTTTGTGGCCCGGCTGAGTGGGCCGGGCGAGTGCATCAGCTGATTTTTCCGATTCTTTTATTACTTTCGAAGCAGATGCTGCCACAAATCGCCTCCCTTTACTCAAATGCAGCCGAATGCATAACATAAATATCTGTTAATCTGTAGCAAATACCCACGCATAAGGGCCACCACAAATACACGTACACATACAAACATATCATATTTTGTTGCAAATTTTGTGTTGCACACTACCCACCTGTAAATCAGGATATCCGTAGGCGCTCTGATACAGCACCAGTGTGGTGTAAATTATGGCCACGGCGAGTGTCATTGCTTGCAGAACGCGCTTGTAACGGTGTGGCAATGACAACAGGATTACACTCATTATTTTGGCCCGAAGCGTTGTTGGTTTGCAAAGTTGCTGATTTTTTGCGGTGAAACCGATAACTCTTTGAACACGATGAAGCGGTGCAAAAGCTTCATGAGTGTGTCGGTTGATGTTTCAAAGCTTTTTTTTTATTTTCAAATAATCACAAATATTTACTACGCACAAACACTGAACTCTTCTGTTACTATTGCGGTTGATTTATAATTAGAATTGTGTTTTGCACCGTTATGTTTTTGTTTAGAATACAAACGCACACTTTGAATGCACGTGTGGTGGCAATTGAACGGAAAATCGCCACTAGTAAACCTTTAATTAGCTGATGAACACTGTAGTTTATTCGATTTTTTATTTCACTCGACGTCCGTTCTGCACAAAAGGTCGCGCTGCGATTCACATATGGATTCACAAGTCAGCTGTGTTGCAGGCGAAACTTATTCGTTAGCATTCTACGTGTGTCGTCACTGCAGCAACTTCAATTAGTAAGCGTGTAACTAGTGGAATAACGAAAACTCACTGAGCGTAGCGTTTTGAAGCGCGCGCATGCGTACACTCATAACCGTGGTGTAGCAGGGTCTGAACGCGACTGATCGCTACGACTGCGGTATCCAACAGATATCCACTATGTTTGAGGTGCATATCACATGCAACACTACACACTCACACTTGCACACTTCCACACGCCAACGGGCAACTGTAGTTATGGCTTGAGCCGATCGTTGTCCATTATTGTTGCTGCACGAACGAATGACGAAAACAAAACAGAAACACACAAATAAACCTCAACAAGTACACAACAAGTCACTGTGCGATCGTGCCGCCTGGAAGAGCGTGAGCAAGTTGTTCCAATTGGAAGCGCGTACCGGCTGCATGTCGAAGAGTAAGCCGACTATAGTCCGACTGTAAATTCGCTCTCTCACATTGGATCGTGAGTTGTTTGCGCTGGAACTTGTGTCTCTGCACACATTTTTGCATTGAAACAACTGCAATTTTCCAATGAGAGCAGCGCCTATTGTCGCATTGAATCACATACTGGCTTAGCGCAGGTAGGTGTAAGGGGAGCTCTCCGCACCTGCCTGCTTCTACAAGCGCGTTCGGGTCAGATACTAGTTTATAATGCAAATACTTACGTATAGGTTTCGCAGTTCGTTATGCGCCACTAGCTTTCTTCCAGCTGAACTTAAAATACGTTCGTTTGAATGTTTGATTATTTTAATTTATGTGCGCTCCTTTTGTTCGAGCTTTAATCCGCTCTCATTTCCCATTTGCAATTTTTCATTGCTTCGTCTTGCTTGCGCTCCCCTTACCTCTCGAATCGGGTGTCAGTGTTTTGCGTGGAGGTCAGTCAGTAGGCGCCCGGAGGCCCTAGCATTTCCTCTAAAGTTTTTTCTTAACTTTTTCTGCACCTTTTTTGTGGTGGATATCAAGATGAATTCTTTTCTCCTTCTGGTTTGTTATTTGCTTTGCATTTTTACTAATAATGCACTTTTTTAAACAATTCCTTAATTTATCTCTTAGATAAGTTGCTAAGGGCGACAATGCACGGTGGGCACAGTTTGTATTTATAATTGTCGCGTTGAAAGACGTAACGTTATTAAAAATATTACTTTTTACTTCTACTGAGCTAACAAAATTTATAAAAATTAAAAGATTACACAAGTTCAAAACATTGGATCCTAAAACTGTTCTAAGCCCGCGAATATTCTTTTGATTGCAAAGGTCTACATACATAAGTATTTGTCACTACTTAGAAAGAAATATAGTTCAACCGTCTTAGGTTGTCAATGGTTAGCAACCCCATCGGTTTTCAAGAGAGAACTACACTATTTACGACAATTTAAATTTAAAAAAGTTCAAAAAAAAAAATTACAAAATCTGTGAATTTTCATTTATTCATTTCATTCATTGTAGGATTATTTAATTTAGTCATAAAGGAAATAATTTTATAGGATCAGCGAAGCCGTGGCAGCTACAAGAACTACTTTTAACAAGTAAGGAAGGGCTAAGTTCGGGTGTAACCGAACATTTTATACTCTCGCAATTTATTTATTTAACTTTATTTATATTATATAATACACAATTTGACCCACATATTCATCATATATATTGTATAAAGTCCATTGAAAGTTGGAAACCATAATATTAGGTTAGAAGTACCGAGGTCCTCATGTTCGCTATATGGGGCCTTGACAACCTATGGTCCGATTTCGGTGATTTTTAGAATGGGGCTGCCACACTATAAACGTAGTATTTGTGCAAAATTCTGCACCGATATCTTCACTAGTGCTTACTTTATATATTGTAAAGTAAACGATTCAGATCGTATTCAAAGTTCTGGTATATAGGAAGTAGGCGTGGTTGTGAAGCGATATCATTGGGATGTAAGGAAACTATTACAAACCAAGTTTCATTGAAATCGGTCGAGTAGTTCCTGAGTTATGGTTTTTGACCCATAAGTGGGCGACGCCACGCCCATTTTCCATTTTGTAAAAAAATCTGAGTGCAGCTTTCATCTGCCATTTCTTATGTGAAATTTAGTGTTCCTGACGTTTTTCGTTAATGAGTTAACCCACTTTTAGTAATTTTCAACCTAACTTTTGTATGGGAGGTGGGCGTGGTTATGATCCGATTTCTTTCATTTTTGGACTGTATTAGGAAGTGACTAAAAAAAACGACTGTAGAAAGTTTGGTTTATATAGCTTTATTGGTTTGCGAGATATGTACAAAAAACTTAGTAGGGGCGGGGCCACGCCCACTTCCCCAAAAAAATTACATCCAAATATGCCCCTTCATAGAGCGATCCTTCATACTAAATTTTATTTCCATAGCTTTATTTATGGCTTAGTTATGGCACTTTATGTGTTTTCGGTTTTCGCCATTTTGTGGGCGTGGCAGTGGTCCGATTTTGCTCATTTCGAAAGCAACCTTCCTATGGTGCCAAGAAATAAGTGTGCCAAGTTTCATCAAGATATCTTAATTTTTACTCAAGTTACAGCTTGCACAGACGGACGGACGGACGGACGGACGGACAGACAGACATTCGGATTTGAACTCCACTCTTTACCCTGATCACTTTGGTATATATAACCCTATATCTAACTCGTTTAGTTTTGGGTGTTACAAACAACCGTTATGTGAACAAAACTATAATACTCTCTTTAGCAACATTTGTTGCGAGAGTATAAAAAATATAATAAAGGGTTTATGAATTCTTTTTGGGTCGAGTTTCAGAAATATATCTAACTCTATATATACATATCTCTTTGGAAACATTGACTAGAAGTGAGCGCTTAAATTAATAAAATGGAACTATATCGCAGACTACAAACAGCTCAGAGCTGAATATCGAAGTGGTTAACCATTCAGGGATGCTCCTATTTCTTCTTTTATTTAAAAACGGAACCATCCCTTAGTAGCTAGTGATTAAAACTTTTATTTTTTCAAAAAACCACCTTATTCTAAAGTTTTAATATTCAAGAAAGCTGTAATCCAAAACAAGTTTAACTAAATAATTCATTAGATCCCATAGAAAAGGAATTTCAGGCCCAGAAAAAAGAATTATCTTCATATCATTTCATTTTATAATCAGAAGTCACACATTTTAGATTTTGAATATTCAGAAAATGCTCTCGGATTCGTCCCACTGTACATTAATATGCATCTGTGGAAGGAAATTTGCATATGTTTGCCCAACAGAAGAAGATTGCATCGCTTAACGTCCCATTATTGTTGTTTGTGCTGCTCTTTCCGTCAGTTGCTTGTACCGTCCGCTCAACAGCGGCTCCGATCTTACATAAGTACATATGTAGTAAGTATAAACAGATTCAAGCAAGCTGAGCCTGCACTTTATCGTCGCTATATATGTATGTATACCATTCGCGCAGACGAATCCTTCAAATTACTTATGGGCAAGTATTCGTTTACGCTCTACGCAAAAATTATCCATTGTTTCGGCTGTGATATTCATCATTTTCATTTCATTGGATTGTGCTGCGTTCGATCATTTATTTATTTTTGTTACTATTCTTCCCTTAATTCGTCCATCGATGCTTCATTATCAAAATGTTTGCAGTTGTGTATTATTTTATACAATTTAATTGCTAAACTAAATATTTGCATGAAATGTAAATTAGAGATATTTGTTTCGACATTTTCAACCATGTGCCATGCACTCTCCTCAAATAAATTGGTTCTTAAGAAATCGTATTGAAGAAGCTGTCAGATAAAACCAGTAAAGTGCTTTCAGAATGACTAAGAGACAGTGCATTACTGCCGTTGACTTATGGAAATACCTTAAGTCCAACGTCATTAAGGTTTTATATCCAACTTACCTTTAACAAGTTCGACCGATTTTAAAAGGGACATAGTCTTCATCACGTAGCAGATGTTAATGGAGACAGTGTAAAAGTTCTATATACATATATAGAGCCTCAAAGTGGCAATGAATTAGCTATAATCAATGTATTATAGTTACGTAGAATAAAATAAAAATTATATGGATTTTTCAACTTGTCTAGTAGTAATAAGCTCCACAAATTGTTACTGAGTTCGCAGGAAAATCTCATTTGGAAAGTTTTGAGCGCTGACCTTTGTGATACCAAAAGAATGTTAAATGATCAGAAAGACTATTATGTTTCGGCAGACCGCTTGAAATCTTTTACAAACTCCTGGAGTAGGTTAACGTCAGTTCTAGCGCATATACGAGTTCGCATATATTTTGAGGCAGTCAACAGACTTAAGCCCGAGCCAAAGCGATTGGCACGTTATCGAACCGAATTCTCTCCTATATTCCTTTTCTCTATGCAACAATTATTGTGGTTACATCATAATTATTAGTGAACCCACTTGAACATCCTCCGCACTCGCGCGCTCCAAATAAAATCAATATCGCATCTACCTCACTCTTGTCACATTGCCAATTCTCCATTGATTCTCCTTTGCCGCATCCTCCCACTCACATGTGAAGAAGAGAGTGTGTACTTTTCGATATAGTACGTCGAGGCTGCGAAACAGACGTTAAAGCACAATTTTTTGTCGCCAACACTACAGCGTCACTTAAGTGTTGCCTTGTTGTTGCTTTTGTTGTTTGCATTGTTTATCTTCTGGCAGCAGACCCTTCTTCGTCTCTACTCCCTTATGGCGAACCGCTGAAGCTGCCATTTCTGGCAGGCAACTCGCATAATTATTGTCGCCGTCAACGTTGTTGTCAGCATGCTTAGTTGGTGTTGTTTGTTGTTTCAAATGATGTTGCTGTTGCTATAGCGCTTTTTGTTGTTGTGGTTGCTGCTTTGGAGGAGATATTGTATTTACACAACATTTTACAATTTTGTTGTTGCTGTTGCTGTGGCCGCTGTCGTTTCTGTCATCGTTGTCATCGAACGCATATTTTGTGTGCTCGTTTCTTCTTTTTCTGCGCACTATTTTATTTATCCTGTCTTGTTTGTGCGTTTGCTTTCATTTCGCTCCATTTAATACCCCCTCCCGCCAACGTACTGTCACGCAGTCATTTTCCAAACACAATACCAGTGTCAAGGATAGGAATCCCAGGGGGAGGTGCGACATTTCTTGTTGAGTTCACTAAGCAGCAGCTAAAAGCTTCGGCCTACGCTGAAATCAACTGAAATCCCTATGGTTGCTTTTGAGATTGTCCCGCTGGATGCAACCCTTGGCAACGCTTTGCCGCTCTGCGCCATTGTGGCATTGTGGGCGCACAATCTGTAGCATAACATCTCGCGGCGCGGACCTTTTGTTTGGCTTGTGCGCAACGCTTCAGACCATTTTCGTCGGACGGCAAAACTCGAAGGTTGAAACCAGAAACGGAGTCGCAGTGAAGCCGAAGTTGAAGCTGCAGCTAAACAACAATCGATTGTCCTGGTTGCTTCATTTATTCTCCATATGCAGTGCCAAGTTGCCAAGCAGCCAAGCCGAGCATGTGCCTTTTGTGCCGCGTTTGTGCCGATTGCATGCCAATATTTGTGTCGCTTCAGTGGTCCGTATGTGCATATCTTCGCTTTTAGGCAGAAATGTCGCTTGTGCCACAACTACTCATATCTGGCATATTGGTATTACATAAAGTTCTACCTACATTTGCATGTACATTTCGATACTTGGGATCATTTCCTCAAACAAACTAGTGCCATATTGCCTTGACTACGGCTATTTTCAGACTGGTGCTAATTTGCTATCTAAGAACGCGGGCGATTTCGACTATTAT
Source organism: Zeugodacus tau (assembly GCA_031772095.1). Lineage (NCBI taxonomy): Eukaryota > Metazoa > Arthropoda > Insecta > Diptera > Tephritidae > Zeugodacus > Zeugodacus tau. Next base: position 35,588,155 of record CM062653.1, on the reverse strand, counting down.
ATAATTATTTATCCAATATGCAAAACAAACGGTACCTGACTTCTGAGTTATGTGAGAACTATAATATCTAGAAAAACTGTAATGTCTTAAAAACACATTTGTATAATGAATAATATTCATTAAATTGTCCTTCGCTAGAAGTATGTAGTCTCATTCCTTACTGTTTGTGAGGTATTTTTCTTGATGTCTGTGTCACATATCCAAAAATACTGAATATATATATACTTAAAGGGGGATCCATTTCGAGGTTCCCTACTTTTTTAAAGAAAAGAACACAAAAAGTTCGAATCATCATCATTCAGTTTATTATCATTCGAGAGAACATTATTTGGCATTTATTTTTTAAAGATTATATCTTTCAAATGTTGGCCGCGGCTACGTCAAAGATGGTCCAACCAATTTTCTATGACTCGTCCGACCATTTCGACTGGTAACTGCCGAATGACACGCGCTCCAAGACCTGAATCGAAGCGGTATTGTCCGCATCTAAAGTCTATGCCCAGAGGAAAAAGTCTAACGATGCGATATCACACGATCTTGGCCAATCGACCGACCCAGAACACGAAATTATCTGCTTGAGAGAACACTTTTATCTCTCAATAAATCCATTGATTGATGCGATGTGTGTGAAGTGGCCGTCTTGTTGAAACCAATCAATGTTAGGCATCAAATAGTCGGTTATAATGGCGCGATAACGGCCGCCATTGACGCTTATGTTCCCATCGGTATCATTTTTGAAGAAAAATGGACCGATGATTCCACCGGCCAAAAACCATACCACACCGTTGTTTTTGCTGGATGAAATGACAGCTCTCAGAATCTCTTTAGGTTGCTCTTTGTCCCAAATGCGGCAATTTCGCTTGTTTACATCCACATTGAGCGATAATTGGGCCTCGCCGCTGAACAGAATTTAGCTCGAAAATGTCAGATATTCTTGGAATTTTCAAGAGCCCATGGAGCGAAGCGATATCGCTAGAGAATATTACCTAACTGGTGTTAACACTCTGGGTGGGTCTCAATTTTTATTAGTTAGAACTGTCCGTATTTGGTCCGCAAAATCAATCGGGGTACTTTTGGTTGCAGTACAGTAAGAAAGCTCTTACATAAGTAAGTACATATGTAATGTAAGCCACTGTGAGTTTGTAATGCACTCGGCAAACAAAGCAATATTTCACTTCATCTCGTACCATTGCAGCCATGCTCCAATTTTGACACGCTTCACGGGGCACAGGACCGCTCGTTAACCGGAGAGGTGGACAGGCAAGTGTGGCAGGCGAGGCGTACGTTGCTAACAAAGTGAATGTCTAACGCGGCGATGGAGCCTTTCGATACGCCAGCGCACACTTTTCGAATGGACAACTGAATTACAACCCAAATGGCACAGCAACAATAACAACTGGACTGCTAAGACAATAGCATTACGTGAGGAGACAAACATATACAACAACAAAAATATAACGTTGTTCTTGCTATTGTTGCCCTGCGGTTAGGTTGAGCCCTTGCGCGTGCGCCAACTCGTGTTCGCCAACAATCATTGCATACACTCCGCGACATGGCATACACCCATACACACGCCAAAGTGCAACACGATTATGCGGAGTACATTTTCATTTTTCGCCTCAGCGACGACCCAAACCCACACAAATCTCGCGCGCTAGACCGCAGTCTGAAGTGAATGTGCAGGCGGCGGTGGGTAGTTGAGAGCACCGACGGCCAGCCAGTCAAGCGGCTTGGTGATTCAATAGCAACGGGTTCCAAATTACCCCCGGTAGCGATGAATAAACTTGGCGAGGTTCAATTGTGTATCGACCACGCGCTAAATATGCGCCCGCTCTGCCGCGTGCCTCATAACGAAACAAGAGCGTCTACCCTGCTTGCTTTGGCAATTGCTGTTGATTGTCCCGAATGCAGCGGAGCTCTGCGCATGCGCAGCCATTTCAAATGCAAATGCAGCCAAGCAACAGCGCGGAGCAGCTGCGCGCATAACTACCGCTTTGCCAGTACATAAATATGCATTACAATATTAAATGAATGTAGCTAGGCGCATGTATGAGTGCTGGTGTTGTTGCTCAGTTGCAACGCGTTCGAAAGGCAAATCAGAAACCGCCCAGAAGGTGAATTATTCTAATCTGTTCTGCGAGCGCGCAAAATAGTGGACACCGACGGCGATTGCAATTTGCCCATTTGGAGTGGCAAAAGCAGAGCAGTGCGACCGGCATACGCCAAGACGCCAAGTCGTCACCGTCGCTACGCCAACTACACACGTTAACTACTGTTGTAAGTTGTAGTTGTTTTGTTGGTGCATTCGAGCAGCTGCAATTTAAATGACCGCAAATTCAACTGGGCGAATGGGCGCGGATTAAATTATTGCACTACAATACGCTGGCGAATGTAATTTCCTCTTGCCGTACGAGCATATCGATTGGGGTCGGTCCACTGCATTAGCGGCAGGGGCCTAGTTGCAGTTACAGAAATAATTGACTCGAGCCACCTGAATCATTTACTAGCCAGGCTGTTGCACATACACATTTTGTGGAGCCAACGCTGAATCTAAGCGCACACGTCCACCAGTTGCATTTGTCTGCGGCAGCGGTGGTGGAGGGCGGAGGGCGAGCGCATTGCAGCGCTTTGTTCCGAAACTTGTTTTGACGCCCAGGCGAACGCGAAGGCTTAGTGCGTCATTAGACATGTTGCACAAATGTAAAGTGGACGTTGGAGGTTTTAAGCTTACAACAACGCATTTATTTCGCTTTGGATTTAGACCAATCCTACCGGCAGTCCATTTGTTGCACATGTACTCTTTCACTGTCATTGCATTGTTGTTGTTTAGCTATTTGCAGCGAAATTTTTGTTACTGCTGCTCACCTCGATGATGCGACTGGCTGATGCTGCGCGCGATTGATGTTCGAGATGCGCGCACTTGACACTAAGCAGCTTCAGATTAATATCAGAGCATCACTCCTTGTCCAACTCGGCTCCGCTTACTCAGCGCGGACCCTGCGCTCGCCGCATCATATTTGTTTGTATAGAGCTTCGGCACTGGACACATGTTCCAGGAAGCAGTTGTGTACGCAAAAATACGACAACTTGATGAGCTGCCTCAGCGCCTAATGGCGTGCGTTCATTACGATTGTCGGTAGTCACCGTCAAGACGTGTGGGTCGTGTTGAAAGTAGTTTACATTTTAAGTGTTTATGAGAGCTTGTATGGCAAGCGCTTCTCGAATATTTTTACGGCAATAAGTTCTGCAAATGTACCGCATTGCCTTGCGAGACAGTCGGAAATACTAAAGTACTAACTAAAATCGTGCAAGAAAAGTGGCAAACACTATATCAACCTGCATGTACGATTATAAGTTGTTAAATTAATTGTCAGCTTACGAAATGTTGAAGATGTGTATTTCTGTTAAATATGTCCATCCGCCAAGAAGCTCTCATGAACACATTACTAAGATTAGTTTCGATATACATACTTTGCACGCACTGGAACTGTTGAAGAACATTTATCGGACCAGACCGACAGATGCCGCTGTGATATATCGTAAATCCGATTTAAATTTTGTATTCAACCACAATGTCTAGCACATTTTAGATTTCATTATGTCAAATTGAATGACACTAAATGTACTACAGTACAATTTCACTGGCTTGTTCCCCGGTCAATAGAAGGCCGGGACCTTTTTCATCAACTTGATTAACCAGTAAATACATATATGATTTATGCCAAGTGTAGCAATTACAATCAAACCAATAAGTCGCTAGAAAAATATTAACATTTCTTATTTAATTTTAACTGTCATTTATTTTAACCTAATAAAAACCAAACTTAATAAAATAAATTAATAAATGGCAAACTACTTTACTAAGCATAGGCATTTAAAGATACAATTTGTCATTATTCTGCATTACTCCACAGTGTACGAAACACGATATGATGAGAAGTTTTCACTTTACAATACATACGAAAATTCACCGTTATCTAGTCCCTATTTGGAGGTAAAATACGATATTAATTGTCATCACGGTCAACTACGACTGGAAACGAGATGCTACAGGAAACGTTGGGCATAAAAAGAGGTTATTAGTACCATGCGGCGACTCATTGCACACAGGACATGTGTCAGGATCTAATCTGGATAAGTAGGAGTTTAGTCAGAACACAGGTGGCCAAGGGTCGCTATTGTTTCGACAGACAACTCGAGCTCATAGTCTGCAATAGGTGATGGTTTGACTCCAAACACGTAATTTACTAGGAGGGAGCTTAAGAAGATGTTAATGGCTGAATACCGTTGACATATTGTAAGAACATTGGATGGGATGGGATTCCAGCAGAATCTACTTGGAGGTAAATTCATTATGCTCCTTAATTGGAATCATAGTGGCTACATTATGAAGATTGTTTTCAGAAGACATCTAGTGGTATCCAGTATCCAGGGGTATCCGGACTGCAGTGTTCAGGCAGGTCTGAATGTTCTACTGCTGTGTCTTTTGTTAAAAGCTAACTAAAGCTAAAGAGAAGAAGTGTAAACTATCAAAAGTAACGCTCAAATATTTGAGATAGTTTACAGTCAGAATTGGATTGTTATCGACGTAAGATTTAGTCTGTATTCCTAGTCCAAATGGTGCACAAGGTCGCTGGTGATATAGGAAGAGAGCGTATTAGGCTCGTAGAAGAGAAAAAGGAGAAGGTCGCGGAAGGTCTTTATAGTTGATCCTTGGTGGAATTAATGATTCACACTCAACAGTTAATCGTCAAATAAAACAATGAATGTAAATTTTTTCCATATGTGAGCGAACTTAGAACTTAGAACTTAGGCATCTAACTGTATTGTAAATAATCTGAACTCATCTCAATTTCGATCGCCACATCTTCTTCTTGATGGGCTTATTAGTTCGTAAGAATTCATAAACTATTTAAGGGGTTAGGTAGTTTTAAGAGGTTAAAACAAGTGTATTTTTACAACTTTTTTTTAAATATATACAAATATATATTTCATTTAAACAATGCAGCGCATCAGAGATACATATTTAAAAAAGATAAGGTGTTGCGGTGGATTGGTTCATCTAAACACAATAAACCAAAGATATTTCGATAGTATATGGATAAATCTAGTTAATGAACGAAGGAAAAAAGAAAATATTGAAATTTGAATTTTTGACATTATTTTTACCAAAAAACTCACTTTTTTGATAAAATTTTCAGCATATATTGGCTCGAAAATAAATGGTTGTAATAAAAATATAAAAATCCTTCTTTCATTAACTAGATAATCTTATTCCAAAAATGTGTACAAAATTTTAGAAAAATCGCTGTTGAAAAATCGAGTTTTGAGACAAATGATTTTAAAATTTTACATTCGTACTGACGTGGCCTGATTGGCGGAACTTACAGAGGGTATATCTCTTAGAATATTACTTGGATTGATTTGATATTTTTGGATAATATTTTACATATATTATTGCCCTATTTAATAAGACAAAAACGTTTTTTCAAAATTTTGAAATTTTAAAACCCACCTAAACCCTAGACAATATAGCTGTAGATGCGGGTATGAAATATTAATATGTAAAGGTTTAGTTTAGCCCTGAGTTCCAAATTATTCAAGCTGCAATATTGTGAATGTATATACATATACTCTTATACTCTTTCTATAGCATTTTACCATACTTGAGATTAGCAGTTCTTGATCGGTGTCAGTTAGCTCGTGATCACTTGAAGTTGTAATTTATTTTACCACCCAAGTATACTGCAGTTCGGAATTTTATTAATAACATTGTTTAGATTTTTTCACCTCAGGATTGGGGGCTATTTAAAACAAGAATTATAAAAAATATTTGATATAATTCATATCAATTATCCTTGCTATTGATATCTGGCGTTCTGTATAAATCGAAGATTTTATGACAATCCTTTCTACAAGTGACTACATTCCTTATCATATAACTATCACTTTAACAAAATAGTCTTTCATCACTGTGGTTTTGAATAGCTGGAATGTGAAAAAACGACTTACAGAGTGACTGACACGCATGGTCGGCTATATAGTCAGCCAGTTTGTTCATATGCACATCTGGTCTATGATATTTTTGACTTCCGCAGAATGGTTTGTGATTTGCGGAAAGCAAACCCATAAGCCGCTTAACAATTACCACGCCAAAATAGCCCGTAATGCAGCACAATGATGAAATAAATCCTATTAATTAGATACATATGTATCGGGGGTCTGGTACACATGCCTCCATATGTGTCCGCGTGATTAGAAACACAAAAATCATTGATGAACAAAGTAAGTAGTTTGTTTTCTCATTCCAAGCACGTAATGATGATCAAACAATGATTTGGTGATTTCTGCTGTCTTTTTGTACTATTCTACCTCTTCCCGCTTCCTCCATTCGAAATCAAAAATCTTGCCGCAATGGAACGCTGCGCCATTTACCGTATTGTGTGTAGAAACATATTTCACGGTTATTTACAGAATTTTCACGTACTTTTAATAATTAACAATTCGGCGTTCCTGCGCGATCATCATGAAATCATCACCTTCGCTGTGGCTTTGATTTGCCTCACATCGGTGTTGTGTTGTCTTATGTTGTTGGCGATGATGCTGTCGATTCGAATATTAAATATTTTCTTACTTTCTTTATTGTTGCTACACGCCGTGTTATCGAGCCACATTGTGATTTGTTTGTTGTTGCTTCGCTGTGGCGCTGCATTGTTCATGCAATTAGCTACGAATGTCTTCAGGTGGTCCCCGTCAAATTGTGACCTCAATAATTCACCACGTCCGTCTCGTACAGGCGGGAGCAGCGGCAGCTAGCGCCTTCGTGTTTCCACGCAGCTCACCTCATCTGAAAGGTTCACAAGTTTACTTTTCGCTAGTTGTTTTAGGTGAGGTTGATTTTGGATCGGAACGAGCTGTAGCTCGATGCTGGTCCTGCTGCTGTGCTGACAGTTATTGATCGCTATCGTTATTCGAGGTGATCGCATCTGAAATTGGTTTTTCACTCTCTGCTTTTTGGCTTTGTGTTCACAAGCAACGCACAGTCAGCTGTAAACGCTCTCCGGACAGCGAGGTGGTAAGTTCATTGATTGAACTGGCGAAGACCTTTCAAGAATGATGTGCCACTGTTGCTTCTGATTGAAAGGCCAAAGTAATTAAAAAACATAATTAACTATGAGTGATGTGGCAAAAAGTAGATTTTTACTAAATCTAGCTTAGAGATTACATAAAAAAGAAATACTTATGATATAAATGAATTATGTCGATGATTTCCAAATTTCTTAAAATTCATCCACGCTAATTATGCTTGAGATCGTTACCCTAGATCCTGTGGCAAGACCTTCAACCATTAGAAGTTTCGAAAATATTTTACCAAATATCCATTGCTGTAGCCCTCTCTCTCACTCACATTTCACTCTTGGTGGTTTGCAACAATACAACACTGTTTACAGGTTAGAAGGTACAAAGTGGACGTTAATCCCAACTAGGACCTGCAACTCATCTTTGTGATCGTTAGTACTGTTTTCTCCAGACTAGATAAAGAAGCTAAGCGAATGGGCCTGATGGTGATCGAGATAATTTCGTTTATCTTGGAACCAGCATTAACACCAATAACGTCAGCTTTGAAATCAAACGCAGAATCGCTCTTGCTAAGAGATGCTACTTTGGACTGAGTAGACAATTGCAAAGTAAAGTCCTCTTTCGAGGAACAAAAACATCTACAAGTCCCTCATCATTCCCGTCCTGCTTTATGATGCAGAAGTGTGAACGATGTTGACATCCGATGAGACGGCTCTAGCAGTTTTTGAGAGACGGGTTTTGCGGCAAACTTATGAGCGATTTAGCGATGAGCTTTACGAGTTATACAAAGACATTGAAATAGTTGAGCGAATAAAAGACAGCGACTACGCTGGCTAGATCATGATGTCCGAATGAACGAAAGCACTCCATATTTGAAAGTGTTCGATGCAGTACCCGCCGGTGGATGAAGGGGAAGAGTAAGACCTTCATCCGGTAGAGAGATCAAGTGGTGAGCGACCTGATGTCGCTTGACGCCAAATTGCGAGAAAGAAAGAGAAATTAATGGCGCACTTACATCACATACATCCTTTATACATACATACACATACATCCTTCATCAGTTCTAAAGTTTTTCAAGAATTATTATTATCCATCCAAAATAACAAATCCCGAAAAATGTTGTTGAACTTCTTATTGTTTCATTTTGCAGACCAGTAAATGTATACTCTTGAGTTCTTTGTGGTAAATTCCCACAAGCACAAAATGTTCTTAATTTATTGAAATAAAACTCGTTAATTTTCGAAGCAAATAACGAAATCGCGTCCGTAATGTTGACCGAAAACATTGCGGCATTTCTCTTATAAAAGAATGTTGCTAATTTACAAAACTAATTAACACGAATTTTATAGCCGTTTAACCGAAATGCACTTGAGAGCACAGTCAACACTGGAAATTTATTAAACAAACTGACAGGCGCATAAAAGTGCAAATGAAAAGGCAAATACACCATAGAAAAGTACATATGTACATAAATAAATCGGTGTATCTCACAAGAAATCGAATGAAAGAAATCACAACACTCTCCTTGCCTCAGCGTATGTACAACAATGTGGTGCATATCTAGGTGTGTGTGTGTGTGTGATAGCGTAAATAGAATGTGTGTATCTAGGCTGCCAGTCGGTGTCTTCCAAGCAGCGCAAACATTGATTGAAGTTTATTTACTCGGTGCGAGAGTCTTTAAGTGCATCCGATGGAGGATTAGCCGAGTGAGACGGCACTAGATTTACAGACAATTGACTTTGTTTTTTTTTTTTATGAGCACACGTTCTTATTATGAGTGTATGCATGTATGAAAATGCCTGTAGAGGAGCCTAACAATTACTAGGCAAATAGCTGCCGAGTCCACCAATCGACAGTCGTGCCATTCAGATGCTCGTAAGTATAGCATCCACACATTCGACCAATTAGCCGTTACAAATGGAGCTAGAGCTTATGTGCAATGATCGCTTATGTGAAAGACACTGTGTAAAACTAGACCATTATCGGCAAATGCATAAGTTGGGTATCAATCGTCTCGAAATATATATCTGTTTTTCCCACAGAATTTGATATTCCTTTGGGGCAACTACAAACAGTGTTCTTCCATGTGTATTTCTGGCGTGTGTCTACTCTTTACTCTACTCTCTTTGTAATAAAATTTAGTTTCAACGAACTCGCCGTGGAGAGATAACTCCTAATGAAATGTCCTAATGAAACAATTTAAACGATGGAAACGAAAATAGTAAAAGTGGTCGATCAAACTCAGTTGATCCTGAACAGGAATTGTGAAATATTTCCTGAAACATATTTAGAAATGTCTGAAAAAATATTTCCAACATGTCACAGTTAATTAAATAAGGTAAATGAGTTAAAACACATACATACATACATATGTATATAGTATAATACATACAAACCTTCGATTCCGAACATGCCCATATACCATACTCCACATCAAACGCGAAACGTTGAATCAATAACTTCTGGACTTCAATGTGAGATCGTAAATAAGCACAAACACATATATTTGCACTCGCACACTTCGCATTTTGAACGCTCTGACGCGGCTACGCCTGCAAAATTGATGAACGCATGCGCAATCAGCAGACTGGTCGCTGGACCGGACCAACCAAAGCCTCGCATTGTTCATTTGTGCGTTTGTGCATTTGTGCTCGTACTAATTTTCTTTCGTTTACTTAACACATTTTGTTTTCTCTTTTTTTGCCAATCAGCGCCAATTAAAAACTTCATGGTTGCGTGCTGAGAGCATACCAAAAGTGCGCACTTATACATGCTCAATATATAATACTTAAACGAGTATATACCATATGTAGATATTATATTTTGTGCGACCACTTGCTCTAAGTAATTAAGTCTTCTGTAAGGAGAACTAGAAGGCGAACTGGTACAAACCCGTTACATATTAAAAGGTTGCGACTTTTTTCAAAGGAATGTTGTAGAACCGCAAAGATTACCAAGGTAGAGTTATAGCTCCCGGAAAGGTAGTCTATTTGAAAAGAATATGTGTATGTATGTGTCTTATTAGGAACTTATTATATTTACAGGAGAGATTGAACTTGACCCATTCATTTTACACAGCCATGAATATATTATCATGTGTTTCATTTCTACATTTACTAAAAAAAAATATAAAATATTCTAAGGATATATAAAAAAGAAGTCTTAAAATCTATCTGAGAGTTCTCCAGCTAGGAAGAGAATTTTCTCGTTCTAAACGTTCAAAACCTTGCCTGGTTTCTGGAGATATGTTTTAGAAAACTTCTGACTAATAACTGTAGATATCAGAGCTATGTGCTACAAATCTATCTAAATGTAGTATATATGTATGTATGTATTATCATCGATAGAAACGCCAACAACAAATATACATATATTCCCATTCTCCTTCACTCAAAGTTGCTCCACTAGCTCATTATTTGTGCGGTGTCAATTGAAGTGCGTGATATGCCCACCAGCAGCGCGGTGATAGCGACGACAAACTCCGCAGCTGCACGAGATCCTCCATGAAAACGACGGATGAAGTTGGTAAGGAAATTAGTAGTAGTAGCATAGCAGTCATTCAACTGATTCGAAGCGAGTTCGATAACGAAGTAAATCGTCGGAATGCGAACGGACCCATACTATTCTGTCACGTATGAAAAGCGGAAAAGAAGTCGATTTCATTACTGTGGCACACAAAGTTTATTTAAGTGGACCAGATTCAGGCATAGCTTATGTTTAAGAGAGGGCAAAAATACATTATGCTTGACACCGATATTTTGAAAGCCTCAACAGTTGTCAAAACTAGCTAAATTTTACGCTCTGAGGTCTGGATAAAATAATATTTAGAGATTCCAAAATTACAAAAATGATTAAATTAAAGAAACCGTGAATTTTTCTCTATATGGACTGAAAAGTTATCAATAAAACTAGTATTATTCGGCTTAGCTAGCTGTCAAATAAGTGAAGAGTAAGGGCGTGAAGCCTATTTGCTGAAACAAATGCGTATCTGGGAAAATGTCGCTAACTAGGTACAATTTGGCCTATAAGAAGACCGAGAAGCAATATTTTCTGGCTTCACCATTTTTTATTAACATTTTTCCAGAAATGGCACAATGTGCTTCGTCGATCGCGCATATCACCGACTAATAGTTTCTGTTCAAACTGGTAAATGGCATACTACCAATACGTATATATTGTACATATACATTTAGATGCGCCTGTGTTTGTGTGTACCACGTGTGTAGGCAAAGCAGGCTTCCGAACTGCCGCAGGCGGTGGATGACAGACGGCCAAGGAGGCGTTCGACAAACTGGTGGCTAATTTAACTGCTGTTCTGTTCCCACTTACTTTCTCGCCAATTTAATACAGACAAAATAATCGATAAATTAATATACACTTTACAGATATACACACATCCATACATCGATATTGCCCATGTAGAACTGAAGAAATCTTTTGTGGAACTAACCAGTTTCTCGCGATGATTTGCTGCTGTGATTAATTGCCACACACGCATTTCACATATACAACAGGGCATTTACTATGTGGGCCTTGGGTCCATGCCCACATTGACAGTTGGAATAATCAATTCAATAAGTCATTTTGTGCTTTCGTGTACATTTTCAGGCATACAAGGTGAGTATTTTTTAAGTTCAGAACTTGAACAATTGGTGAAGACCATACCAGGCCGTTATAGTCCAGATATGTATACCTAAATATATAAGCGGGTTCACCAATATTAACCCTTTCGCGGACACACGAAATTTAGTGAATGTTATCAGAATGACACATGCATTTATTTGGCTTATAAAACCGATAATTGAATTCCGATTTCAGTTTTGGGTTTATGGTTTAATGATTTAATTTTTACTCAAAATTGGGACACTAACTTAAATCTGATTGCTTCTGCAGTGGCACACAATAAGCTACTACATATAAAACCAATGCAGTAGACATCGCCTATGTCCGACGTGTCTATATACAATTTTTTTTCTATGTCAGCATATACCGACGTGTCCTATTTAAGCCATTCGTTGTGTCGGATTATGCCGACGTGTCCGCGAAAGGGTTAATGATAGTTATATATGCATAAAACTCAAATTAAAGCAATTCTGTTTTGATCCGATTTATTTTACCAAATACAAAGTTTATAGCTTAAATGTTAACTAAGTTATTGTTTTTAACATCATCTGACAAAAAATGGGTTAAACATTTCCCTGCCATAATCTTTAATTTTTTTTGCTTTCCAACAAGCCCTCAAACCATTTGGCCTTTGATCAATGGCGCCACCTACAGTTTATATTAGAATTGATGACGCTATTCTAACCAATTTTTTAATTCTCTCCAAATTTTTGTTCTCCAACTCTGTACACAAACTGTAGTCGAGTGGATTCAATTCTGGACTTAAGGATGGCAAGCAATATTACTTTTAAGCTAGCAGTGGTTTTTGCCAGGAGTACTAGAGCAAAATCATGCTGGAAGATCCAATGCTCTCCATCGAAAAGAGTATTATTTAAATGCTTCAGCACGCCATCTAAAATAGTTTGCTTGTAACTTTTTCCCCTAGTTTTAATCCCTTTCTCAAAGTAGTAAAGAGGTGTAACGCCTTTACAGAAGACACCCCACCAAACCATTCCAGCAGCTGGATGATGACCAGTTGAACCCTTGAAATAACATTTTTTGCGTCTTTGATAGTTTTTGCATAAATTTTGTTGTTTTGCTTATACAAAAACAGTGAACGTTTTTTCATCTGTAACAGGGATACTTGACCGCGTGCTACTGAAGAATCCGATTAGCTTCGGGTGCTACGAATAACCGTTATGCGAATAACCATATGTATGCAAACATGCAATACACTATGAGATTATAAAAATAGATTAAGATATATTGTCAGGATATAGCTTTGAAAAGCATGATCAAACATTAAGTCTACTGCATTTTGAAGAAAATATGCGTTCATTGTTGCGCTTTGAAAATAAATTTCCTCTTTCATACATAAGCATTTAGGTACTATATACATATGTTTCTATACCTAGAAGGTTTCAGGCAAACTATTTTGGTTAGTAAAATAATTTATGATCCATACACTTAAAACACACACACGTTCACCCAATAAGCTAGTGGCGAACTACTGCAGATGATCACTGCTGCGATCATTCGGCCTCTCCATTAACGATCACAATCGGAAGCATCGCTGCACGTGTTTACACCATGTTAGCCATGTAACCTGTGTGCTGGCTAACCACCACCCGCCACCAGCGTGACACCAGCACACCATATTGAACACTTACACTTTAAAGGGCTCTAGAACTTTTCGTGAAGCGGTGATTGTCATAAATTTATGTCACAACAAATGCACCGACACTGCCATAAGAGGCATGTCGTACGCGCATAATAAATAAACACTTTGGCCAACAATGCAACCCTTTACTACATATACATACTCTTATAAATATGCATATTTACGTAGAAATATTTGCAAACGGGTATAAAAAAGGCGTTCGGTGATAAAGTATAGAGCGCCGAAATATGCGAGGAAAGACGTGTATTTTGGAAATATGTTGGCCAGTTAACTTAACCCAGATGATTACATTTAATCAGTACCTTAAGCATACAATAAAATATTAAATAGACTCTGCTGGATTTAAAAGCCGAACGCAGTTTCAAGATATTTATTCTAAAGCCTTTGTTCTTTATCTACTAAGATTCTTATTTTATTTTTTTAAATTAATGAGCTTTTCATGACCTTCTATATCATAATTCCTTGAAGTAAACGTATTTCTAGTGATTTTATTGGCTTTTAAATCATCATTCTGTCTATAACTCAAGATACCTTGGCATTGCATTTTAAGCTGGCTGGCTGTACATGTGATGTGTTGATCCTTAGCAGAGTTTTTGAAATAAATTGGTTAAATATTATTTAAACAAGTAAGGAAGGGCTAAGTTCGGGTGTAACCGAACATTTTATACTCTCGCAATTTATTTATTTAACTTTATTTATATTATATAATACACAATTTGACCCACATATTCGTCATATATATTGTATAAAGTCCATTGAAAGTTGGAAACCATAATCTTAGGTTAGAAGCACCGCGGTCCTCGTGTTGGATATATGGGGCCTTAAAAACCTATGGTGCGATTTCTGCGATTTTTAGAATGGGGCTGCAACACTATTAACGTAGTATTTGTGCAAAGTTCTGCATCGATATCTTCACTAGTACTTACTTTATATATTGTAAAGTAAACGATTCAGATTGTCTTCAAAGTTCTGGTATATAGGAAGTAGGCGTGGTTGTGAAGCGATTTGGCCTATTTTCACAACATATCATTGGGAGGTAAGAAAACTATTACAAACCAAGTTTCATTGAAATCGGTCGAGTAGTTCCTGAGATATGGTTTTTGACCCATAAGTGGGCGACGCCACGCCCATTTTCCATTTTGTAAAAAAATCTGAGTGCAGCTTCCATCTGCCATTGCTTATGTGAAATTCAGTGTTTCTGACGTTTTTCGTTAATGAGTTAACCCACTTTTAGTAATTTTCAAACTAACTTTTGTATGGGAGGTGGGCGTGGTTATTATCCGATTTCTTCCATTTTTGGACTGTATTAGGAAGTGGCTAAAAAAAACTACTGCAGAAAGTTTGGTTTATATAGCTCTATTGGTTTGCGAGATATGTACAAAAAACTTAGTAGGGGGCGGGGCCACGCCCACTTCCCCAAAAAAATTACATCCAAATATGCCCCTTCATAGTACGATCCTTCATGCCAAATTTCATTTCCATAGCTTTATTTATGGCTTAGTTATGGCACTTTATGTGTTTTCGGTTTTCGCCATTTTGTGGGCGTGGCAGTGGTCCGATTTTGCTCATTTTCGAAAGCAACCTTCCTATGGTGCCAAGAAATAAGTATGCCAAGTTTCATCAAGATATCTTAATTTTTACTCAAGTTACAGCTTGCACAGACGGACGGACGGACGGACAGACAGACATTCGGATTTGAACTCCACTCTTCACCCTGATCACTTTGGTATATATAACCCTATATCTAACTCGTTTAGTTTTAGGACTTACAACCAACCGTTATGTGAACAAAACTATAATACTCTCTTTAGCAACTTTAGTTGCGAGAGTATAAAAATTAAAAGCCGCTTTGATTACCATTGCGTGCAGCAAGTGGCCCAACTTTCGTAATTCTAATAAAATATGCAGACGAAAATAATGAATTCAAATTAATAGTGATTTTGACTGCGGCCAAACGCCAGTCAACACCATTTGCACCGTTATACCTACGATCATGCATCACTGTCTCCAGTTCGCTTTATTGCAATGAGATCACGCAATGTGCTTTGAAATTGTATGTGCAGCTCTCTAAGCGAGTCTTTCCAAATCTTTCCAGCATATAAAAAAAATCTGATTTACATTCCGAATACAAGCAGCTCAAATAAGCAGTGAGTAATATATACATACATACATACATATGTACATGTGATAGGTATGTACATATGTGTGTGTATCCACACATGAACTAGTTAAATGGATGCGTTAGTCGCGAACGGTTCTTTTAGGCCACTTTTAAACACAATAATTTGCGTCTAAGCCTGCAGTAATTTGCTAAATCATGCAACAAAGAACATCGCACTCACTTGTTTAGCGATGCTTTAAAAGCTCGTATGGTATGTACCAAGCAGTCTGCAAAATTCGTGTCGTTTTAGGGAGAAATTTACTTCTTTTTGTAAGCATCTATCTTATTGTTTCACTTATTATCGTTCAAAAATAGTTCGCCATTCATTGTAACTATATTTAATACCATTGTTTTTTTTCATTATATGGCTTTAGTAAACTGAATCTCGCCGTATGTAAGTGCGATCGCTAGATGACATTAGAAAGATGAGACAGCGAAACCTCTCCTAAAGGACACCTATATTAGGATATATGGAAATCGCCATGGAACTGAAGATTTTAAAGCTTATGCATCCCCCTTATAGTTCGGACCTGCCACCAAATTATTACTCTATTTTCCTGTCTACTATTCTTAACCTCAATCCATTATCAAATTTAAACAAACAAGATATAAGTTAATACACGCATATGCACATACTTCCAAGCACATCAAAATATGTATGGACTTACTGAAGCTGAGTAGCGCATCACTATTGATAATCGAGACGCGATTCCTACTCACACTAAATATCCGTTGTACGCGTACACCGGCTGCTGAACATACGATTTTTTGCGCGACTTCACTTGATCAATTCGCGCGATCCGATCGTGACTGCGAACATCGGTAAAGCCACACTTTAACAGGACAGGCTCACAAACAAGCGTACATAAGTACAACACATAAAAGCATATTTGTTTTTGTAAGAAGAGGCGGCAGCAACAATCTTACACGACTACATCCTGAACAGGCCAACGTCGACTGTCCGCAACTTCGGCGGCTTTGTCGTCAATCGCAAGCGAAATTGTTGATAAATGACGGCAAGCGGCAGGGTGCCTCATAATGAACCCTTTGGTAATTAATGCAAAGTGAAAATATGTGTTCATACTTATTATTCACAACATGGAGTAATTGAGCAAAGTGGTCGTCGGCTCCAGCGCTGTAGCGGACTGTGCACCAAAAAGCCTGCAGAATACAGTGTGACTTAAGCAGCCAATAAAATTTAAAAATACTACATTGCATTCCCGCAATGTGGTGCACAGAGGGAGGATAAGAAACCTTCATCTAACGGTTACTTATAAAATATAAAGATGTATATGTTAGTTCATAACTATCGATATGCTTAGTGGAGTTATTGGATACCTAACAAAGAAATTCAGACATCTGATGAAACATTGTGCACGTGTTACCTTATAATTTTAAAATTTTGTAATAGTTTTTTATATATTTACATCTTTCTAGCATTATTGAATTTTACACTGAGGATAAAAATAAACTATATTCCATCTGAGTATAAACAAGCTCTTAAAAATGCAATAACGCCTCTATATTGTATATTTAAGACACACTGTATGCTTGAGGACTTGCTACCAATAATACCTACACCCAGGCGAAATACGAAGAGAAATTTTATTGTAGTTACAATGTTTATATATGTAGCTACATACATACATATATACGATTTGATACATAATCGCAACCTACAATTATTTCCTCATACTCTATTAAACCAGAGCAAATTAGCAATATTTAACATATCTTGAACTTATACACTACTAGCAAACCATTCCGACTTCGCACGTGTTTAAACAAAAATTTCAAAAGTTATAAACTTTAACACACTTACTAGCAGACCCGGCAACACGTTTTTGTGGCTAAGTCAACTCTCCAGGAACGAAATTCTAAATTGTAGCATTAAGATCATCGAGATCTTTGTTTTTTACCACCAATATAGGTCATTTAATCAGTCATTTATGGTTATCATATTGTGGTTTCATGTCAGGAAAAACACGATGAATAAGCTTCACTTTCGAGTCAATGAAGTGACAGAAACCTGTTGGAAATGTTATTAATCCATCGAGGTGTCAACTGCCAACTGCTTCTACAATCGCAATTTGATATTGTTGCAAAATCACTCTTATGTTAGTTGTTAATTGGCGATTCTTTTTGCGTCGCCACAAATTAGATAATTTTAGGCATGCGATTAGTTCGTCAGCAACAGTTGATCCAGGAATAATTAGAAGAGTCTGGCGTAAATCACCTGCCAACAGAATAAGAGCTCGCATAAATCTTTTGAAGTCCTGTGCATTGCCTCCAGCGACATCTTGAATATCTGGAAAATCTTTGTTATAGCGCTATTTTTGGCGATTTTGCAGACTTGTGTTTCGTTGATTTGCAATTTAGGAGTAATTTCAAGGCCGAATGTACCGTTTGTTTGCCTACTAACAGGTGCCAAGTTGTCCCTATTCCCGTTAACCTTGGTGGTGAAAATGAGTGAAATTGGTTCATGAATTATATCAGCCCTCATATACTATATATGATGATTTTCTATTGGACTTTAGCCGAATATATCAGATTAAGATTCTTCATCACGGAGTCTTTTTGATACCCTCACCTGGGAACTATTTCCAGAAAGTTGAGATGCTATCAATAAATATAGCCTATGTACCTCGGGGTGAATGTAGCTTTCCAATGGTGAACAAATTTTTGAAATCGGCGCAGTAGCTTTTGAGTTTATTCAATACAAACATATATACAAATCTTTCCTCTTTATAATAGTAGTATAGATTTATATGAACTCTAATAAAAATTTATGCAATACATATATATTGGATCGTTCACTAAGTAATTTCGTTTTTTAGTGCAATTTAAACACAATTTTTTTATTGTGTAAAACATTTTATGAAATTTGGCATATAACATGAATAAAGGGGAATCACCTATTCACATTGAATAACATTCGTATTACTAAGAATTAAAAATTTATTAAAGATAACTTCAATTTTGGATTTTTCGCAAATTTAGTGTCTGTGTCGGGTCATTGGGTTGTCCAATTATGGGAAATAGTTTTGTATGAAAACAGTAATGAAAACGTTAAACGTTAAAACCGGAATAATTTTTTTATACTCTCGCAACAAATGATCTGACAGACAAAATGTTCGACGAGATTATTTCAAAAAGGAAGTAGGAATAGTATAGGAAATACAGTGGAACTTTTCTAAATCGAATTACCATAATCCTCAAAAAAACTTCGAGTTAGAGAGACTTATGCACAGTTTTATTTATTTACTTCGCAAACAGTTTTACGTACAAACATTGAACATTACATTAAAAAATATATTTTGTAATTTTGTTTGTTGCAGTTTGCCGTTGTTTGGTTCTTGACGTCTGTAGCCCATGCCCATGATTTATGCAATCTATAAGTATAATATCATATTTTTTGTTCGACTCCATACGAAATAGAGGGTATCTTTTCAAATTCTACCTCGATAGTCAAATTTTTAATTTTGTATTATGTCCAGGTCAAAATGTTCGATTTATAGAAGGAAACTTGTATGAAATTTGACTTCTATTGCCAATTCAAGAGTTTGAGTTATGGAGAACTTCGAGTTAAGGAAGTTTGAGTTATGGAAGGAAATTTGTATGAATTTTGAATTCTAAACGATGTTGCCAATTCTTTACTTTTTAAAATAAACTATCTACACTTCAAAAATTTCAAATTTTTGTGAAATATATTAAAAAATAATTGTTTGCAAAATTGATGTTGTGTTCAAAAATGTGGAAAAGGGTAGTTTATGTGGCAATATGTATATAATATGTAATATGTCAAGCAAACAGCAATAACTATTAGTAAAGGCATCAATTGAAAGTGGTAAGGCTACAACTGATACAAACAAAAACAAGCCAGATGAGATCTGGGCCTTATACAAAGCGATCATGAGGTTACTTGTAATACATAAATACCAGCGTTATATATTACTTATGGCGCTTTAAGTAAAACATAATTTACAATTAAAAATTGTATAAATTCTGTTTCTGTTTCTGTTCTAGATTCTATTCTTGGCTGTTAATTATATTTCGATACCCCTACCATCAAAAGGTAATCAAAACTATGTTC
The DNA here is from genome assembly GCA_031772095.1 of Zeugodacus tau. Taxonomy (NCBI): domain Eukaryota; kingdom Metazoa; phylum Arthropoda; class Insecta; order Diptera; family Tephritidae; genus Zeugodacus; species Zeugodacus tau. The sequence goes on along the minus strand of CM062653.1, from coordinate 35,568,538 downwards.
ACTGTACTAATCAGTGGCCACACATATACTCATCTGAACACAAATGCAATAGTGCATACGAGTAAATTCAGTAAATGTTTACATGAGCCTTTTGTTTCACATTAGCAACGAGTATTTCAATTGCTTTGGTGATATTTTCTTAATTCACGTGTTTCTTTTGTTTGCTTGTATTATAAAAAGAATTGATTTAAATGGGATAATAAACCGCTTGTATGTTAGATAAACACAATTAAACTAGGTCAGGAATGTGTTTTTGAGGTCAAGTTCTTTGACTTTCACGTGTTTTACGGAATGGTAATGAGCGGAGTTAGACGTGTGGATCTAATGTAAAGTCCTTCCTTTATACATTAAAATTCATATGTATTTTTAAAGTATTAACTACTATATCTATTCTAGCTCATTAGGATCATGGTGAATTCTAAACTGCCATTTTTCTCCACGAAATAGTTCGTGACGAAATAAGAGTTGTCAGCGCCATCTGTCGTTACTTTAGGCACAGCACAGCTTAGATGTAACGCATCTGTGGGGAAATTTTTGATGTGACGTGATGTGGTGCGTGTACAGATTAGCTAAGTTCCACACCACTTACTTATTAGTAGCAAAGCGATGACATTACTTATCACGCAGGAAGTAGGTGTCAAAGAAAATAAATACTTCCGTGATTTATTAAACTGGTACCCATCGTAGCAATTAATTGCTTATGTTTATTACTTTGAAATATTTCATTTTTTCTTTGCGTGTAGACGAAGACAAAGTGATAGTGTTAAACTAAATTGCAATCATGAAAAAGAATCGAAAATACTGATTTTGTAAGTTATTTATATTAATTTAAATTTCGGAGACCTTTCCATAATTTTTATCGTTAAATAAATCACATGAAATTAAGAGCAACGATATTCTTCTCAATGTTGCGTTAACTGAATAAATAAATTTCTTCTTCACATTATATTCGACAATTTTCGCCAGCTGAAGCAGCATATCATACACAAAATATGAAATTCTCTTCCTCTTAAGATAATTGTTAAAATGCACTCACGCAGTGACACTTCATGAAAGGCTTTTTAACAGATCGCTTAACAATTGCATGCTAAATATTTGGTAGAACACAAAGGAGCCTCGTTTCATATTTTTCTGAGCTTTTGGATAGATAATGCTTTAAATATTTCTATATGTTTCTATTCTCTCCAAGTGAAATATGCTTCCTCTAATTAATTAAGATATAAGTTTCATCAGTCAATTTATTCAAGCAATCCCTAAAATTTATAATTCTGGAATAAATATATATATTTGGTGTAGGAACCGCTTTAAGCGATTATAGCCGAATCCACCAGAGCGCGCCACTCATTCCAAATGGAAACACCAAGTGAAGCCAAGACAATTTTCACTTGGAACTTCCAACGGAGTGAAGGTCGTCCTCTACCGCGGCTTCCACCAGCGCGTACTGCATCGAACACTTTCAGAGCTGGAGTGGATGAAAATCCATTCGTACAACATGACCTAGCCAGTGCACAGTGTGAGATTTAGTCATTCTAGCATCTCAAAATTAATTTTTATATGAAGTTGTAGAGATATGAACTTGAAATTTGGCACGATCGTTAAGGAGATTATAAGCTTCAATATGGTGAAAGACAACGAGTTCTAACTAGTGTCAAAGGGGACTAGTTCCGAACTATCCTCAAAAACACTAGTTGGGGACAATTATTTTTACACATTTATATTCAAAATTTCTTCTTTTTTTCTCTTCTAACTAAAACTTGTCGATATATTGATATAAGCACCCACATACAACCATTTCTATAAAATTCTTCAAGTTTCGAACTTTAGTTTTCGATGATTCTTTGCAAATGAGAAAAATAAAAAGTTAATGTTGTTTCAATGTTAAATTTATTGATATCTAAATCATAATAAAAAGGAAAAACTAAAACATTCAACGAAAGTTCTTAAAAGAATGGAAAATATTCAAAATAAGATATTTGCTGAGTCTCTTTTTCCACAGGATCTCAGATACATTGCGGTAGCCATAGTTAATTGTTCTGAAGCTACATTTGATATTAACTCTTTGCATTTCCGTTTTTGTGTACTCGATGCACTTTCAGCAAACTCTTTTTCTCTCCTTCCGCGTTGAGGTATTTGTTTTGAAGCCGATGGTGCGTGATCAAGAGAAAAATCAACAGCAGAAATTTTTGAACTTAGCCAAATAGCATTGTCATGCATAAATCTTGCTTTATCACGGTGACATTTGCCCCATCGCGATTAAAATTGAAAGCAAAGCTTTTTTATACGATCTTTAATTTTGGTATCGTCAACATCTGGTCCAAAAATTGATATAACGTGCTTTTCGACCGCTTCTGTTTTTTCGCTTTTCACCTTGCTCACGCAAGGTGCTCAATATTGCTCTCGCGATATTTCACTCATACTAAAAAAAGGCAAAAAATGGGCAGGATTTTATTTTTTAAATTTGTTTTGGGCACATTAACAAAGATTCTGCTGGCATTCCCATCACGTAACTCCGTGGGACTTGGAAGTTCTAGTCTATCAAATATTTGAAAATTTTAAAATTTGTCTTACCTTTCAGGTGGTTAGAAAACAATTTTTTCATAATACTTGAGTGCAAAAATAAATATTGTATAAAACAAAAATTTTAAGTTTAAGTAATAACCTTCAATACAAAAAATAATTTAGGCCAAAAAAACCACTCACAACTTCGACCTGATCACTCAAACTTTTGTGATCAATGCAAGATTGAAAGTCAATTGTAGCATGCTATGCAATTGCACGTGTTTGATAGCTGTTATCACGCCAATAACATTTTTTTGTTCTCTTTTGTGTTTGTTTTCGTAACAATTGGGGTCTCTTCTCACGTAAAAAAAAATATGAGCGAGTTACGAAAACATTTTTTTTTTAATTTCGAGATGCTAGATTGACTAATCTCACACTGTGCAGTGTAGCCGCTGTCTTTTTTATTCGTTGAACTATGTCAATGTCGTCGTATAAATCGTACAGCTCATCGGTATGCGGTATTCGCCATTGCCAATTTTCTGAGGACCATAAATCTTACGCAAAACCTTTCTCTCGAAAACCCCAAGAGTAGTCTAATCGGATGTTGTCATCGTCCACGTTTCGGCGCCATACATCAGGACGGGAATAATGAGCGATTTATAGAGTATGATTTTGGTTCGTCGAGAGAGGACTTTACTTTTCAATTGCCTACTCAGTCCAAAGTAACAACTGTTGGCAAAAGTGATTCTGCGAATATATTTGTTAGAAAAACACATTGTTCAGGAGCTAACGAACGGAGAAGGGAGACTTTTGTATTTTCTATTTTTTTCGTGAACTTGTATTCCTCACTTAAATTTTCGGCATTTCTAAATTTGTTATATTTGTAATATGCTCGTATGTACAATAATTTGCTGAAATTTATAATTTTTCTTTTCAATTCTTGTCGTCAGTACCCAACTTCAAGACTTAATCAAGCGCTGTCAAAATTGAACGTTTGATTTCCTTGGCATAACGTCGCGCTATTGTTGAATACTTCATACCTCATACCCACAAGAATGTGGGCATCAATAATGAAGAGGACATTTTTTGCCAAACTGTAAATTTAACTTTATTTACAATTTCACAGTGACAAATTCGGTTGTTTTCATGAGAGAGCGCTGCTTGCTTTAATCGACATGCCACTAAGAATATTTAATGAAATGAGCATATAAGCTATGTATTCCATTATAGAATTAGTTTTAGTCCTATTAGACTAGACTAACTAATTTTTTAATTTTTTTACATATGTACATATGCAAAAAGGGTTAGATTGTCGAATTAACAGGCCTTGGCCGGATGAAATCCGGGTCAATTCCGGCCCGTAGAACCGGCTGTTGTGGAAATTCAGACCAGAACATAGTGCGCTTCGCCAATTCTAGCCGATTCTATCGAATTATCAGCAAAGATATTACTACAACTAGAAAGAAGGTATTGTAGCTCTTTGCCATAGTCGTGTCATAACTTTTTCATTCAATAGCAAAATAAATAGGTATATCGGAACACCTTACAAATAATAACTTTGATCTAAAGATCTAGATCTAAAGTAACGGATCTCCAAAACAAAAAGTAACGAAATAATTCTCGAGACATTCTCAAAGTCATGTTCTCTAATATTTGTCGTTACTGTTTAAACCAATCTAAACATCTGATATCTACACTAATGCCGTATTTTTTTATTTTTCCTCGGTGTGCTTATCAATAGAAATGTCTTTGGACATCTAACAAAGAAGTGTATTCTCGCACTGGCTCTCCACCACCAGCTACCTCTTTCTTCCTTGTTCACAGAAGTGAACTCCAAAACCGTGTTAACTCAAATAAAGTAGCTTTTGTAGCATTAAAATATATTTATAGATGCAGCAGGCGCCAATGAAGAAAGCAGCCAAATGGAGAACACCTGCAAACAAGCAATTAAAACAACAAATGCAAAAACGGAAATGCGATAAGGCGAACGCTTAATGATATCTAAGGTGTTAATTTAGGCAAATGAAAACATAATTACTCCAAGGACAAGTTATAATGATAAAGGAAGCGCACTCATTAGCTACTCTCACTTTCTCGACCAGAGCAGAAAACGGACAAAAGAAAAAAAAACGAAGTGAAAGCTACGAAAAATCGCCCATTTAACAGTTACGCTGTGCGAATCGCCGCGATAAAAATAGTACAGGTGGACAACTACAACAACCATATTGTGTATATTCTGTGCCAGTGGCTGGCATTTAGCGCATTTTTGCTCATTTGTTTGTTTTTGCTAAGCAAATTTGGCATTTCAAGTTCATTGGCGAACTTTTGCTTTGCTTATTCAGCGTGGGACAAACTTGAGATGAAAGATTTCAAATGACTTGTCCAAGTTTTCTAATTAAGTTAGCAGCTTACTTGCAATGTACCCGTATACATATGTATGTATGTAAATGCACTTGTGATTATAATGCGGTACTAAAGCGAGTTTTTCCATTTTTTCCAACAAACCATATTCAAATGAAAAAAAATATAAATTTTTATGGTCACTCAAGCTGTTGAAGTTGAACAATATCGATTTCATTAAACATTGAAAGCTTTAAAATTTGATTTTATAAAAAATTAAAACGGTTGCCTATAGAAAAAATATACTTTTTAAAGTAATCACAATTATGTACTATTTGGTTCTAGAGGCAACAGCTGAATATGAATTAATAAAATTTAATATTATTTTGACACATGAAACTATTCGCTTCCCACGGTTTCATCCTTTCGAACTTTAATGATTAAAATATATCTATGTGTTATACAGCTATGGACAGAGATTTGGCGCACTTTATGTGAAGTTCAATGATTTAAAACCTTATCTTAAAGTAAATTAATTCTCTTATGTTAGAGTAAAACTATTTATTACTTCACTAAAAACCAAAATAATTCAAAAGAACGCAGTTTTTTATTCTACAATAGGCATGGACAAGCATTTAGCGTAATTGAAAATATGTGCAGAATTATATTTAACATGATTAATACTTCGTGTAATAACCGTTATTTTTAATAATAGCTTCACATTTTGTTAACAAGCTTTCTATTAACCTTTGGTATCTGTCCAAAGTAATATAATTTCAGACTTTCTATATTCCTTCCCAAAGCGCTTCGAAATTCTTGAATTGATTTTGCCTAACGTTTACTCCGACATCATTTCATAAGTTCTTAATCGGGTTTAGATCAGAACTTTGCGCTAGTCAATTGATAAGTCGATTTACTTGTGTAAACTAGTATTTTATCGCAGTCGCTGTATATATAAGAAATTATTCTTTTATCCCTTCTATCTTCGCTAGTAGTCCAATATCACACCTTGAAAACGACTATTAAACTTTTTCCCTTTTCTTAAAAACTTCGAGTTGGAACAACTTCCGAGTTACGGAATGTAATTTGTATGAAATTTGACTTCTATTGCGAACGATATTCAAGAGCTCGAGTTATGGAGAACTTCGACTTATGGAAGTTCAACTGTATTGATAAATATAAAGGCAAGTGCGCTAAATCTTTGTCGATAGCTGTAGGTATGAAATGCAAATTGTCCGATTTCGGTCAGAAAAATAAGGGTCGCATATCAGTTCAAGAAATATATATAGGGAAATCGTTATATGTTAAAAAAAAAATCATTAGAAAATCGTTAAATCTGCTGTTTCTCTGGTTAGTACATTTTAGACAAAATGTTCTAATTGTAAAGTGTTCTAATTCATGATTTACTTAATTGCAGGTCATATTGAATTAAAGGTCGTTTCAAGATTAGATTAATATATTCATTTTATCCGATTTTGATAAAAGTCTGCGATGGTGATGTCACTCAAGCGAAATTAATAAGTTCCTTATATACAGAGGTAGTCAACATTATTTACACATCGAACGTTTTTTTACAAGTTTCACACAAAAAGCTTTCTCTTGTTGTTGTTGTTGTCGCAAGGTAACAAAATGCTATGTTGTTGGAAACCTTGATCTATTCTTGAGCGAATGAAGTCAGTTTGGCTACAATTGCTAGAACTATGGCGGAGAAATACGCAAATGAACTGAAGACTCGCAGTAGTCAAAAGTATTTACACATCGCGATTTTGCCTTTATTCTTGGATTTGGTTTAAGCAAGAGTAGTAATTGGATTCTATTGCATTCATAACCACCTAACTCAGTCTTAAAATATAAAAATTGGTAAATAAAATGTCGAAAACAAAGGAATTATTGATTATAACTAGATTGGAGACTGTTACTAAGTTTAAGACTCGGGTTTCGGCTTCGGAGTTAGTAAAAATTTATAGGATTTAAAGGAATACTGTTTATAATATTATTAAAAAGAAGGAGACGAATAATTGCAAGGATACTTTAAAGAGAACTGGGCAGAAACCTGTGATAACTCGAAGATAATGTAGAAGATTAGTAGGAACTGTCATACAAAATCCCACAATTAGTCCTATTAATATTGCAGCATCGAATCAGTATATTGCATGAACAGTCAACGATGCTACACTGTTAAGGCCATTTAAAAATAGTAACATAAATACCTACGTTGTGCATAAAGTTGGCCACTTCCGAAACCATGAAAGCATTATTTCCGAAACCAAAAAAGCGATATGCCCCTCATTTGCCATTGATTGCATCCTTAAGCCTGTCGTGGGCAGATAATGCTAAATTTTAGTTCCAGGGCTTATTTAGTAAACGCTTTATGCATTTACCACGTGAAAAGAAGAATAATGCAGTTTAGAGTCAGGAGAGGAGACATTACGATTTTTTTCAAATTTTTTTGGAAATTTTCCTTACTTCTGTTTTGAAGATTTGGTACTAATTTAGGGACCCTAAATCATCCGGATATATCGGAATTCACATCACCATGCCGTTGTAGTGGTCCGTTGGCCTTTTCCAAATATTGACTACATTTTACAATAGGATAATGCTCCATTTCATAAAGGATCTTTACCTGCAAAAGTTTTAAATGAAGCAAATCAAGTTGACCTCCGCACAGCACTGACCTAAACTTTAGTCAAAATTTTTGGTCTTTCGTTAAATATCAGAGGACAATAGATATAATAACCAAAAACTCCGAAATTACTGACATTTGGTCTAAATTAACTGTTAACTTAGCGCCCAATTGTGTTGAATCAATTGGGACCATAAAGCAGGCTGTTATTGATGCCAAAGGCGGTGTAACCAATTATGAATTTATCGCTTTAGAATAGGAACTTATACTGAACATTAAAATTTTAAAGTTATCATTAAATAAGAACAGGATAATAGAGTTCAAGTTGTGTGTAAATACTTTTGACGCAAAAAAATGTGTGTAAACACTTTTGACTACTCCGAGAAGAAAGCGCATAAATTAATGTTAAAGCCAAGAATTTAGTTTTATTATTATGATAAGGGTTTGAGATTATGAGGCGCCATTTCGACCCCTTTTTGCAGCGATTGGGGCCGTATGTCAACAATAAACGTTGTTCCGGAGCAAATCTGTTCGTTATGAAATCGCAAACCAAACTGAATCAAGTAACAGCTGTCAAATTGACCAATTCTGATCAACTTATAGCCTCGTTGAAAACCACACGTCTTAAAAACACACGTTATAACTCGTCAAGAATATTTAATGGCCACCAGATCGACCAAATGTACAAAACGATTTGGAGCGGGGTCAAAACAGTCGTTCAAACATCATACTTCGATTGCAATAATTATGTTGAGCCACCATCATTACAAAAAATATTCCCACTTCTAAACATCCTAATATCCCTTAGATTTGGACTAAAACTCTGCTAGATATTTGTCTGAGACCCATGTGTCTGGGCACCTCGACATACAAACATGCTTGTATATGCATACAAATCCATTAATTACCGTTCAGGTAACGGTTTTGTAGCACAAAATAGGCAAAAGGCAAAAATGTCAACTTCAGATTTTTCATTTTTCATCACATTTGGATTGTTTTCTTTTTTTTGTTTGAATGAAGTAAAATATTTGCATGAATATAAAGGAAAAATTACGCATTCATTGTCGTGGAACGATTCGCAAGAGGCTGGGAATTTTCTGATTCACTGCATATTGGCTAGATAAATTTTGCCTTTTTGCGCGTTCTAGGGCTTTCCGCCAACGCCGAGTAAAATATTTAATCCACAGCGAGAACAAATAAAGTCGTGATTTTATTTTCCCTTCGATTTATTTGTCATTTTCGTCGTAGGCGCCATTTTCGCTGCAGTTCATGACTCACATTATATATATATATATATATATATGTATGTATGTACACATGTTTATCCATGCAAATAAGATTTAAATGCTTCATACTATAAAGCTTATATCTCTTATCGGATATGAAAGCATATGTGTGTGTGTGCTGCGTATGCAAATGTGAGTGAATAATTGAGCTCTTGAACAGCGCCGCAAATTCCGTTTTCTTTGAAAACTTTGCTTTTTGCCTTTTGTTGTCTGAATGTCGACATGGAGCGCAGATTTTTGGACCGCTTGTAATGAGGCAGCTAAACAAAGCAAATTATTTCCTGAAATTGACTTCTAACAATTTCGTATTCCAAGAATGTACACCCCATAATGAACTAACGACCAACTCCTTCACTGCGCTAACCCGCGAGCTAGATTCGTCCTATTTTGGTTGAATTAAAACAACGCCGTCGACGTCGAGTGGGCGGCGTTCGAGGGCCATAATTTTCATTAATATTGCGTGGCTGTTAAATTTCTGAGATATGCAGTTATTTTAAAGTTTTTAATTTGCTTTAAATTCATCGCTTCTGGGTATTGCATCAATTTTATTCGGTATTTTAAAATATGGAATTTTCACTTTATAATGTGTTTAAATTAGGAGAATGAATTTCTTAAACCATTTTAATGTATATATTCATATACATATATGTATGTATAAATACTATATATAAATAATTAAGAATTTCCTTATATATTTTTATGTATGTTCATATGTTAGGGTTGACCAAGGTAAAAGACAAGCAATTTTTTACCGAAAATGAGCTAAGAGAGTATTATAGTTTTGTTCACCTAACGGTTGTTTGTAACACCTAAAACTAAACGAGTTAGATATAGGGTTATATATATCAAGGTTTTTGTATATATCTCACAAACCAATAAAGCTATTAGATGTTTTTATCTGCAAACAAATCAAAGAAAATTATTGAATTATTTAAAAAAGTATATTCCATCTTTTTTATTAATGAAACTTACCAAACAATGAACCACAAATTTGACGAATTTTCAACTATTTTTTAATAACTATTTGGTTTACTGCATGATTAAATAATGATAAAACAGCTATTTAATCGGTTAAATACCATAGAAGGTGGCTTAATTTATCAACTTTCGAAACCTTTGCATCGATTTTGTCATAAGTCTTCACTTACTTCAAAAAACCAAAATCCTGATAAGGGCTTTTACATTCGAGCCATGAGCGCAAACAAGTGCTATTTTCAGTGCATAAGTCGCCCTCGCCAACTACCTGGAGGTCGAATATAAATTTTCGGTTTTAATCTCCCCCTCAAAATAACACGAGAGATCAATTACTAATTAATTCACTATCGACATCTCGAACAATATCTTTGCGCAATTCATATACGTAAAATGTGATAAAGCTTTCTGTTTCGGAAACAGTCAGATGCAAACCAATTTTATCTTTATAGCGCTTTATGCCATTGAGGTAAACACTCGTTCAGATATTTCGGAACTTTTGAAAAAGCGGAATATCCGAGCTTTTTCCCTTTTTATACTCTCGCAACAAAAGTTGCTAAAGAGAGTATAATAGTTTTGTCCACATAACGGTTGTTTGTAAGTCCTAAAACTAAACGAGTTAGATATAGGGTTATATATACCAAAGTGATCAGGGTGACGAGTAAAGTTCAAATCCGGATGTCTGTCTGTCCGTCCGTCTTGGTCCTTGGCACCATAAGAAGGTTAAGTTCGAAAATGGGCGGAATCGGACCACTGCCACGCCCACAAAATGGCGATAACCAAAAACACTAAAAGAGCTATAACTAAGCCATAAATAAAGTTATGAAAATGAAATTTGGAACATAGGATCCCATTAGGGAGGGGCACATTTGGATGTAATTTTTTTGGAAAAGTAGGCGTGACCCCGCCCCCAAATAGGTTTTTTTTATATAACTCGTAAACCAATAAAGCTATATAAACCAAACTTTCTGCAGTCGTTCATTTTAGCCATTTCCTTATACAGTCCAAAAATGAAAGAAATCGGATAATAACCACGCCCACCTCCCATACAAAGGTTAGGTTGAAAATTACTAAAAGTGCGTTAACTCACTAACGAAAAACGTCAGAAACACCAAATTTTACATAAGAAATGGCAGAAGGAAGCTGCACTGAGATTTTTTTACAAAATGGAAAATGGGCGTGGCGTCGCCCACTTATGGGTCAAAAACCATATCTCAAGAACTACTCAACAGATTTCAATGAAATTCGGTATATAACACTTTCTTGACACCCTGATGACACGGGTGGAATATCGGAATCGATTCACAACTACGTCTACTTCCCATATAACTCAATTTTGAATTCTTTTGATTCGTTCACTTTATAATACATATATACATTAGGAACAAATGAAGATAGCGGAATAAAACATTACACAAATACTGTATTTGAGCTGTGACATCACTTGTGGAAAAATTGTCAAAATCGAACCATGACCAAGAAATCAGTGCCTAAGGGTACTTTTTCACCGAAAATATAGGCAAATACCTCAGATATTTTTATGTAATTCATTCCCTCTGAATTTTTTTCTTCTGTTATATAACAGTTTCTCTCTGTACCTGAAATGGTAAAAATCGGGTCATAACTTCCCCCAGATCCCATATACCTAATTATAAGTAATATTAAATTAAGTGAGCCTATAGTCTCCGATACATTGTATATTGTATCGAGTGAAATCGGTTTAGGAATTACCTCAGTTCCCATAACTATTTATGATGATTTTCGTTATTCTATTGAACTTTATACCAAATATATGGGTCGAATTGTGTTATCTTTATAAAATTACATCAATAAATTGCGAGAGTATAAAATGTTCGGTTACACCCGAACTTAGCCTTTCCTTATTTGTTTTTGCTGTGAATACGCTTTTTAATAATAACTCATACATGTGATGTGAATGGAGAACGCTGTATCTGTAATCGCAACAAAGAATTTGCACCCTAACTTCTAGATTCCAGTCTGCAACCGCGTTCCAAACCGCTTTTGCCATATCTCTTCCTGATGAGCTTCCTAATTTTGGCGCATCTGTCAATTTCACTTTATTTCCTTATGAAATAACTACTGGAAGACATTCTTCTTTTAATGCCCAAGCATATTCATCAAAGTGAGCAGTCACAAACTCTGACATAGCATTTTGGAAATCTATTTTAATGGATTCCGCACGCTATTTTCGTTTTTCGTTATGAATTCTTTAAATTGAGGACTTACTTATCGAAAATTCAGCAATATTAAACCCAAGTGCCTCAATAGTGGCTTCCAGAACATATACTGTATCTCTCATACTTAACTGACACCTGCCTAGCGCCGATACTACTTGATAATCTTTGGAGCCAAACGGGGCCAAGTGAAACTGTAAAAAACACAAATATCGATAGTTCGCGCGTGTCGGCTGTAGTAAGCACCTATTGGCAAGTGACGATGCAAGCCGGGACGGTTATCATAATCCTACCTATACCTGAAATTCTTCATGCACCTATTTTACATCATTATCGTCGTTTTAAATTATATAACTACATACATATGTGACTCTACTTTGGTTTAATATTATTCCTACGTAGACAGATGCAGTTATTTTAGTTATAGCGATATAGTTACTATTTCAGCTGTTTTTGAGATGATATTTTACTTATTAGAATATTCAAACGACTGGAAATTCACTTTAAGTTAAGATGACATCAAAACATCCATATTTGTACAGCTAAAGATCCCCTTTCGTTGTACCATTATAACGGTAAATCGAGCAGTTTACCTTTAATTTTGAAATAATTGCTCGCAATTATGCTTCTTCAATGTGTTCTGGTTAGTTACACAACGATTTGGGAAACAAACTCTGTCATTTATGCTAGAAGAGAAACAATTTACGTCAAAAGTGCAAGACAAACAAAAAAGTACACTCAATTTCACTTCGAAAGAATGGTAACTTCGTCTGTGCTTTTGCTTTTGTTGTTAATAGATAGGAATACGCACTGCATAGGGAGTGCCATAGCCATCAACAGTTGCTTGCGAGTGGCAACAACATTGCAATTTTCCATTTGCATCTCATGAAAGCACATATACATATGTATATGTTTGTGTATGTAGTTCGTATTTGGAAGGCATGAACTGGTAATTGGCAATCGCCATTTCATCAGAACTGGGAATGACTACAACGTTTATGGCCCGTTGAATCAGTGTGCAATTATTGACGACTTCATAGATGAAATAATGTCTACCTTTGCTGAGACAACGTGGACAATATACATACATATGTTCATAGAAGAACCTCAAATGTGTATGCAAAGGTCAATTAATGTATTAATGAATGATGTACACCCCTCATAATTGAGCTGTGTTCATACAACATTCGAAATTGCTTAATTTAAACTCGTTAACTCCTCTTTAAAGCGCACCTTTTCCCTAAATTTAGACTGTGGCGAAATACGTGTTTTTATATTATTTTAGAAACAAGTGACATTATTAAGAATGTGTATATAATATCGAAAAAATTTCGATTTCATGTTCAAAATTCTTGTTTTATAATGAATTATAAATTGGTAAAAAGCAGTCATAACTTTGAAGTTGTAGATAGTTTCGTCTACTTGGGAACCAGCATTAACATCACCAACAATATCAGCCTCGAAATCCAACGCAAAATCAATCTTGCCAACAGGTGCTACTTTGGACTGAGTAGGCAACTGAAAAGTAAAGTCCTCTCTCCACGAACCAAAACTCTTTAAGTCGCCCGGATCTGATTAAACATTTTATCACTGTTATACTTCCTTTCACTGTTACAGTGCCAATATACATACATTCTTTTAGTATGGGCCGCTTTAATGTTATCTTAAACATCCAAGGAAAGTGTATTTTGCGTAATCATTGCTAATAGCACTTCTACTGGCTGGCAGGCCACAAGGGCATCGAGGGTAACGAGGATGAGATTGTCAAAAGCGGCGTAAAACTGTCATCTGAAATCATGATCGACGTAGGTAAACCTGTGCACTGCCTCTATGAAGACCTAGACAGAGACTTGGTAAGAAGAGACTTCAAAGCGCGTTGGAATACAAAACCGCAAAAGTTACGTGTAAAGCGATAGATCAGAAGTACACGAGATTTCTACTGACTCTGTAGATCGGCATAATCTGATACTGAAATGAAGGAACATGATCGGCATAATCACTGGTCACAGACTTGCCCACGCTTACAAGATGGGGCTGATAGATCGCGAAGACTCTTAGAAATGTCAAGAGCAAGGTCCTAGAGAAACAATAGAGCAACTCTTGTGTGATTGTCAGATATCGTTAGTGAAGCCATATAACGTTTTGAAATTCTCGACAAGCGCAGGCATAAAGGATCTCCTCATTAACTATGTGTCAGGAATCCATCTGGTATCGCAAAGGACCAAAACTGGTCTATGTGTGGCTTTCTGGAATAGCAGACTAACTTAACCTAACCTATTTTGTATCTTCAAGGTGTGGCTGATTTCGTCCAATAATGGTCGAAATCGGACTATAACTTTTCAAACCCGCTGGCACATACAGAGAACATGAGGGCATCAGCGCCTATGGCGAACTTTTTTCTCTTACATAACAGGGTGTCTTTTCGTGATAATACTTTCTATAGCCTCCAGATATCTATGTATTATTAACATTTTCAAACTTTTGTTACGTACATACTCCTCAATATGTAAGATACCTCAACAATAACCCAAAATATTTACCCCAAATATTTTATATATATTGTAGTTTTGTGCTGATAACGGATGATTTCAAATTGGTCCATAAGTGACTTACATATATATTTTCTTTATTCTAGTCAAACCATGGCCTATCTTAGTTGGATTCCAAAGGTAAATGAAATCAGTCCACACATTTCCCTAGCCCCAATATACGCAATGGATATAACGCTTCGAGGTCTCAAAGATAGAACTAACTTCACGGTCAGCACATTTCGATTCATCATACCCAAAACAGCCACGTACTTCATTTACCTTGAATGTTTCAGCAACCTTAGTAACAGTTATGAACTTGTCTTCGGAAACTATATTTATAGACAAAGTAAATATTTTGATAGTCGAATACTTATTTTCATAATCCTTTTAACACCAACTTTTCGAAAGGTTTTTATCGAAATCATTAACTAAATCATTTTGCGAGAGCAACAAACCCTTGTCAAAAAGTTTTTAATATTGTATTAACAAATAAGTCATTGACAATGAAAGGAGTTGCTTTTACACTTTAATATTTACACGGGTGACAAAATTAAACGTGACACTGACAGGCAAAGTTAAAGAAATTGTTTTATTTTCCAAGTCAGTGCGCCACTTGATAATGTGCCCAGACACTTAAAAAACGCAACGCGCCAGCTTAAAGTGGCAGCCAAGACTGACAACAGCTGAGAAGAAGAAGACAAGGGGAAATTGCGAAATGTGCACGTATGAAAGATTATCTCGCTAATAGAAAATGTGCAAGCACTTAAAAGGAGGAGAAATTATGGCAACGCCGTAGAGATTGTGTCAATCCATGGAGTAAATATGCAAAAACCTTTATACTTATAAGCGGTTTCATGAGTCGCGCCAGGAAATGTAAAGAAACAGTATTTAAAAACCGTTACCATAAAGACTTTGGCCAGATTTTTTCAGTATTTTTTCATGCTATAAACATTTGTCCGATGCTTGGCGATTCGAAAATTTGTTCCTTTCGGATAGGAGAAGCAGTTTAAGAAACAATATTCGCATAGAAATTGTTTTAAATAATTTTCAATCGAGCGCATTGAGTACGAGGGCTTTATAAATATTTATAAGATTATTAGCTCCCAGTTGTGGAACTAACAAAGTGGATTATAAACTCCTCTAAACATTTATTTGGCCTTAGTTCTTGATTAGTGAGAATATATCACATCCATAAAAACCGTAACAGTGCGTCAAACATAATATTCGTTATGTAGAATGATGGCGAGTTTTAGTAAGCAATGGACAATGCTCCTTTTTATATAACAACATACGGCACCCCACAAAGCGATAATTAATCTATAGTTAAAGTACATCTAAACTAAAAAGGGTTGCCTTCATAGCTTCAAAATAAATAGAAAAAAATATTTTTTTTGGATCTGAAGCAAACATCCACGAAAATTTGAAATGCCGACGGAAGGCTTGGTTCATTATATATTTTTCGTTATTAACAAAAGATTTTTTGGAACCACGTTGTACTCATATAAATTTCGTCGAATTCCGCCATTGCTTACTTGTTGTACAATAACAAGTGATGTAAAAGATTCAAATACGGCTGAGTGAAAAGCATCGGGTGACTTTGCATTATTATATATAATCATATTCATATGAGCACAGTGGTGGTCATGTAATTAGAACTCCATACCAAACGATAATTTCTCGCTTTTCTTCTTCTGAACAAACAAAATATTTACTAGTAAAAGAATACACAACTAAAACTAAATTATGCTATGAGAACAGCTACCAGATAGGAAAAATATTAAGATACATATTTGGTCTAGAGTTAGACGAAATAACAATTCGCTAGTGGTATGCAAAATCAAGAACAGTTCTATATCTATAACTACCATTGTAAATATATATAGTAGGTACGAAGATATCAAAGAGGATTTTATACAGTGTAGTTGACTGCTGACACTCTTAAGGTAATAAAGGAATTACAGTGGAACTTCCATAATTTGAACTTCTATAACTCGAAGATCTCCATAAGTCCAACATTTGAATTGGCAATTGAAGTTAAATTTCATACACATTTCCTTCCATAAATCGAACTTTTCGACCAAAGCATAATATAAAATTTAAAATTTTAATATCGAGAATTTTAAAACAGCCCCTCTCACACTTAAGGATTGCATAGCTCATATGACAAAGGCAAACTGCTGCAAATAAAATTACATAATACATATTTTAACGTATGTACATAAAACTTTATACAAAGTAAATAAGTAAAGCTGTAGTCTCTCTAACTCGAAGTTTTTTTTTATGGATTTTGGTGATTCGAGTTAGAGAAGTTCCACTGTAATTAGGCATATCGTTCATACAATGCTAAAAAATCCATCCAAAAGAACTTTCGTCATTATTCCACAAAGTTTTCCAAAAACCTTAATCTTTCTTTAAATTTAGAAGAAACTAGGATGATAATATCCTTAGGATACTTTGCCATAAAGTCCTAAATTCCTTGCCACCACTGTATGTAAATATATTTGATATAAGTATGTATGCGTAATGCTAACCAGTCCATGGTGTAAGTAGGTTTGTACAAATTCAATTTGTGACACTTTGAGATGCCGCCAAACAAGTTAGCATATCTCCAACTTTATTGTAGCCAAGAGACGCATTAAAGCAGCTGCCGAAAATATCTCAATTTTCGCAGATATTAAAAATGTTTATGCCGCCTGAAGTAGATTGTGTTCTATAAATAAGATACATGGACAATATACCCGGCGTAGGGAGATTTACTAGCTACGACATTATAACAGACATTCCTTTCCACGTTTTTATACAAGTGTCCAAAGTTGATAAACTCGGCGGCTGTTAACTTCCTGGAGACTAAGCCCCCGTAACTGAAGTAAAATTTGCAATCATGAACGCCATCAACGATGTTTTGGAGAATGTTGGTGACGGCTGTCTATTCTGCATGCAGTTTGTAACAACAACCGTCTAACAATGACATGAGTTTGTGCCTTCTCTAAAATAGGGTATACTAATTTTGTAGGCATTTTGTGTGACTTTATGAAGTCTATCTCATGCACGTTAGTGGGATTTCGTCCATTAATAAAAAGTTTGAGATTCAATGTTGCTGCATACATATACATCTCTTATCAAAACCAATTGCAAACCGCAAAACACATAGCTTTCAGCAATGAAATTAAAGTTTAACAATTATATTGTTATCTTCTTATCTTCAATGAACGCTAAACAAATGTCTAACACAATACAAATTTATACACAACTAGCAGACCCGGCCACACGTTGTTGTGGCTAAGGTATACATTGAATTAAGTTGGTCCAATCTTGGCTTCGTGGTGATAGTACAGGCAATTTTAAATAGTTTGGGATAATTGACTACGTCATCCTGGTTTGTAGCTGTGTCAACTCTCCTGGACCGAAATTCTAAATTGTCGCATTAAGATCATCGATGTCTTTGTTTTTTTACAACCAATATAGCTAATTCAATCAGTCATTTATGGTTATCATATTGAGATTTCATATCAGGAAAACTTCTCTTTCAAGTCAATGAAGTGACAGACAGAAATCAACAGATGTCAACTGCGACCCTACCATTTTGAACTGATTCTGGAATAATTGGAAGAGTCTGGCGTAAATCATCTGTTAACAGAGTCCTGGCTCCACCAAAAACGTTTATCGACAATCAAGATCTTTTAAAGTCCTGTGCAGTACCTCCAGCGACTTCTTGAATATTTGGAAAATCTTCGTTATAGCGCTATTTTTGGCGATTTTGCCGACTGGTGTTTCGTTCATTTGCAATTTAGGAGTAATTTCAAGGCCGAATGTGCCATTTGTTTGCCTACTAACAGGTGACAAGTTGCCCCTATTCCCGTTAATCTTGGTGGTGAAAATGAGTGAAATTGGCTCTGGAATTACATCAGCCCTCATATACTATATATGATGATTTTCTATTGCACTTTATGCCGAATATATAGGTCATATTGTGTGTTATCTTAATAAAATTACATCAATAAATTGCGAGAGTATAAAATGTTCGATTGGACCCGAACTTAGCCTTTCCTTATTTGTTACAAATTGTTTTGGGCTATCGACACAACCTTATACAATTGAACAATAACAAAAATATTTTAACAAAGGAACAATGATAACCTTCAAAATATTATTTTTTTGTTTTCTCTTTTTATAAATTTTTTCTTGTCAACTCGAATAAAATTCTCTTAATGATATCTTCCTCGCAATTTTTCCATATTTACTCACTTTCTAATCTTTTTCTGGCCTTCCACAAATATTTCAAGACTAAAATTAGCCAGATCGGTTTGAACTTCAACAACCAGTAACTTCCCGATTTTAGAAAATTTTTAATTTTCTTCGCGGAAAGTTAAAAAAAATTTAGGGTTGGACCACCCTTAACATTTATGATGATGAAAAATAGATGTTGTCCGATCCTCCACCCTAGCCGATATGCACGCTAAGATTCACGAAAATCGGTCGAGCGGTTTCAGAGGAGTTCAATAACGTACACCGTGACACGAGAATTTTATATATTAGATATAACACTGAAAAAGATGAATATTGCTTGTCACAAACTGTGTACCTACCGATTTTCACACAGAAAATGATAAAATTTTCGATAAAATAGGTTCAGAAATTTCAGTGTCTATATATACTATCTACTATTACAAAGACGAAAGATTTGTATGTATGTTTGTATTGAATAAACTGAAAAACGACTGTGCCGATTTCAAAAATTCTTTCACCATTGGAAAGCTACGTTCACCCTGAGTAACATAGGCTATATTTATTGCATGAATCTTAACTTTTTGGAAATAGTTCCCAGGTTGAACGTATCAGAAAGACTCCGTAATGGAGAATGTTAATTTGAAACTGAAAATCTCTTGCAAGTCATTCTCTTCGCATCGCAATCCCGAGCGAAGCCGGAGGTCTGCTAGTATATTTATAATACAAATAATATCTATGAGTTTTGACTCTTCAAATTGATGTGTTTTCACCAAATAGAGTTTATAGAAATTCGATTATATTTTTAATTGATCGAAACACAGTTGCAAGCTCCTTCTAATCAAATATATTTCTCTCTATTGTACCCACATCAATATTTGATGTGGAATAGCTACGTTATTGGCAATTCGGGTTCAAATATAATTTAATATAACTGCACTTTAATATATTTTTCGATTTCTATACTCTTTATTTAGATATTAAAATATAATCTATTACCAGACAGGTGGAGCACATAAGTACACTGAACTTGTTTCTGTTATGCAGAAAAGTTCAATAAAGTTCGTTCTGACGTTTCGTAGGAGAGAAAGAGGACACATTTACATTCAAACGCATGTAATGTATCAGACCCTGTATTATCACCGGCATATGCCAATGCGGTGTATCAAATCCGAAATTGTTGTAAGCATTTAACAGAATTGATGCTATCAATTTGTAAATATAAAGGTGACACCGACCTTATTATCATACGCCATACGAGTATATGGTACCTTGTGCAGATAGCATGCAAATGAAATTGTTGCGTATACGCACTGTCGCCTTCTGTTAAGATCAAGCGAGACTGTCATGGAATATCCAAAGACACACGCATACAAATTTCAATTGGCGTGAAGATGTATATGTTGTATTACCAAGAGTACACGCACTTACACACATAGATTCATACATACATACATACATACATACATATATGTACATATGTATGTGTTCATCATCGCTGACAGAATACAATTGCGCTTGTAAAAATAAATTGGTTTTGGGTTGTTGAACAGGAGCGCACCTAATACTGACAAGTTGCCTATCATTTCCAAGTGAGTGAGAGATTTGTTTAACGCGATAGATGCGTAGCATGTTGCCTCTCCTATTTACAGGTATTGATATTTAATCTCTCTACCCTATCAAATATAATGCCACTTAATGCAGCCTCCCTGTGTAGATACAAGCTTGCGAATGCCACTAATTCGGTGTAACGGTAAATAATGTGTATTATTTACAAAATACATACGATACAAATGAGTTAAAGCCGCTTGGAGTACTTGTAGATGATTATATTTCAGGAGTAAAACATTTCCATCTATGATAAATGTAATCTCAGTGAACTGTAGTGAGTGCATACAAGAGGATTAGTATCGTTACCCTGCAGGAATATGCTGAAGGAGGCAAACCAGTTTCCGATTCATGGAGAGAGCACCTACAATAGTTATCGCTCGTATTACTTGTAAATACAAAGCATTTTTCTTGTCTGCTGTCTAATTTGCCTTTAGGGAACAAGTGTAGTTAATAAATAAATTTTTAAAACTTATAAAGCAAGTTACGCTTTTGAACCAAGAATTTTGAGTAAGTAACTAATCAACAAGTTAGGATGGGCTATGTTCTTGTATACCGAATATGGCTATGTTACTGTATACCGAACATTTCGGCATGTCAAGAAAATATTATATGACAAATTTCATTGAAATTCGTCGAGTTGTTCCTGAGATATTATTTTTGACCCAAAAGTTAACGTGTTTCTGTCATTTTTCATTAGTGAGTTCACTCGCTTTTAGTAGTTTTCAACATATTCTTTATAGGGAGGGTGGGTGTGTTTATTATCCGATTTCATGGTGGTGTAAGCACTAGTTCAGACTTCGGAACAAAACTTTGCACAAATAATACATTTATAGTGGGGCCCTTCTAAAAACCGTCGAAATCATAAGTTTTCAAGGCCCCATATATCGAACATGAGGACCTCAGTGCTTCTAATATATTTTTTACCGAAAATATAAGTAAGTCTCTTAGATAATTTTAAGAAATTGAGAGGAAATATTTTTCTTCTCATAATATGTCTCCGTGCCAAAAAATGAGTGAAATCGGGTCATAACTTCCCCAAATAATGGGTATTAGCTCCCATATACCTAATATTTGAGGTTTCAAACTTTCATTGGACTTTTATATATCGGTTAGTATGTGAGATATATCAGCCAAATTAAGTGAGCACATAATCTTGGATAGAATGTAGCAAGGTGACTAGGTGAAATCGATCCATGAATTACCCAGCCGCCATATACTATATATACTTTTTGTTTCCTAATGGACTTTATGCCGAATTTGTGGGTAAAATTGTGTGTTTTATCAAAATATCCAAAGTTATAGCTTGCACGGGCGGACGGCCAGACAGTCATCCGGATTTCAACTCTACTCGTCATCCTGATCACCTCGCGTGCCATGGTGTTAAAAATTGTAACTGAAATCGGTTAAGTATTACCGGCGGATACCTAGGCTTGTGGTTGGATTTAATAGCGTTTTTAGACAGCCAAATTAATTGATCAAATTGCCTTTTATACTGCCAACAACTCGATTACCTATAAGCTGTTATACATGTTTGTTTTTTACTTTTCTTAAGAAGTTGATAAGTTTCATCAACTGAGTACTTTTTTTTAGCAGCGACATCTACCGTAGCTTATTTATCAAAAAATTTAGTCAATCGCAGACAAACAACGTATATTTGATATTCATCCTTGACAATTTGGAAATTATTAGTATAAACACATAGTTATTCTTCCTAAATAACTCTCATAGCGACCTTCGAAACATACTACTTGATTCTTGCAGTTTTGTATAAAATATTTATTATTGCGTGAGCCTAAACTCATGCTAGCCTATGTCACCATTTAAAGTTCGTGCGATTTCTTACGAAGACTTTCAAGGAATTGCATCGCTCGAATAGCTTTGCTACGTATCAAACTTGATACAGTTATATCGGATTTTTGAGTACACTCATTCGGGAATAACGTGACGAAATTCACTGTTAGCAAAACAGTTAGCCTGTTTTTGCAACCACGAGATTCACCGAGAATACCGATTCTCAGTAATTAAATTTCGCTTCCGCGCCAAAAAGCGGTTTTACTACGTAAATATCGCACACATTTGTTCCTCCTTGACGCTTAGAGCGAACGCAGTATTTTTGGAGCAGACAACCATGTAACTAGCTAACTAACAGTAAATTATACGTATCGTCTAACGTTGAAGTGTAAACTCGGTATATTCACTTTAACGAGTGCTTTTCACTTGCATATCAGTCCCACAAAAGCGAAGCGAATTCCTGCAAGTTCGAAATAATGCATGATTAAATATATCCTCGAATTCACGCTGTTTACATAAAAACAAGTGCACGCAGACGAAACGAGCCATGGAAATTATCCAAACAATGTGAAGAAACCCAAAAACTGGTTTCGAATGGAAATGAAGTGCCATGCACGCAACTGCATTTCCCGCGGCCATTTTGTGAATGAGAAGTGAGCTGCAATTTGTTCTTACTCAAAAGGTTTGCGTTTTCATACCGTTCATGCCGTTTTGGTAGTTGGGTCAAAATTGGTTTTCATATTCGCCGAAAAGGCATATTTCCTGGAATCATAATCCGAAAGGCTGGTTATAGTTATGGAGAATTTTTCAGAATTGAACGTACGGAAACGGATACACACAGAAACAATAATATTTTGCTTGAAAGCTTTCAGAGTTTACCGTTATTTTCAAACCACATTGTGAACATTGCAAATCGATCCGAGTAAAATTCTAAGAGATAGATTATATGGAAGTCCGCCCATTAGGCCACATCTGTTTCAATTTAAAACCTTAAGCACCTTTATCTCAAAACTCAATTCTTTTAAGCCGGTGAACACAATTTCTCAAAAAGTTATGAAGCAAGTTTGCACACATCTCTGAAATAAGGTTATCAAGTTATTGAAGGAAGCGTTTTTAAATTTTTTTACAACTTTTTGACAAAAAAATATATATGCTGATATGCTGAATTGTTTAAATGGAATACAAGTTAATACAAAAGTAAACAAATTTAACAAATACTTTTTTTCAGCTGCTTCACAAATGACTATTTCAAATGAATTTATAATTATTAGTGGTATTTCACTGGCTTATGATGTCCATCAGTATCCCTTAATAAAGCGAAGTTAAGTGAAAATATATTGGATTGTTTTACTAAAAAGACACGGAGATATATTTATGTAGTAAAAATCAATTATAAAATATTAGACCAGGGTAGAGTTTCAATAGTTTTCAAGCAGCATGATATTGTCAGTATTTAATCCTTATATTAAGTCTGATTTTCCTTGTGTTATGGATTACCGATTACCGAATAATCGAACATTTGCTAATTTCAACTTAATCCGTTTTATGTTAAAGCTTTACTTTCCTCAATTCCGGCAACCAGGGAATTCTTGAGACTCATTCCACGAATGTTATTATTGTAGTTTTCTTAAAGAACCGCTGCAGCGTGCTGCGTAAGTAATCCACTACAATACACTCACTTGATATTGTTAATTCTCGTTGGTAAAGCGTTCTCAGACTCTCAGAGTGTGAAGCTATCACACATTCTCGCTTACAAAAGCTATGAATTCAGGAGCACCACTTCGTCGAAATTTATTTAAGCCGGCGAAAGCCATTAGCACACACATATGGACAAACATATATACAGTCAACTGTGTAACCAAAGGCAAGGAGAGACAAAAACAAAATGAAGGAAGCATTAAAGGCATAAACATAAGGAACACATCCGAGCCATTATTCTATTAGCTATCTCAGTAGATAATTTCATAAGAAATGTATGCCGTTGTGTCCGTCTGTACATTAAGACCCTCCTTGCTGCGCACATAAAATATCAGAAAGAATGTATGGCGATGACACTATACATACATATTTGTGTGCAGAAAGTGTGGTATGAGCATTTAATAAAATAGGCACAAAAATTATTTTGTAAAATTTAGTACAATATTTTAAGTATGGATTGCATTTGCATTTGCTATGAACAAAAATCTCAATCTGGGATACATAAGTACGACTCAATTCTAGACACTGCGGTATGGTCAAATCTAAGTATAGTGTTCTAGTGATACTTTCCAACTTCATGGGTTACAAGGCACTTCTACAGTAGTTTGGCTATTTTGAGCTCATTTGTCCAAGAACTTCGATACAGGCAGGCAAATACTATCATTAAGAAACTTTATTAATATTCGTGCTTTTATTACCAACAGACCCCAGATTAAACTTTTTAAACTAAGTAAAGCTTTTTAATTAGAAGAAACAATATTTACTATCACCGACTTTCGTTTTCTTTCGTTTACCAAATCTTCGTATTTGAATTCCTACATTCGTGTTGCATGCACTAGCTCTGAGGAAGTCGCAAAACCAGTAGTCCGGAATTAGTTGATTACCTATCAGTTCCTCATTCCTACCACAGGAGAGTGAGAGTTGAAAATATAGCTTAATGACACACAGAAAGGCAAAAAAATTTTACTGAGGAATAAATGACACATCCAAATTCTTGACATGCTGCTGTAATATTATTACGCGTAATCTACACTGGCATATTGTTTGGTTTAGTTTACATACTTGAAGGCAAATATAGGCAGAGATCCACTGGAAGATGCACATACCCTTGCCTAAGTTCATACATACATACATTTGCCAAATGCTCTTAACTTACATATGCGAGCAACTTTACTTCGATGAAGTAAGGAATGCTGCACAACTACCATTCCAGCCTTAAGCGGTTGTAATCCGCTGGCCAATGTTTTGAGTGGTCCCACATGATGCCGTTATGCCATACCGAAAACAGTAGCAAAACAATTTTGTGTCAAGATGTGCTTTAGGGCACGATTGTGGCACGAAAATAACCTTAAAGAGGACACAGAAAATATTCTATGCACAAAAAAACGTACAGTGTTTTGTCTGTAATCGAAGAATGCTTCGATAAAATATTGCATTTATTGTAAGAGATGTCCCAAATAAATAGCGTGTTAAATTTATTTAAATTTGAGGCAGTTATGTTTAAGTATTTAAATTGGGAACAGAAGGGAATTCTTATTTTGCTGCAAATGTCTTTCAATATCTCTATAGATGCTGTTGCGACTTTGATATAACAAAGGACCACAGCGTTGAAAGCTCATATAAAACTACTCTTAAGTGCTAGAAGTACTCAATTTCTGTATGAAGATAAAGGGGATGAATATGCTGTACGATGACATAATAGGCCAATTCCTTCAAGCCAACGTTCAAGGAAACAATATTTATTATAATCACATTGGATTATTTGGTACATAGGTAAACACTATACGAGTACTCGCCACTGAGAGCTTTAGTGTAAATACTGGTGCACGACCTCAGCTTAATCACAGTTTCCGACCAACAAGAGAGAAGATAGTTCTGAACGAAAGATTTCACAATGTATTCTAGTGTGTATGTAAGTTGAATAAAATATGTAACAATTTCGATAAAAAGTTTGTAGCCGCAAATCTTAGACCGACTGCGCGCAATCACCCAACGCCGCCTTGTGTTGACTTAAAAAAACGCTTGGATAAGCAAAAGAGTTTGTATGTTTTCGCATGGCGATCTAAAAAGATAACCTTTTTTTGGAGGGTCATCGCATGCCCAGCTCATCTTACCATTAATCCCATCGCACACAGTTATTTTCGGAACAACACCCACCCACATAAATAAATTACAAATGTTTCGCCGCCAGCGAAAGTGAGAAAAAAGCTGATAATCCATTTGGAGAAAAGGAAACGACTAATATTTCATACAATAAAATAAAAATGCGTGCACAAATTTTGCCAACTAAGTATCCGCCTACTTCACCCATTGCAGCAGTCGGAAAATTTCGGCGATTTCATCATCAAAGAAATCTGCTTAATTTACATTGCTGACCACTCACCCGCCGTCAATAGGTTCTTCTTTCTCCATTTTTCACTTTCCACAAATTATTAAAGTGGAATACCCGCTTCGGTCCCGCTTCTTCTGTGCTGCTATCGGGTAGACTATTACGAATATAGAAATCTATTTAGCGGACTGCTGGTAAATGAGTGCGAATACTACTCGGTTTGAGCGTGAGTACACGTTTAATTCAGTTTGCTTTATGTGAGCTTGAGTAAACTTATTTCCCCAATCGAGCCGCTAGCGAAATTCCTGTGAAATCTACTTTTGCGGAAGAGAAATTTAGTGAAATTTAATTTGCATAGCAGCTGGGATTTCCGATTGTTTTTGTTGTTGCATAAAAAAATCCCCCTCCATTTCATAATACTTATGTATGTATTTCGTAAAAATCTTCTGCAATTTTCGTTCCATTAATCTTGAAATAAGTCGCCTTTAAGGAAGGAGCGGGAAATTACAATAAGTACAATACATAGTATTTAAATATATTTGCGCTTGTAAGTATGTATGTGTGTGACTATGGTTGTATGAGTGTGCAACTTGGAGCATTGGAGCAGTCCGCTAATGCGCAAATAATTTGAAAGTAATTCGGATAAAATAAAAAAAATTAAATGTTTTGTTTAAATAATAATGCGTAGGTAGTAAGAAAGATCTAAATTCTGTCGTCTAACTTGTATATTGAACTAAAGCATTGCCAGTCCATCCCTTTTTATACTCTCGCAACAAATGTTGCTAAAGAGAGTATTATAGTTTTGTTCACATAACGGTTGTTTGTAACACCCAAAACTAAACGAGTTAGATATAGGGTTATATATACCAAAGTGATCAGGGTGAAGAGTGGAGTTCAAATCCGAATGTCTGTCTGTCCGTCCGTCCGTCCGTCCGTCTGTGCAAGCTGTAACTTGAGTAAAAATTAAGATATCTTAATGAAACTTGGCACACTTATATCTTGGCACCATAGGAAGGTTGCTTTCGAAAATGAGCAAAATCGGACCACTGCCACGCCCACAAAATGGCGAAAACCGAAAACACATAAAGTGCCATAACTAAGCCATAAATAAAGCTATCGAAATAAAATTTGGTATGAAGGATCGCACTATGAAGGGGCATATTTCGATGTAATTTTTTTGGGGAAGTGGGCGTGGCCCCGCCCCCTACTAAGTTTTTTGTACATATCTCGCAAACCAATAGAGCTATATAAACCAAACTTTTTGCAGTCGTTTTTTTAGCCACTTCCTAATACAGTCCAAAAATGAAAGAAATCGGATTATAATCACGCCTACCTCCTATACAAAGGTTATGTTGAAAACTACTAAAAGTGGGTTAAATTACTAACGAAAATGTCAGAAACACTAAATTTCACATAAGAAATGGCAAATGGAAGCTGCACTCAGATTTTACAAAATGGAAAATGGGCGTGGCATCGCTCACTTATGGGTCAAAAACCATATCTCAGGAATTACACGACCGATTTCAATGAAACTTGGTTTGTTATAGTTTCCTTACATCCCAATGATGTGTTGTGAAAATAGGCCAAATCGCTTCACAACCACGCCTACTTCTCATATACCAGAACTTTGAAGACGATCTGAATCGTTTACTTTACAATATACAAAGTAAGTACTAGTGGAGATATCGGTGCAGAACTTTGCACAAATGCTATGTTAATAGTGTGGCAGCCCCATTCTAAAAATCGCCGAAATCGTACCATAGGTTTTTAAGGCCCCATATATCGAACACGAGGACCTCGATGCTTCTAACCTATTATTATGGTTTCCAACTTTCAATGGACTTTATACAATATGTATGACGAATATGTGGGTCAAATTGTGTATTATATAATATAAATACAATTAAATAAATAAATTGCGAGAGTATAAAATGTTCGGTTACACCCGAACTTAGCCCTTCCTTACTTGTTTTCATTTACAATAGTGAGGTTATTTCCAAAAAAACGTAGGTGGCAATAGCGAGAAACCTTATTTTAACATATGAAATTGTAAACAAACCAAAATTGTAAATTCTGCTAGATGTTAAATTCTTTATCAATATTTATTTTGGTCATCTTGGATCTTACAATGATTGTATAGACTTAAAAAGTCAGCATTTTATATAAAAGCAGGTCAGCATTGTATATATAGGGAAAATTTATTTATAAATTCTACGTTTTTTTTATACTCTCGCAACAAAGTTGCTACGAGAGTATTATAGTTTTGTCCACATAACGGTTGGTTGTAAGTCCTAAAACTAAACGAGTTAGATATAGGGTTATATATATCAAAATGATCAGGGTGACGAAAAAAGTTCAAATCCGGATGTCTGTCTGTCCGTCCGTCCGAGCAAGCTGTAACTTGAGTAAAAATTGAGATATCTTGATGAAACTTGGAACACGTGTTCCTTGGCACCATAAGAACATTAAGTTCGAAAATGGGCGTAATCGGACCACTGTCAAGCCCACAAAATGGCGAAAACCGAAAACACATAAAGTGCCATAACTAAGCCATAAATAAAGTAATGGAAATAAAATTTGGTATGAAGGATCGCACTATGAAGAGGCATATTTGGATGTAATTTTTTTGGGAAAGTGGGCGTGGCCCCGACTCCAAATCGGTTTTTTGTATACAGTCAGCGTCATGTTTCATCGTACGGCACTCTAAAATCAAATTTTCCGTTTTTAATCCATTTAAATGAAACAAGTTCTTCTATGAACTGATCAAAATAAAAAACAAAATATATTTCATATTCCAGTTATAAAAATTATTTGCAAACTAAATGTAAAAACTCAAAAACTGGCCTAATGTTCAAAGTTGGTGCGTCATAATTCATCGTACGGCATTGTTTATTCTTACTTTTAAGAGTTTCTTGTTATCATTTTAAAACAAAATATCTTCAACATAGAAGTGGAATCAGTTTATCACGTGCTGTGAAGTGGACCAGTGGTTATTTCCTATTTTGACAATAATGGAGAAAAGATATGAAACTTCCTCAGATTTTAGAGAAATTGTGATATAATAACGAAAAGAAGCAAAATCAATGAGAGAAATTGATAAAACTACCTCTAAATATAAGTTTACAATACAGCACATACTAGATTTGTTTATAAAAATAATAATAGAGAATAAAAAAATGGATCAAGAGGCGCGCGAACACTTAATGAAGGACATAATTAGGGATATGACACGAAGAAATGGCCGTGTGAGCTGTTCAGAATTATGTAGTGAAGTGGAAAAAGCTTCGGAAATATGGTTGAGCAAGTATACAATTCAGAAAACATTTTGGCTTAATGGTTATCTTCAAATTATCATCACCAACAGCGCGACGAGCACCGTCTATATCTGAATCGAACAGTCGAAAACGTATAACTTTCGCAAATCAGCACTTGAAGAAGGGTATTGACACATGACAGACAGTGCTTTCACAGACGAAAGCATATTTAATCTTTTCGGCGATGATGGACCATAAAAAGTTTAGTGAAAACAGGACACAACGCTTCGTACTAAAAATTTGCGAAGTACTGTTAAATATGGTTTAAGAAACTTGATTCTTAGGGGATGTATGACAGTTTCTGGAGTTGGAAAGCTGATCTTTATTAGAAGAAAAATTGACAATGACCAATATTAGAAATTTTGAAGCAAAGTTTAGAGCTATATAAACCAAACAGTCCAAAACTGACAGAAATCGGATAAGAACCACGCCCCCCCTCCCATACAAAGGTTAGGTTGAAAATTACTAAAAGTGGGTTAACTCACTAACCAAAAACGTCAGAAACACTAAATAAGAAATGGCAGATGGAAGATACACTCAGATTTTTTTACAAAATGGAAAATGGGCGTGGCGTCGCCCACTTATGGGTCAAAAACCATATCTCAGGAACCACTCGACCGATTTCAATGAAACTTGGTTTGTAATAGTTTTCTTACATCCCAATGATATGTTGTGAAAATAGGCCAAATCGCTTCACAACCACGCCAACTTCCTATATACCAGAACTTTGAAGACGATCTGAATCGTTAACTTTGCAATATATAAAGGAAGCACTAGTGAAGATCGCTTCCCAACCACGCCAACTTCCTATATACCAGAACTTTGAAGACGATCTGAATCGTTAACTTTGCAATATATAAAGGAAGCACTAGTGAAGATATCGGTGCAGAACTTTGCACAAATACTATGTTAATAGTGTGGCAGCCCCATTCTAAAAATCGCCGAAATCGGACCATAGGTTTTAAAGGCCCCATATATCGAACACGAGGACCTCGGTGCTTCTAACCCAATATAATGGTTTCCAATTTTCAATGGACTTTATACCATATATATGACGAATATGTGGGTCAAATTGTGTATTATATAATATAAATAAAGTTAAATAAATAAATTGCGAGAGTATAAAATGTTCGGTTACACCCGAACTTAGCCCTTCCTTACTTGTTTAGCATAACATCACTCAGAACGTTTTGTCATTTAATCGTGAATTGTTTTATTTACAGGGAATTAAAAAATTCATCTCGGCCAAAAAATGGAATTAACTCGTGAACATTTTCGTGCGATCATTTTTCACAACTTTCGACGTGGATTATCGCGACAAGAGTGCATCGATGAACTAAAATCTTTGTATGGCTATGAAGCACCATCCTATAGCACTGTGAAAAACTGGTACAACGAATTCAATCGTGGCCGACGCTCGCTCAAAGACGAATTCCGTGAAGGTCGTCCAAAAACAGCCGTTGTTCCAGAAAACATCGATGCCGTACTTGAACTGATAATGCAAGACCGTCATGTAACATATCTTCAGATAGAGGCATGCCTATGCATTTCTCCCACCAGCATACATTCGATATTGCATGAACACCTGGCCGTAAAAAAGGTTTGTTCTCGTTGGATCCCGCACAATTTGACAATCGCTCAAAAAAGGCTCAAAAAAGTGCTTCGAAAATTGGTTTGAGCGCATGCAAAAGTGTATAAATCTTGATGGAGAAAATTTTGAAAAACAATAAAACCATTTTCGTTGATAAATATTCCTATTTTCATTATTAGGCCAGAAATATATATAGCAGCCCTCGTATATTTATTTATGTTACAAACTACTTCATGCGGTGTGTGTTTAAAAAACTATAAAAGTCAAAGAGTTGAGTGATGGCGCCTATGGCGCCGGATATGATTGACATTGTGTAATCATATCCTGCAGAGTAAAAATTTTCTTCTTTGAATATACTGAAATTCAAAGGTTTGGCGCGTTGTTCGAACACTTCTGACAGCCTGCTGACGTTTAACTATTAAATTTCAGTATTTTTATTAACTCGCAACATGTTGCACACCAAAGTAGTTTAAAATATTTTTAAATGGATATGGTACCCTTATAATATTTCATAAACTGCATTGACCAAACTTGTTGAACATTTCACTCACTTATTGCATTATACATAGTTTTTTGTGAAAAAGAGGTAAATTATAATATTATATAATATAAACAAAGGTTATGTTGACAACTAAAAAATCGCTAAAGGAAAATCCAGAAGCCATCAATTACAGCAAGGATGATACGAAGGGCTGCATGTGAATCGTTGTAGAAATTTAATAATTGGCGTGGAATCCCCACATTTAAGTGAAATCTAATTTTTTCGCAGCTATTCGACTAATTTGAACCAAATTTTGACGAATTCGGACTTCATCTACGCGTACATTTCATATAACATAATTGGAGTTTTCATAATTTAAACAATAAGTAGTGAGATGATTATTTGATACGAATTTAGCATCTAGTACAAACACATTATCATCAATCCTCGGAACATGTTGCACAGAGTTTAACAGTTTTGTCCACATAACGGTTGGTTGTGTTACCTAAAACTAAACGAGCTAGATATAGAGTTATATATCCTAAATGATCAGCAAGTTGAAATCAAGGTGTCTCTCTGTCCGCGCGTTATATGCACTCAGATTGTCATAACTGTTAGCAGCAGTACCGCAACTCTGTTGCATATTTGCCACTACTTTGCTTATACTCTGCTGATGTGTTGCATGTTTGGATTGAATAGCACATTGTTTGTAACTCTGGGCAATATTTTCCTTGATACTAAAAATCAGAGTTAACTTCTTCTTGGCAGAATATATAAATTTGCGTTCCGTTCAATATGTAAAATATCTATATAAAGCATGATATCTTAATAGAACTTGGTGCGTAACTCACTAATAACACGAATTAACTTGATCACAATTAATATTTGCACAACTGTAAATATTTCATACCCGTAACTTTTTATATAATCTGCTAGAGTGTTAAATTTTCAGTTCCACCCTTATCTGTTTTTCTTTTATCTCTACGTGGGTTTTCTCTTTACACAATGCACTTCCGTTTCGTATATACTCGTATCTGTATGAATGTGTATGGTGGTGTAAGCTAAAGTCAATATCTGTGTCATTTTGGTCACCTGCATTTATTCCGGCGATTTTAATCAAAACAAGACGTCACTTGGAGCAAAAGATCATAAACAAAACCCCGCCGGGTCAGCCAACAGGTATATATGCAGTTGCTACTGCTGAAATTCTACTATTTTCTGAGTTCAAAAGTTTCCCCAGAGAAAATATGTCTTTCTACTGAAATTTCGACAGGAGCCATTTCTGAGCATATTGTAAATATCGCAGCAGGTATTATTCAAATGGAACCAGTGTGCATATAAATATCCGCTTGTGTACGCTAGTTCTTATTCCATTTTAAATCGATTTAAAGAACGATGGTAGTCTTCAATACGTCATTGCTATAATCATTCTTTAGATACATATATGCTCTCTTGTCACTTGTATACAACGAATTGATTCCAAGACAATATGTATGTAATGGGTCATTCTTTTATGAGTATAACCGCTGGCTCTTTTATCCCTATTTTATTCCATCTCTTATTAGATGCCTTAAAAATCATCTATCAACCATTAAAAATTGGTAGTAAAAGCTATATGATACTATGCATACCATTGTAGCGGGAATTTTGCTGTTGGAATTCACAAATTTTGACCTCTGATAGTTGCAATTCACAGCGATGTGAAAAACCGACAATCATTAATAACAATTGTAACTATCAATTCATAAAATAAAACTGAGGCCAAACCGAAAAGAATAAAACGATGAAGTAATTAATCTGCTCTTAAAACCTATCAACGAGAAACAAAAATAATGTGTGTGTTTAAAATGACATATAATTGACATTTTATTTTAATGCTTCGGGAAGGAATAACCATTGGGCTGTACTAATAACTTTCTCAAAAGTAATATCAATAAAAACAAGTAAGGAAGGCTAAGTTCGGGTGCATCCGAACATTTTATACTCTCGCAATTTATTGCTATATTTTTATTAAGATCACACACAATTTGACCCATATATTCGGCATAAAGTCGAATAGGAAAACGAAAATCATCATAGTACATAGTATATAGGCTGAATTAAATTAAGATACCTGAGAGATTTACCGAAATTTTCGGTGAAAAATTACCATGGGGCACGGAGTTCTTCATATTCGATATCCGGGTCATTGAAAAGTTATAGTCCGATTTCGATTTTTTTTTCGCTATCTTCATTGGTTCCTTATGTATACATTATAAAGTGAACGAATCAGAAGGATTCAAAATCGAGTTATGTGGGAAGTAGGCATAGTTGTTAATCGATTTCGCCCATATTCCACCAGTGTCATCAGGGTGTCAAGAAAATATAATATACCGAAATTCATTTGGTAGTTAACGCACTTTTAGTAATTTTCAACCTAACCTTTGTATGGGTGGTGTGCGTGGTTATTATCCGATTTCTTTCATTTTTGGACTGTATTAAGAAGTGGCTAAAAGAAACGACTCCAGAAAGTTTGGTTTATATAGCTTGATTAGTTTGCGAGATATATACAAATTTGGGGGCGGTGCCAAGTCCACTTACCCAATAAACAAATTACATCCAAATATGCCCCATACTAGTGCGATCCTTTATTCCAAATTTTACAGTAAAATTTTAATAAAGTTATAAAATTATTTATTGCTTAGACACTTTATGTGTTTATCGGTTTTCGCCATTTTGAAAAGCAACCCTCTCACCAAGGTCCCAAGGAACATATGTGCCAAGTTTCGTCAAGATATCTCAATTTTTACTCAAGTTATCCGTGACATAACGGTTGTTTGTAAGTCATAAAACTAAACGAGTTAGATATAGGGTTATATTTATAAAAATGATCAGGGTGACGAGACGAGTCAAAATCCGAATGTCTGTCTGTCCGTCCGTCTGTCCGTGCAACGGATAACTTGAGTAAAAGTTGAGATATCTTAACGAAACTTGGAACACGTATAAGGAATACCCTGAGGAGTTTGCTTTCGAAAATGGGCAAAATCGAACCATTGCCACGCCCACAAAATGGCGGAAACCAAAAACCTATAAAGTGTCATAACTAAGCCATAAATAAAGTTATAAAAGAAAAATTTGGAATAAAGGATCGCACTTGGAAAGGGCATATTTTGATGTAATATTTTTGTGGAAGTGGGCGTGGCCCCGCCCCAAATCGGTTATTTGTATGTATCTCGCATACCAATAAAGTTATATAAACCAAACTTTTTGCAGTCGATTCTCTTAAATACCCCACCACACACCATGAAGCACCATAGTTGAAATCGGATAATAACAACGCCCACCTCCCATACAAAGTTTAGGTTGAAAATTACTAAAAATGGGTTAACTCACTAACGAAAAACGTCAGAAACACTAAATTTCACAGAAATAATAGCAGAAAGAAGCTGCACTGAGACCATGGTAACTTTTCACCGAAAATTTCGGTAAATCTCTCAGGTAGCTTAATTTAATTCAGAGGAAATATTTTTCTCTTAATAGTGTGTTTCTGTACCAGAAAAGGTTAAAATCGGGTTATAACTTCCCTTATATATGAATATACCTAATTATACGATTTTCAAAAATACGATGAGCTTAATAGCTTATAAATCGGTTAATATGTGAAATATATTTATGTCGAATATATGGGTCAAATTGTGTGTTTTCTTAATAAAAATATAGCAATAAATTGCGAGAGTATTAAATGTTCGGTTGCACCCGAACTTAGCCTTTCCTTACTTGTTTCTCATAAATTTATTTGGAATGTTTTATCAAGTTTTATTTACTCATCTAAAGGGTTGGACACAGCTGTTCTAAAGTCATTATGTATTCTCTAATCTAAGTTTTACTTTTTATTATTAATGCACATTAATGCGTTCTCCACGTACCGCCATAGAAAAAGTTATAGCATTTCAAAGATTCCAAAAACCCTGTCATTACGAGAAATGTCTCTCCTCAGTGGAAAAAAGAGTAGGCAATTCAATAGGTGATACACGGTAGTCAAGCCAGTGAAACGGTCCAACCCATTATTTTCGAAATTCCTTTATACCCTTAGAGAAACTATATATTGTGGATTGAACTATTATTTTTTGTACACATGTGCAAGGAATTTGAAAACTTAATAGAAACAAGTAAAATATATGGATATATTCATGTATACACCTGTCCCTCTGCTTGGGATGGGTGAACTATGAACTTCTTTCTACTCGCAATTATGTTTAATTTTGATTCATTCTGATCTTCTACCTTATATCAGATTTTTATGTAGAAAGTGCTATACAACTATACATTTCTATAATTATTAAGCGAGAAGGTGTTCCAAACTACAACAAAATCCCTTTTGTTAACAGGCCACCAAAACACAACCACAAAACCTTTATTACAAATGGAGACTTTTGTATGATAACATTTAAAATGCAGTAGATCTAGGATAACTCGAACTTCTATAACTCGAGGTTCTCCATAACTTGAACTCTTGAATTGGCAATATAAGTTGATTTGAAGTTGAGTACAAATTTCATTCCATAAATCGAACTTTTCGACCTGGGCATAATCCAAAATTTTAAATTTTATTATCGAGGCACAATTTTAAAAAAATCCTTTGGAGGCGAACAAAAAATATGATGTTACACTTATGTATTCGTCAAGAGCCCAACAATAGCAAAGTGCTACAAACAAAATGACAGAATAATGTTTTAACGTATAAATAAAACTGAGTATAAATCTATATGTTACAGCTTTTTGAAAAATTTATTTTTTAATGTAAATCCCTATAACTCGAAGTTTTTTTGAGAATTATGGTGATTCGTGTTGGGGAAGTTCTACTGTATTTAGCAATTTTACGGAAAAAGTCTACTTAATTTGTCGCCTCAGAAATTCTGATATTGGTTACAGAATTGGAATGGAGATTGTAACGCAATTTTAGCAGAGGACAGTCTGAACGGTAGATTGCTTCTCATGGAGCAACAGGTGAACCGAGCATGTGTATGTATGTTTGTGTGTATGTCCTTGTGGTCGTGTGTCATAATTTTGCAAATTCTTTTTCGTACGCAGCACAAATTTGAAATTTACATATGTGGAGCAAATGTTAAGCCCAAAAGAGAAAATTTCGGTTGAATTAAAAATTCTGCATTACTTAAGCACTGTGAATATTTCGTAAAATTCCTCTAACATAGGAATATGAGCCATTTCCTGGAACGCCTCAAGAGACTCAGCAGCTACTCAAATGCATTTTTTTGCTAAAATTTATGAACAATTTTGTACAATTTCATGAACTGAATCAAAAATTCTTCAATTTATGTATGAGACAACCAAGTGATAGTCAAATTATATATTCCCATCAACAATATCTCATTAGAATTGGTACAAGAATCATTGCTTTAAATATTTGTACACTCGCAACATGTTGCACAGAGTTTAATAGTTCTGTTCACCTAAAATAAAGCGATATATACAATTTGGAACTAGAAAATTTTGTATCATCGTCATCATTTTAATATGTATCTATTAAAGCTTTATTTATCTCGATAGATAGGATTATTTCAATAATATTTTGCTGGCATTTATAGTCATTGACAAATTTATGTTTTGGATCTGAAAATCTCATTTTGCTAAGTTAATGTTTTGCTATACTAATATACAATATACATATACAAAGGGTTCTTTCAATAAATCGATTGTAACATTCGCCGTCCTGTTGGAACCACATATTGTCCAAGTCCATATCAACCAATTCGGGTAAAAATATTCCGCTATCAGTGAGCGGTCAAACAGGACGATTACGACGAACATAAATTGGACGTGGTGCTCTTAAAGTTGAGGCCACTGACCCCGAATTTCGGTAGTAGATTTTAATAATTTCGACTCATTGTTGGATCGTATATCTTTCAATGATGAAATGGCAAACCTTACTGATGAGAAATGTCGGGAAAAAATATGACGTCGTTTGCTGTGACTATCGGTCTACTTTTGTAGCGTCCCTATTGAAAACCCCTTTATAAAATTTTCTTTAGTTTTAGATTATATTATGTGAACAAATTTAGTCAACTACTGCTCACAAAATGATGACACATGTTTTCGGCGGGTCGTTTCTGAACAGCCCTAGTATGAGTATAAACATTCATAGTATTCGTCACTGAGGCAATTACGAAAGTGTTGTTTGGAGGCATGAATGAAATTTCAGAACAGCTGATTTCATGTAAAGCAGTGAGAGAGCGAGAGCAAGAGAGCAAGAGAGAGTCAGCACATGCCGAATCTTACTCAATGAAAATGTTGCCTGCCATGAACAACTATTCAATGCAACACACAACAATGACGTCATAGTGAAAAGCACATGTCACCACAAAAGAGGCGCCCGGTAAAAAATGTTAAGTGGGTTCATTATGTGTAAATATATAAATAGTGTGACTAACACAATGAAAAAATATGAGCTATACATCTATTGATCCCCCCTCAGAAGGAGAAGAGGCAACATAGGAAATAACTACATAATTTTTCTGACAATTTTGGTGTGTCCATTGATTTTTTCACTAATTTTAGTGTGTCCATTGATATTTTTTATTTCTTTAGGTTTCTTTCCGTTGATTACGTCATTTCTTTTAAACGCGAACCTAATGGGTTATGTGGCGAAATTCCGCCACTATCATCCTTGAGCTCAAAGTTGTATTA
Source organism: Zeugodacus tau (assembly GCA_031772095.1). Classification (NCBI taxonomy): domain Eukaryota; kingdom Metazoa; phylum Arthropoda; class Insecta; order Diptera; family Tephritidae; genus Zeugodacus; species Zeugodacus tau. The sequence goes on along the minus strand of CM062653.1, from coordinate 35,530,369 downwards.
AATTATGTAGAAAAGTTTGGTCTATCGGCTTTGAGGCGCAGAATTGCAACAATAACACACATGCCCGGCATTTAATATGATTCATAAACAGAAATCCTTTACATGGAAGCGCACTGATTGTATTCGAAAACTTCTCGCACTCGCACGCAATTTATCTTTCCCCACTCAAACCCCCATGGCGGTTGCGCTGTGCTCCAACAATGGGAGAGCAACTCGGTACACACATCTATGCAGTCAAGTGCCGGCTGTTAAGGATCTTCGAATTTGTATTTGTCATCAGTTGGTTTCCAACCTCCGGCAGCGACGGTTCGTTTGCGAGCTTTGTAAAAAGTGAATTTGGTCGAAAAGTGTTGTTCGAAAGTCTAAAAAAAGCACAAAAAATCAAAAACGAAACGGAAAAGCGTCAACGAACCACTGTGTGCATGAGTGTTAGTGTGCGAAAAGCAACAAAGAAATTAATTATATTTTTGTGACTCGTGGTTTCAGGGTACGCTTGTGGTTTCACGTTTGAGTGCTGTGACATTTGGTAAGTGAAAAATCGCGCAAACAAAAACAAATCGAGAAATGAGGTGCACCATGTTTGTTGTAAGGAGGGTTTATTTAAATTCGTGTGGAATGAGGAAAGCCCAAGCTGGCGACCAGCTATGGCAATTAATGCGCCCATAAGTCAACGGTGCGCGTTGTTTGTGATTTGTGGTCAATGTGGTGTGATTTTGGCAGTGAAGTTGTCGCAGAGGTGTTTAGCGGACGTGTAATCGAGTAGGTGAAGAGATCGCAGAAGATTCTTACGGACATATTAAAGGTTTTTTTTTGGTTGTTATCAATGATATATGAAATCACAAAATGCTGTAATGTGCTTATATGGCACAAATGCATATGGTAACTATACTGTGTTGTGATATAAATTCATATTAACTCAATATAATACAATATAATCTTGTGTTCATGGCATTGAGTAAGTTAATTAAAAAGCTCAAAGAACTGATGACCAGTGCATACATATGTATCATAGATTGATGTACACAAGTGGATAAATATTTTCATATACACATATATATATACACCGACACACTCACCTATACGCATAAAATTATCGCTGACAAATGCTGAAAAAAATAAAAAAATGAAAAAGTGAAATGTCGTGCGGCGTAAATAAGACAACAATAAAAGTGAAATAAGAAATAATAATATTAAGCAGCAGCAGAAAATCAAATTAAATGAAAACCCATGCATACACGTACATACATATATGTACATATGCTTATATATATAAGTATATAAGCTTTAAGTGTTTCTATGCAAGTGTGTGCGCTTATATGTACAAATGTATATCTACAAGTGGATAATCATTCCCACAAATTAAAAATATATATATTTCGTATATCTTTCGAATTGTTCAGTAAATGGAAAATTCTGAATTTTTTTTTAGCATTTTTTTACATTTCGGAAAAAATCAAAGTAATATAATTTTAGTTCATATAAAAATGTTAAATAAATACACTCATATTCAAAAAAAAAGATTATAATCGCGTGTGTGTAGAATATAATTTAGAAACGTGTACACATTAAAAATATTTATTAACACACATACTTTTTAACATATATCTACTTATGTATGTATGTTTGTAGGAAAGCAAGCATTCTTATTGAAAATGTGTTTATAAATCACCAAGTCTTTATCTAGTAAATTAGTCAAAACATTTTGTGTGTGTTTTAGCAGAACTGAAATTCGTGAGGCAAAAACGCGCAAAACACAAAAACCGAAAACCAAAAAAAAAACACGAAAATACTAAAAAATTAGCGCTACAAAAAAGTATCAGAAATTAAGGCAAAGAGGCGATCGCAGAGTGAGTCTGTAGAGTGCCCAACGGTGAATATTAGTGTAGAATTCTGTATAGTATTTATGTATGTAGTGCATGTATGTAGGCACAACACACTAATGTTCTATATAATTTAGGTGATTGTATATTTGAAAACACAATATATTTATGTTTTTATTCGGCTAACAGTGAACGGTGTTGAAAAGTGCTAAGAAAGGCATTAGTACCGCTACACATTTCTACATGCCCGAAGACAGGAAAGCGTGCTAAGAGCGGCAAAGAAATAGATATTTAAGTGATTGTGTTTCCTGTGGAAAAGCAACAACAACAGCGAACAGCTCGCGATTTAAATATAAAAACAAAAGCGTGGAAAAAGCAAAAAAATCGAAAAGTAACTGTGCTAAGTGCTAATGACTTCCCCTGCGGCATTCTTGTGTATCCTGCTTACTTTCGTGCTGTTCTAATGGCGTTGTCACGCCACCATTGTGTTTGAAAGGCGCAAAACAATAGCAAGGTAGGTACAATACCACCGTCAGCAGCTCGGCATAATTGCCTGCCTTTAATTGGGGCAGATATTAGCACCTTGCGGACATTAATTTTTTACTGCATTCGAATCGGCATATTTTCCGTCATATTTTTCCTACTTCTCATCATACCTCCCCACCCCCACTTTTGTATATTTGTGTACTGTTCGAAGGCTGCGCCATATTGTTTTGAAGGGGCGGCAAATGACTTGCCATTGACATGCTTACACTGTCATTTCGAAATACTTGTGTACTTACGCGTGTACATATGCAAATCCAAGTGCAGCTGGGACCATAATATTTATCGCGCTTTTGCGATTTATCAGCGGAATATTTTTATTGATTTTGGAAATCACAAAGGCCTTCGGCTTGATAATCAACTTTTTGCGGCACTGCTTGAAAATACAGTGAATACAAATTCTTGCCGTTCGTAGGAGTGATCATTACTTAATTTCGTTAAAATGTTTACTATTTCATTTAATGTGTACTTTTAATTAACTAATGTAAACGGATTTGGTTTCCTCATTAAATGATTAAAGTCAATATGTTTGTATGTAATAAAGTATGTATGTATGTTCAAACTTGAACTTGTATGTTACTTGACTGTCCATCACTCAAAGCACATTACAACTCTTAAAAACTTACATAATTCCAAATACCAAACATGATTCTTGATCAATCCGATTATTTGTCGGATATTATAATATATGAATACTGGTCAATAATAAGAGAAATTTCCTTAAAGAAGTTCAACTTTCATAACTCAAACTTCTTTAACTCGAAGTTATCCATAAGTCTTGAATTGGCAATAGGAGTAAAATGTCATACTCGACCAGAGCAAAAATTCATGATTTTACTGTTTGCTGAATACAAATATGGGCATTTCCATCATGTCGAACGTGACAATTTCACACATTTCAACTAAAAAAAAATATGAACTAAAATGTTTTTTTTATTTTGAAAGTAGGATTTTTTAATAGCTCTTTATTAGCCCTACCCTTTTCCAGACAACGATTCAAATGCCGATTTTAGCGAATTTTGAGGCAATATTCAAATGTTTTTGATTGTAGAACATTGTGCATGGACGCCTTTAAAAGTGGTATGAATTTCTCCCAAAAATATTTTATAGTTTTTTTTTATTAAATATTAACCACATTCGCACGGGGCATTTTTTTCCATCATAATATTTATGTTGTTTATTTTGTTATAATACGGAATTATTTAACAACGAGACCAGTAAAAAAGTTTAAAAAGTAGTAAATGTATTTATTTTTAAATAACATCAAACGAGAAACACAACAAAAATTTTCTATAGTATGAAATGAAACTAGAATTATGAATATGAAGCAGCTTTTACTTCTTGACCATCGCAACAAAAGAAATGCAACTGGGATTAACCATTTTTTATCTAAATTATATAATAATTAATGATTTTCAATTCATGTTAACCCCAGTTGTACTATTTTGTGCACATTGATGATATGAAAATGCCTCGGGTATAAACAAATTTTTGGATTTCGTTATCTGCCAGACTTTCCTTTTGATAACTGCTTCCACTGCATCGACGGCTCCTTGTAAAAAAAATCCATTCTAATGAAAAGCATTTTAATTATTTTATATAACCAAACCAGGCTTGATGCTTTCTGCTAACAAGTGTTACTTTTTGATGTCTCACGGGATATTAAAATATAAGATAATAAGAGAACACAAACTTGCAGTTATTTGCAATCGCATACTTTATTATGCATTTTATATTGCTCTTTATACCCTTACAAAGGCTTTACACAGACCAAAAGTAACTGCATAATATGTTTCCTTAATAATTTTATAAAAAAAAAAAACAAAAGGCAGTAGAAAGTAGAAATATTGAAATGAAAAAATTAGCTCCTATGCGACTTGGCTTTCATATATCTGGTAATTGGTTATGATTTAATTTAAAATTATTTTAATATAAATAAATTTAAATATTTTCCAATGAAAATATGCAAAAACTTTGTAATTCTAATAATGTTTAATATTTTGTCAGTGATGAACCTTCTGGCGGAAATGCCCATACGTATAATATCGATTCTCTACTTCAGTTTAAAAAAAAATTACGCACAAAAGCAACAACTGAGTTAGCGACTTCAATTGATAAAGTTTATGCTAGTTCTCTGAATATTTTGTATATCGAAAAAAATATTTAGCCTTTCAAAGTAACACTATCAATAAAAAGTACTACAACGAGTTCATTCTGTATTCGGATTGTTCATTTCAAGGTATACTGATCCTTGTTGGGGGAACTGCATTTTATCGTATTTTCTCATAAAAAAGAGTCCCGCATTTGCTTTACCCCATTGTTGTAAATGTTAATAATATTAAATGCGCCTGCATATAAACAAGCATACATACATAATTCGCTCAATAGTACAAACGTACATATATATAATACACAAAATGTCGCATGCTTTATTTAAAACCCAAGCGTCGCGAGTCCATGTGTCAACAGGCAACCAAAAGCCAAAGTCGTGCACATTTCTATTTATAAACGATTTTTGTGTTTCATATTCGTGTATTTATTTATGAATTTTTTTCAAGTTATCTGCTTGATTATTTATGCTTCTCGCTTTTTGCTCTCCCAATTGAAAAATAAAATTATAAAAAACTCGCGAAATAGACTACGAGCGAGTAGCGGCTGTATTTTTGGACAGAAGTGTGAGCCCAATTCGTATTTATTAATATATGAAAAATACTAAACTTTTCACATATTAAAATAATATAAAGCCCAATTTACATACCTAAATACGTACTACATATGTTCTGATACGGTGAGCACACTTTGATTGCTTATATGGAGTGTGTGTATGAAAAATGTGATTAAATTGAGCCATCATTTTTTCACAATTCTGTATTTTTTTAAACATTTGACATTCACTAAACTCGTGCTGGATATTTTTGTTTTTGGTCAACACTGTTTTCTTAATCGGTGCATAAATCGTTCCGAGTCAATGCATTACATGTGATAATATTAAATTCACCGCTTTAACACAAACAAGTTATAGTTAATAAAAGTAGTTTCTCTAACATTGAAGAATACACATTTTTCGGGTAAAATCAACCAAGAGTTGCGGAAAATTGTGTTCTGTATACTGGTCAAACATGGACCAAATTTCCAATATTTAATCTAGATATCTAAGTATGTACATTTTGAAAAAAAAAAATTATTCGTCCGTCTACATCAATGCTGTCGCCTTCAAAATGGTCCCCATTCGATATTATGCCCTTATGCCATCGCTTCTTCAAATCATCGGTACACTTCTCAAACACGATTTTGGGGATAGAGTTAGCTTTTTCAGCGAGTTCATCTATACGGAAATTTAGTAAGTTAATAGATGGTTACCTAAAAACGGATATAAGATCAAAATGATCACGTCATCGTACTAAGTACGAAGTAGGCAGAAAACTGAATTGAGTTAGTTATTTTTTTATGGTTTTTGCTGGGAGTTTTGCTCTATCATGCCTAAACGGCTGAACGGATTTTGATGAAATTTAGTTAAGAGCTATTAATAATTAACATTTTGTTTTACTTCTAATTTACAGTTACATAATAGACAATAGAAAATCAATAGAAATAGTAGGGTCGCAGTTGACACCTCGATGGATTAATAACATTTCCAACAGATTTCTGTCACTTCACTGACTCGAAAGACATGAAACCTCAATATGATAACCATAAATGACTGATTGAATGATTATATTGGTGGTAAAAAAAAAACAAAGATATCGATGATCTTAATGCGACAATTTAGAACTTCGGTCCAGGAGAGTTGACACAGCTACAAACCAGGATGACGTAGTCAATTATCCCAAACTATTTAAAATTGCCTTACTATCACCACTCACTTTACAATTAAAAGTAGTGTGAGTTGTCATCATGCTGCGTAACATAAATCGACCTCGAGTAATCAATATCGTCGCCGCAGCCAAGATTAGACCAACTTAATTTAATGTATACCTTGCCACAAAAACGTGTGGCCGGGTCTGCTATGTAGTACAAAGCATAGATAAGAATGATCCAGTTCTTCCTCTGCACTCCAAAGCGAGTATTTTTCAATAAACATCATGTGATTCAGTAGTAGAGTTAGGTTTATTCTTGTGAAGAGAGATTATAATGGCTAAAAAAGTGATATTCCTTGTCATTGGTATTCGAAAACAAAGTTTATCAGACAAAAACCATAAAACTTTTATGGAATTTCGAATTCCCCCCAAATACAACAGAAAAGCTCACACAGCTTTTACATGGTGTATCAATGATTGGTGCGGTGCGTTCATTTCAATTCAATGGAAAGCCACAATTGTGTTGTGGATTTTCTGCGACTCCATAAAGAGCCCTATGTAGTAATGGTTGAAACTGCATTTCACCACGATTAAATTCGGCGAATTGTAATTCAACTGAAAGATGCATCTTTTGTAACTAAATTTATCATGAAAATTCTATTATTGATACAAAGCTACTACAATAAGTCATATCGGATGACATGCAAATATTTGGTAGGAAATTGCAAAAAGTTACGGCGAATTTAAACCGCTTATTGATTGCTATCAGCAAAGAAAATGTCCCGGTAAACAACAATACAAATGTAATAACTGCAGTGTACCATTCAACTGGACAGAACATATACCAGCTTCCAGTTAAAAACTCCTCTCTGAAATTCAACTAGAGAGCACAGCATCAGACTTATACCAATTATTGAACGGTTTTCTAACTAGATTCAGCTTATTATTACTAATTGTTGAACTGGTTGCACTTGTTTCAACCGGAAATCAAACATTTGCCGTTTTGTAGGACAACAGCGATTTTTTCATATCCTACCCAATTTTTATACTCTCCCAACAAAGAGAGTAAAATAGTTTTGTTCACGTAACGGTTGGTTATAAAGCCTAAAACTAAATGAGTCAGATATAGGGTTATATATACCAAAGCGATCAGTGTGACGAAATCCGGATGTCTGTCTGTTCGTCCGTCTGCGTAAGCTGTAACTTGAGTAAAAATTGAGATGTCTTGATGAAACTTGGTACGCTCGGCACCATAAGAACGTTAAGTTCGTAGATGGGCGAAATCGGACCATTGCCACGCCTACAAAACGGCGATAACTGAAAACATATAATGAGCTTTAATTTAGCCGTAAATTAAGCTATGAAAGTGAAATTTGGACCAAAGGATGACACTAGGAAGGGGCATATTTGGATGTAATTTTTTGGGAAAGTAGGCGTGACCCCGCCCCCTAATAAGTAAGTAAACTACTAAAACTATATACACGAAACTCTCAGGAATCGTGTCCAATGATATGTTTTGAAAATGAGCCAAATCGGTTCACACCCACGCCTACCTCCCATATACCAGAACTTTGAAATCGATCTGAATCGTTTACTTTCCAATATAAATTGGGGAAAAATGGGGAAAAGTGAAATAATCAGCTTACGACCTTTTGGTAAAATATCTGCTTTACGTCCCCCCTCCCCTAAGATCGCTTAGATGATATAAACCATGGCTCCTTTCTTCTTCTGCTTTTTCGAAAGGATTAAAGAGAAGAGGTGAAGCATCGCTGGGTGAAGTGTACGGAGTTAAAAGTAGACTATGGAGAGAATTAAATCGACATTTTTCCAAAAATTTTTCGTTTTTATTTTATTTGCCAAGTACTTATCGTACTGGAGTATTTGTTACAACGAAATGGTTACATGCAAATATACTTTTTTTTTCAAAATATGAGGTAAATACATACATATATACCAATGTTTGGCTGTACATATTTGACTTGTTGTCACTCAGTTTATACTTTTGACAAGCATCTCCGTTCCAATGATTGCATTTCAGGTGTAAGAAAGAACAAAAGCATTTGCGCCATCTGGTTCAATACCAATTGGAAAATTGCAAAATTTGAGTTATTGGCAGAACCGATGTTGCATGAAAAAGTAATTTATCATTTCAATAACGGATATTGTCATCGACAATGTTGTACTAATGCTTAATATTCTATTGCTATAAATTGGCCTGGAATGAGTGTAGATGTGGGAATAGATAATGATGACAATGTAACTGCTTAATCTAAGAATTTTAATTTTCATGAATATTATCAATGTAGTCTTTAAGATTATATAATTGAAAATATTGATCTCGCGACCACCTAATATGAATAAACATGGATATGTATATTATATTATATGCATATATATATAAATGACAAAGAATCGGTAATAAAAACATGTAACATAACACTATATGTCGATGACACTCTACTATAACCAGAAGGGGAAAATGAGCAGGAGTGCAAGAATAAGATATTAAATGATATTGATGAAGTTAGTAAATGTTTAAAAATGAATAAACTTAAACTAAATGAGAGTAAAACAAAAATTATGGAAATACATTTCAGAGGGACTTTTGAATTGACAATAAATGATAAAAGTATTGAGAAAACAAAAATCATTAAATACCTAGGTATTATTATTGACATTGGACTAAAATTCATTGATCATATAGAGTATATTTGTAAAAATATTTAGCATATTCTAGAAGAATTCTTAAAAAAGTTGATCTTATAACAGCAATAAATATAATCATAGCGGCAAAGGTATGAAAGTACTAACCCGATTTTAGGCATTTTCAGGACCAATCGCGAAAAGAACTCGCATTTGTTTAATTGAGAGATCTCATAATCTCATAGTCCTTATATCTGTTATCTGTGGGCTACAAAATGTATTATTTGAATCTTTAGAGTTGTTGCAGTTGGCTTATCCCAATTACCAAGTGCTAGAAAACTAACTTTCTTAAAAATTGCTTGATATATTTTTGGTATTTCAAATAAATTTGAAGCCAAAGATGCTCCTTTCCAATTAAATCCTTTGCGGCAAATTCAAGTTTTATATAATAATTTGGGTCGATGAAATAATTATGTCTTCAGAGCGCCAAGTATTTATGCACAAAGTTTCATCAAGATATCTCAAATGTGCATTAAACTTTCACGGTCGGACGGGAAGATACTTTAAACTAGTCGCTTTGAAAACTTCAAAACCCCATTCGAACAATATTAATTATGTTGTGAAGTCACCTCGTTGAAAGTACGGTCATAAGATTAGTATTTATTCCACTTTGCCCATGTCTACTCATCTCATGCCATTTCCATAATCTTTTACGTTTACTCTCATATTTAATATATACCAGTTTGCATTTACCTAGATATTTAGGAGGGTTTTAACATATATAGAAATAAGTATGTATGTATAACCATTGCAACTGCCGGTATAATTTGGCGCCAAACTTTTCTTGTCTCCTAAACGCCTTTAGTCTAGACAGTGCGAGTGTGTTTTATAATTTAATTCATCAAATTTGAATGTGATGCTGCATGGAATGCTAAGCTCCTTTACTATATTTGTATTCACAAGGTAATGCTATGGTAATTACCCCTTTTCTAAGTAAATTGGCTTATCAATCTTTGTGACATTGACTTAACGAAACACTTCAGAGTCTAATTTAATACACACTTATATATAAGTACACAGACATATGTATAATACAACTAATATAAAGCAACGGTATGCAGGTCAGCATAAGGATCAATATACATTTAGGCGATTAAAGTTATCACAATAATTTTCATAAAGTGTTTCCAAATTAATTGGAAGTTATAATATATGTTTCATTGAGAAACGGTAGTAAATATGTAAAATTAATCGTCGAAGGCATCATAATTTCCACTGTCGGTCTACCTTTTCTCAATGGAGTCAAGAATTAAATGATTTTCTTTATATTTAAATAAATAGTACATATATTCATAATTGATTATTGAGCTTGCTCTGGTTTTAAAATTAAATTATATTTAGAGTATTCTCGAATTTGAATCCCTTGCCGATTTTTCACTCTTCAGGAGAAAAAAGCTCATTATGTTGCTTTAATAAATTTTACAATATAAATCTACTACAGATTACTCTTCACCATTTTTACAAATTTCTGGAAATGAGGCGTTCTCCATAATCGGAAATATTTTTATGTTGTTATTGCTTTATTTCCACAATTTTCTACTACTGGATATGACATGACATTGACATAACAATATCATCAATTTTACTGCAGTTTGCATCACAATGATGAATAATGAATGAAGTGACAAATAGATTTCATGTTCATGGAAAATTGGGATATCTTGATGAAACCTTTCAGAAGAACAGAAAGTAAAAAATTAATATCATATAATAATTTTATGTTACAAATTGAAAATATGTAGGTAAAGTCTTATCACAATAAAGCCTATTCCTTTTGTATCCTTTCTTTCAGCTTTTCTGACTTTACTAAAGTATATTAAATTCAGAGAAGTTCATTTTTTAACGAAAATGGTAGCAAAGCGTTCAATCAGTGTTGCACGCCACATTTTTCGCAATAAACTTTAACAAATATTTACAATTTAAAAAATCATCAGAGTGAACAGCGGAATAAGAGGAAAAAAATACGATGCAAACTATAAAAAATGCGCGGTTACTCTCAAGTGTGTATGTAAGAGCTTTTATGTAGAGTTAATAAATAAGGTGGTATTGAGCTCGCATGGAGTCGGGATAGTTTGGACATTTAAAAACGGTTTCCATTTTTTCCTTCTGATACTTTTTTTGTTTTCTTCTCTATTGATATGTAACTATGTAATATATGAAAATTATATACTATGTAGTATATGGAACTATTCGTTATTACTGCGAAATGAAATCATTGCATTAAAAAGCTCTATAACATTATTCCCAACACCTTTATTAAGTGTCTCTACACGCCACAAAACCTAAGGAAATTCAAGGAGAATCCTTTCTAGTTTCCTGTATCTGCTAATCCTCACCCCTTCAATATACCATTGCAGAGTTGTCTACTGTTATGAAAACGTTTTACTGGAATTACTAATATGTGCGAAGCGCTCTCTCATCTTTCAGAATTTCAAGAGGAATCCATAATTGAATTGACTTCTTTCTACAGGCTGCAATGATGAAGGAATTCTGTTCGGAATCACTGCCATAAAAATGTAGAAAGCAGCTTTCGTTTGAGGCTCCGTTGTTAAGGAGTCCTGCCGCGTCTGGGAATACTTGTAAAATAATAAGATAACTCACTTATTTGTCACGGCTTCAATTGGTATTGAATTTCCGCTAAGAAATATGTGCATTCACGATGCAGCTTTACTGGGAAATCCACGCTTTGATTTGTGTTTTTCTATCAAAAGAAGACATACAAGAATGATATGCTAAAGGAATGGAGTAAAACATGTGTGTATTGGTTTCGAGATTTTTGTGAAATGTTCAATCCTTAAGTATCTCAGGTTTTCCAAAGTCGAAATAATACTGATACCAAGGATATGGCGGTTATTATAAAAAACTTGCTAACGTATTCTTATACTAATCGATATACATACATATGTACAGTGTCGGACAAAACTCATTGGACTAAATCGAGTCTCAGACATATTCTGTCATAACTTTTTACATGGATGCATTAGAAGAATAATTTTTTTTGCAAAAGAAAGATCGCATATTCTATATTAAGAAACAATTCAATTTTATTTTTCAACTTTTATGTACAATTTATAACTTATAACAGAAGGGAAAAAAGTAAAAAATTCTCGCGACATAACTCATTGGACTTTAGCTGAATATGAAAATAAATTCGTTTTATAATAATATTTTATTGGGTAGCCATTATTTTTAATGATTGCAGCACATATTTTAGGCATAGATGAAATTAAATTAATAATATATGTATCATTTATTCCATTCCAGGCTTGTTTCAGGGCATCAAATAGCTTGTTTTTATTACCGTGGACCTGTTCCCTATTAATCTGCCTGTTGACAATTTCCCATAAGTTTTCAATCGGGTTTATATCAGGAGTCTCGGCGGGCCATCTCATAACACAAACTTTTCTTCCAAAGCCAATCCTTCACAATTTTTGACGTGTGTTTGGGGTCATTAACATGTTGGAACTGCCAATCAGGCGGCATTTTTTGGATAGCGTGGGGTAACATTTGGGTTTGCAGTATATTTTTATATTGGAACCTATCCATGTTTCCTTCTATTTTGAAAATATGTCCTACTCCCTGCCAGAGAAGTATCCCCACACCATTATGTTACCCCCACTATGCCTTACGGTACCCTGCAAGTATCGATGGTCTAAACGCTTTCTTGTTGGTCTTCGTTCACGTGTTATTCCATCTGAGTTCTGGAAATTAGATTTGGCGCAATGGAAGTCAGTATTGTTTTCAGACGATTCCAAATTTAATTTGCCGAACTCAGATGGAATAACACGTGTACGAAGACCAACAAGAAAGCGTTTAGACCATCGATGCTTGCAGGGTACCGTAAGGCATAGTGGGGGTAACATAATGGTGTGGGGATACTTCTCTGGCAGGGAGTAGGACATATTTTCAAAATAGAAGGAAACATGGATAGGTTCCAATATAAAAATATACTGCAAACCCAAATGTTACCCCACGCTATCCAAAAAATGCCGCCTGATTGGCAGTTCCAACATGTTAATGACCCCAAACACACGTCAAAAATTGTGAAGGATTGGCTTTTGGAAGAAAAAGTTTGTGTTATGAGATGGCCCGCCGAGACTCCTGATATAAACCCGATTGAAAACTTATGGGAAATTGTCAACAGGCAGATTAATAGGGAACAGGTCCACGGTAATAAAAACAAGCTATTTGATGCCCTGAAACAAGCATGGAATGGAATAAATGATACATATATTATTAATTTAATTTCATCTATGCCTAAAATATGTGCTGCAATCATTAAAAATAATAGCTACCCAATAAAATATTAATATAAAACGAATTTATTTTCATATTCAGCAAAAGTCCAATGAGTTATGTCGCGAGGATTTTTTACTTTTTTCCCTTCTGTTATAAGTTATAAATTGTACATAAAAGTTGGAAAATAAAATTGAATTGTTTCTTAATATAGAATATGCGATCTTTCTTTTGCAAAAAAAATTATTCTTCTAATGCATCCATGTAAAAAGTTATGACAGAATATGTCTGAGACTCGATTTAGTCCAATGAGTTTTGTCCGACACTGTATATGCTTATTTATATAAAATTGATCACAATGGGAAGTCGAATTGATCCCATCAGGTCTTCGTTTGTACAACGAGTTCAATGAGGGAATTTCAGGCATATCGAAGAATTTGAAATTTTTCATGTTCTCATTGCACTCTCACGCCCACAAGGTGGTACTATTTGAAACTTGTATCACATCTATATCTAAAGTCGGCATGTGCGGTAACAGAGGAGTGAAACATAAATGATTTAAAATAAATCAATCAAACTTTTCGTAGCTGAAGTAGAAGCTCTTGCGTCTACTGGGGGTTACGGTTGCAATGAAAAATTATTGATTATGATTTTGTTTGAATTGTCTCGTGTAATTTTCTGATTTTAGAACGCACATTAACGTCCTATATTATAATAATACCAACAAGTATGGAAAGTGATACCATCTGGTTACATATATATGGTTATATATAATGGATAAAAGAGTGCACTTTACCATTGGGAATTGTCATTGCAGTCATTAGAATATCATTAGTCAAATGTGGTGCAAGTAAACAATGGAATACCAATAAGTAATTTAATACGGTATGTAGTTGTAATCACTGTCATTAAACTGTGTGTGTATTGAAGTTCTTTGCAACAAAATAATAATAAATAACGAACTCTTATATTAAAGAATACGTTGAATTTGTATAAGTGTTCCATACGAAAAAAATTCAATGAATTAACACTGCTTTTCTTGAACCCATAACAGTATTTTCGTCGAAAGGCCACCTTCAGATTTCGTAAGTTTTCAAATTATAATTATAGAATCGTCTTCCAATTGTCCGAGTGAAAACTCTTAACTCATATATCCATCACAATTTCGTATATAATAATAGTTAAATAGTAAACTCCTTCTTTCCATGTTGTATACGACAGCGGTCCAATAAGTACTCAACTCACAAGAGAAAAAATAATATTTTAAGGACCTATTCCTCAACATATATAGTCTTCTTTTAGCTCGCTGTTCATACTTACCCAGTGATGATCCAACATATATTTTCTTAAGGGGTTACGCCACCCTATAGTTTTCAAAATTTCAAATTTTTGCCCAATATCAAAGTCCATATTCTCCGAAAACTATGTCTCAATAATTACGAAAGTTGTGATCATTAGAAGTCACTTATAATGACAAATGTAGTGTAGTGTCCTGTGATTGTTTTGCTCTTCTTTATGAAATCGATATAGAGTCCTTGAGAATCGCAGGAAACGATGTCAAAGATTACCAGCCGTTAGAACAATCTTCGGTCACACGATGTCACTTGGTTTCTGGAGTGTACCAATGAATACATGTTTCATTACAGCGTCAAACCCATCGCTTGCTATTGTCCAAAACTTCATGCAATATATGTATGACTTATGTCTGTCTCCGTTATCTCGCGGATCTTCAGTCAATGGCCTGCAAATACTAGATCGAAGACTTATGTCACGTTATCCTCCAGGGTAGCCGCTTTCGATGTACCTAGGTGTCGCTTATCAGTTCAAATTAAATCATTGAACTAATGTAGTCTAAACATAAATATGAGTTTGATTCGGGAAGTGAGGATAAGAACTTATCGGAGCGCCCTCGTTGTATT
This sequence comes from Zeugodacus tau, assembly GCA_031772095.1. Taxonomy (NCBI): domain Eukaryota; kingdom Metazoa; phylum Arthropoda; class Insecta; order Diptera; family Tephritidae; genus Zeugodacus; species Zeugodacus tau. The sequence goes on along the minus strand of CM062653.1, from coordinate 35,515,351 downwards.
TGTTAGCAGATCGCATATTTTCATAAATATACGCAAATGCATGAATATTTTATTTATGTGATTAAAATGCAATTGAGTTGGATTGACACAAGTACATATGGATGTTTTCATGTACATATGTGGTTGGTCATATGAATATGTTGAAAATACAGACAATATCCACTGTTCTTGACTTGTGTATTTAAATGGATAATTGAGTCTCTTATTTCATTCATTTTCATCTTAGCAGATTTCGCAATGGACAATGTTAAAACAATTATCAAAATTGCATGAATGAATTATAAAACGTGACAATGTTCGGATGACAGAAGTATTGTTTTACCTGCTGTTAAATGCAAATTATGGGTTTAATCAGAATAATATACTAGTGGTACTCATTTAACGTTGCAATGATATAAATATAGTAAATTTGCAATATGGCAACAAATGTTAAATGAGCGCTCTTTGGCAATATTGTCAAATAATTTGACTGCATCTTTAATAGGTGCATTTTTAAACTTCTATTTATATTTTGAGGGAAAATTACACAATATAAAGAACTGCTCGATGCACAGACATAAAAGCAATACAAATAAATTTTGTCCCACATCTGATTTCGTATGTCATGCAATTAACATTCACAATTCTCGTTTAGCTCACATAGTTACAGGCGTTAGACCAAAATAATTTTATTTCGAGCTACCAAAAGTACCGTAGCAATGAAAATTTCGTTTAAACAAACTACTAGCACAGCGCGGTGCCCATGAGATAAGAGAATGAGAATCAGAATTTGCATAAGCATTCGCTATGTATATGATAATATTTATGGCATGTGTCGTGTACTTATCATGAGTCGACTATCTAAATATAAATAAATGAAGTAATCTATTACATGTTAATGCTTTTATGAGCTTGCTGACACCTGAAAAGCTGCAGGCGCTGTTGTCATGAATGAAATTAACGCCGTGGGCTGTGCACTGACCACGCCTACACACATAACAGCCTAGTTAGCACGAATCCATATGAACTTGTATTTGAATATTTATGAGCATATGCTAACACGAACGCTGCAGGTAAATAAATCAGAGTGTTGTGAGGCGAGCGCTCTAATATACAAATTGATATTGCGACTTCTGATTGGAATCGACAAATTTGTGATTTGTGTTATGCCTGGTAGTTATAATACAAAGCTAAGCACAGCTAATGCGCTTTGCGAACGTATGTACCTCTCGCAAAAAAAATTGACAACTGAACAAGCACATATGGCAGAGACAACAGTTATATTGTTATAGCGATATTTGTGATTTTCCGTCGGTGATATGTGGATTATTAAAATAAATAAAATTAGTCAATGAAATTTTAATTAAAATATGTTTAGGAAGTATTTTATATAAATATACATACATGACAAACGACTTTTAAAAATATAAAATCAATAACTAAATTTTTCATTTTAGAAGTTATGTCAGTCTGGAGCGCCTAAAACTTGTGTAACTTTCACTTTATCCTGGGAGTAAGGGAAAAGGAATCGAATTTCACTTTCAGTCTTTACTCAACATTAATTTGGTGGTAATGTTTCTTGGCACCATAGAAAGGTTCCATTCGAAGATGGGCGAAATCGGACCACTGCCACGCCCATAAAATGGCGTAAATCGAATACACATAAAGTGCCATAAATTAAGCTATTGCTGATTAAAAATTGGTATGAAGGATCGCACTATGAAAGAACATATGTGGATGTAATTTTTAGGGGGAAGTGGGCGTGGCCCCGCCCCCTGCTAAGTTTTATGCACATATCTCATAAACTACCAAAGCTACATCAAGGAAACTTTCTAAAATCGTTTATTTTAGGTCCTACCTTATACAATCCAAAAAATGGAGGAAATCGGATGATAACTACGCCCACCTCCCATAGAAAGGTTATGTTGAAAACTTTTAAAAATGCTTTAATTCCGTAAGAACAACCACCAGAAACCTTAAATTTCATTATAAAGATGATACGGAAGAACTGCACTCAAAATGGTATACAAAATTTCAAATGGGCGTGGTTCCGGCCACTTATGGGTCAAAATTCATATCTCCGAAACTACTCGACCAATTTCATCGAAATTCGGTTCATAATATCTTCCTAGTTTCCAAATGATATGTTGTAAAAATAGTTCAAATCGGTTCACAACCACGCCTACTTCCCATATACCAGAACTTTGAAGTCGGTCTGAATCGTTTACTTTACAATATATGAAGTAAGCACTAGTGAAGATATCGGAACAGAACTTTGCAAAAATACTGCATTTAAAGAGTGGCATCGCCCATCGAAAAAATCGTCGAAATTGGTCAATAAGTTTTCAAGACTCTATATATCGAATATGGGGACCTTAGTGCTTCTAACAAATTTTTTACCTAAAATATAGGTAAGTCTCTCAGATATTTTGAACAAATTTGTTTCTTCTAATAATATGTCTCCGTGCCAAAAATGAGTGAAATCGGGTCATAACTTCCCCTAGCTCCCATATACCTAATATTAGGGGTTTCAAACGTTCAATGCACTTATACCATATATATGACGAATATGTGAGTCAAATTGTTTGTTATATTAATAAAATTATATAAATAAATTGCGAGAGTATAAAATGTTCGGTAACACCCGACCTTAGTCCTTCCTTACTTGTTATTTTTTAATTCTTACACTTTTTATGTAAAACGAAACCTAATAACTCTTAGCTCTATTGACGTGTCAAAATTCCAGAACAATGGGGTCGTGGTTGTTATTCCAAGCCACCAAGCCATTTGTATCAGCCAAATTAAATCAAAATTCTATTCAAACAACTGTCAGGTTTCAAGTAATAAGAGCAGAGAAGTTCATGTAAGAGATGATGATGGTATGATACATTGTTGATTAACAATTAGAGCATATTTTTAAAAGTTATTCTGCCGTTTTGATAAGTTTACTTTAAAATATTCTAAATACATACATACAGATGTATGTGAATGCGAGCAGTTCGGTTTCAAAAAATAAATTTCGACGAGCGTGTCTGTATATTCGAATAACTGTAAGCTGCTATGTCCATCTATGCCAGTCGCTGTCAGTCAATGTGCGGATTGATGTGTGCTGCCGCAGGTAATTTAAAAACTTTTATTTACTTTTTATTTTCTGTATATTCACCCATAGTAATGTTGCAAGTAAGTTTTATATTCGTCAGCGCGATTTTGTTATTTTCATGCATTGGCAAGTGGCTGGCAATTTTATATTAGCATTTTCCATGCGGCGTAGCCGTTTGTTGCCAATCCGCCGATGTTGTGAGTTACTTATGCAAATGTCAAAGCCAATCTGTCAGTGCTGATTTTATTCCAATTTTTGATTCTCGAATGGTAATCGACATGGCCTCACAATGATGATCTCATTGTTATTAGTAGTGTATTAGAAGCTGAAGCTACACGCATCATTTGTGCCATATATATATACGAGTACATACTCGTATTTCACATGATTTAACGGATTTTTTTTAACTTTTTCCTAGCAACATTATAGTACTAGCTTTAAAGACCATTTTGAAATGCAAAGTGCATCCAAATAAAAATAAGTATGAAGTGCTGAGCTCATGTGAATAGATGTGCCTTGCAGTGAAATGAATTAGTTGTAAATTTCTTCTGACTCAATAGACTAGTTGCTTCATTTCGACTCGGTCGGACTTATTTTCATTTAAGTATAGTGTTTTTAAATGTTAAACAAATGTAAAATAGGCTTATTTAGTGATTCTTTTTTGCCTTTCAGTCCTCTATCCTTCGAAAGCTATTACTAAGCTGATAGAAAGTCATGATGAATAAAGACATTTTTCTCTTAAAAGCTGAATTCGTTCACACAAACACTACAATTTTGTGCAAAAAAACTGTTTGAAGTTATCTCTTATCAACATTGTATACGAAGTTTTTGAATTTGATATTGTAAACATAGATTTCATACATTTTTTCAACTCAATTTTAGATATGACTCATATGTAAAAATATCAAATCCATCATATCGTTAAAGGCTACAGATTAAACAGTTAGACAACAAAATTCTTTATTTATTTCACTATTCGAAATTATAATATGATATAATATATAATTTGCTAACAGATTTTAGCCGACATAGTCCGTGCCATATATAAATTTAAGCTTATAAAGACTTTTCTCAAATGCAAAATATTCATAATTTTTTGAATAAAGATCTTTTTATGAACATGGCAATTTTTCGGTGGACCAAGAAACGATTACACCAAGCTTTAGAAATATACAAAATTATGTACAGCAGGTATTGGTTGCCTCGAACGAGATAGACACAAGGAAATGCATGCTTCTCGCCAGTCGCAATGTTTTCATATGTATGTAACATACTTTGTTGCCTATAATGCTATTAGCTGTCGTTTCGTTCGAAATTCACAACATAAATGAAAACACTCGCACATACATATACTCCATTGCATTCCCTTCCCTTTGAGAGCAAATTCACTTATTGAATTCCTGTGTTCGTATTGACAAATTCCTTTAAGTGTGTGGCGAGCCTTTGTATAGTTGCGGTTACTTTCATAACTATAGGCTTTGTAATAGACTCTATTACTGTGGCTTTGTCAAACTCAAAATTGAAATATTTGAGAAGTGTTTTCACACTTCACATACAGTAAGTAAGTGTGCATGATAAAGGAAGCCGTCTGAAATCCACCACTTTTCGCTGCTCGTACTCTAAGAAAAGCATTTTGTGGACGTAAATACGTTTTAAGAAAATTAATAGATTGCGACAATTTATTTGCCCCAAACCCCTCGTAGACACGGGCTAAATTTTCAGCGCATAGATTTAATTCGCTCTCAGAGGACCGTAACCAATATTGAGAAATGCAATTTTGATGCTCTCTGACGCTCTCCAAATATTTTGCGCTGCATTTGTAGTATTAACCTTTTAGCGAATCGTTGGCCATTGAGTCCGAACTACTATATTGAAGTTCCATAAGAAAGCTGTCTTTCATCATCAGACTTTTCAACAGAATTTTAACTCTTCATTCAAGTCCTGTGGAAAATGTTTTCAGACTGGCTCAATGCATTGTTTTCTGTTCCCGTTTTGTTAACAGAATCCATTCGTGTCCTTTTACTTTTATAAACTTGGAGTTTATTTCTTCCTTCACTGCGGGACATTCATTTATTTCATATAAAAATAACGATATCATTGTCCGGTGACTGCATTTTTATATGCCGCACATTCTGAAATGCTCGCGAACAGGGATTAGTAACTGAAATATGTTGAATAGTTAGCCGCAGGGGGCAAATATAACAAACGCAATGTATTTTATTTGGCTTTTGTTCTAAAAAGAGCAAAAGCATTACAACAACACCACAATTTTTATGATTGTGGAACCATGAAATACTAGTTTCCTTTCTTTTGCATTTTATTTCAGTTGGAGTTAAAATCTTGTTAAGGCCTTACAAGGTTGCGTAGAATTGCGTATACATACATAGGTATTACACTAAACTAGTGATGGACAGTGTTTTTCTAGTATATTTTAAGTTTAGGCTTATAGTAAATATGTATATGTGCATTTTACTATTTTTATACTCTCGCAACAAAAGTTGCTAAAGAGAGTACTATAGTTTTGTTCACCTAACGGTTGTTTGTAAGTCATAAAACTAAACGAGTTAGATATAGGGTTATATATATCAAAATGATCAGGGTGACGAGACGAGTCAAAATCAGAATGTCTGTCTGTCCGTCCGTCCGTCCGTCCGTGCAACGGATAACTTGAGTAAAAATTGAGATATCTTAACGAAACTTGGAACACGTATTCCTTGGCACCCTGAGGAGGTTGCTTTCGAAAATGGGCAAGATCGGACCATTGCCACGCCCACAAAATGGCGAAAACCAAAAACTTATAAAGTGTCATAACTAAGCCATAAATAAAGTTATGAAAATAAAATTTGGAGCATAGGACCGTATTAGGGAGGGGCACATTTGGATGTAATTTTTTTGGAAAAGTGGGTGTGACCCCGGGAGGATGGAGTCATATGTAGAAGTTCACGTAAGTGAGGAAAGTTTCTGACTGTCATTCACTTGGGAGTGGCCAGGAACGATTCTTTTACATGTGGCTCAAGCAGCTCACGACTTCCGGTCTTAGACCAAGTATCCTCTGGGTAGCCAACAGACATCCGTTTGGAGGCGAGCTAAAGTGAGAAGGCGAAACCCGCTTATGCGGTTGTGCGTAGGGTTTGGGACCCACCACATAAAAACACCCCCCCAATGAAAAGAACAAAACAGCCTCGGATGAGAGACCCCAATTTTGATGACGACCACTGCAAACGTTTAAAGGACTACGATTTAAGGGCATGCACCTGGAATGTCCGGACCCTTAATTGGGAAGGTGCCTCTGCCCAGCTGGTTGATGTCCTCGTAAGAGTAAAGGCTGACATCACCGCAATCCAAGAAATGCGATGGACGGGACAAGGACGGAAGAAGGTGGGTCCTTGTGACATCTACTACAGCGGCCATATAAAGGAGCGCAAATTCGGTGTGGGATTCGTGGTGGGAGAGAGACTCCGTCGTCGAGTCCTGGCATTCACTCCGGTGGATGAACGTCTAGCCACAATCCGCATCAAAGCGAGGTTCTTCAACATATCGCTGATTTGCGCCCACGCCCCGACGGAAGAGAAGGACGAAGTGATCAAAGATACCTTCTATGAGCGCCTAGAACGTACCTATGAGCTCTGCCCCCGCCACGATGTCAAAATCGTGCTTGGCGATTTCAACGCTAGGGTGGGTAAAGAAGGTGTCTTTGGCACTACAGTCGGAAAATTCAGCCTCCATGACGAAACATCACCAAACGGTCTGAGGCTGATCGACTTCGCCGGGGCCCGAAATATGGTCGTATGTAGTACTAGATTCCAGCATAAGAAAATCCATCAAGCTACTTGGCTGTCCCCGGATCGAATCACTCGCAACCAGATCGATCATGTTGTGATAGATGGACGACATGTCTCCAGTTTTCTGATGCGCGTACGCTTCATGGTCCCAACATCGACTCGGACCATTATCTAGTAGCAGCAAAGATACGCACTCGCCTCTGTGTAGAAAATCGCACACGTCAACAAACACAAGGAAGGTTCGACATCGAGAAGCTGCAATCACAACCGACAGCCGAACGATTTTCTACTCGACTTGCACTCCTGCTCTCTGAGAGCACTCATCAGCATCTCGATATAAGGGAGCTGTGGGATGGCATATCAAACTCCTTACGTACAGCTGCAACCGAAACCATTGGTTTTCGGAAAAGCCAAAAAAACAGCTGGTATGATGAGGATTGTCGTCTCGCAGTGGAGAGAAAACAGACTGCCTACCTCGCAATGTTGCGATCGACCGCAACACGAGCGGGATGGGAAAGATACCGAGAGCTGAAGAGGGAAGCGAGACGCATTTGCAGACAAAAAAAGAAAGAGGCCGAAATGCGTGAGTATGAAGAGCTTAACAAGCTGGCCGACAGGGGTAATGCTCGAAAATTTTACGAAAAGATCCGGCGACTAACTGAAGTTTTCAAGACCGGAGCACACTCCTGTAGGACCCCCAGAGGTGATCTAGTTATTGATGACCAGAGTATACTGAGTTTATGGAGGGAACACTTCTCCAGCCTGCTGAATGGCAGTGAAAGTACAACAATAGGAGATGGCGAACCCGATTCCCCAATCGACGACGATGGAGCAGATGTTCCATTGCCCGACCGTGAAGAAATTCGAATAGCAATTACCCGCTTGAAGAACAATAAGGCGGCGGGGGCCGATGGATTACCGGCCGAGCTATTCAAATACGGCGGCGAAGAGCTGATAAGGTGCTTTCATCAGCTTTTTTGTAGAATATGGTCGGAAGAAAGCATGCCTGACGATTGGAATCTCAGTGTACTCTGCCCAATACACAAAAAGGGAGACCCCACAATTTGCGCCAATTACCGTGGGATAAGCCTCCTCAACATTGCGTATAAGGTTCTGTCGAGCGTATTGTGTGAAAGACTAAAGCCCACCGTCAACAAACTGATTGGACCTTATCAGTGTGGCTTTAGACCTGGAAAATCAACAACAGACCAGATATTCACCATGCGCCAAATTTTGGAGAAGACCCGTGAAAATAGGATCGACACACACCATCTCTTTGTCGACTTTAAAGCTGCTTTCGACAGCACGAAAAGGAGTTGCCTTTATGCCGCGATGTCTGAATTTGGTATCCCCGCAAAACTAATACGGCTGTGTAAGCTGACGTTGAGCAACACCAAAAGCTCCGTCAGGATCGGGAAGGACCTCTCCGAGCCGTTCGATACCAGACGAGGTTTCAGACAAGGTGACTCACTATCGTGCGACATCTTTAACTTGATGCTGGAAAAAATTATAAGAGCTGCAGAGCTAAACCGAGAAGGTACAATCTTCTATAAGAGTGTACAGCTACTGGCGTACGCCGATGATATCGATATCATTGGAAACAACACCCGCGCCGTTAGTTCTGCTTTTTCCAGACTGGATAAGGAAGCGAAGCGTATGGGTCTGGTGGTGAACGAGGATAAGACGAAATATCTCCTGTCATCAAACAAACAGTCAGCGCATTCGCGTCTTGGCTCCCACGTCACTGTTGACAGTCATAACTTTGAAGTTAGCAGCACCTGTTGGCAAGAGTGATTCTGCGTTGGATTTCCAGGCTGACATTGTTATTGCAGTTAATGCTGGTTCCCAGATAAACGAAATTATCTACAACTTCAAAGTTATGACTGTCAACAGTGACGTGGGAGCCAAGACGCGAGTGCGCTGACTGTTTGTTTGATGACAGGAGATATTTCATCTTGTCCTCATTTACCACCAGACCCATACGCTTCGCTTCTTTATCCAGTCTGGAAAACGCAGAACAAACGGCGCGGGTGTTGCTTCTACTATGGACTAAGTAGGCAATTGAAAAGTAAAGTCCTCTCTCGACGAACAAAAACCAAACTCTACAAGTCTCTCATCATTCCCGTCCTACTTTACGGTGCAGAAGCGTGGACGATGTCAACATTCGATGAGACGGCACTAGGAGTTTTCGAGAGAAAGGTTTTGTGGAAGATTTATGGTCCCTTAAGAATTGGCAACGGCGAATACCGAAGACGATGGAACGATGAGCTGTATGTGTATGTGACGACATAGACATAGTCCAGCGAATAAAAAAACAGCGGCTACGCTGGCTAGGTCATGTTGTTCGAATGGTCCAGCTCTGAAAGTATTCGATGCAGTACCCGCTGGTGGAAGCAGAGGAAGAGGGAGACCTCCACTCCGATGGAAGGACCAAGTGGAGAGGGACCTGGCTTCGCTTGGTATAACCAATTGGCGCCAAACTGCCAGAAGGAGGGATACGTGGCGCGCTGTTTTGGACTCGGCTATAACCGCGTAAGCGGTGTCTACGCCAGTCAAGAAGAAGAAGGGTGTGACCCCGCCCTCAAATAGGTTTTTTGTATATAACTCGCAAACCAATAAAGCTATATAAATAAAGAAATTGGATAATAACCACGCCCACCTCCCATACAAAGGTTAGGTTGAAAATGACTAAAAGTGGGTTAACTCATTAACGAGAAACGTCAGAAACACTAAATTTTACATAAGAAATAGCAGAAGGAAGCTGCACTCAGATTTTTTTACAAAATGAAAAATGGGCCTGGCATCTCCCACTTATGGTCCCATATAACTCAATTTTGAATTCCATCTGATTCCTTCACTTTATAATGTATACATAAGGAACCAATGAAGATAGCGGAATAAAACTTTACACAAATAGTACATATCATCTCTGGCTTCACTTGAGAAAAAATTGTCGAAAACGGACTATAACTTTTCAAGACCCTAGATATCGGACATGTTGAACTCAGTGCTAAAGGGTAAATTTTAACCGAAAATATTGGTAAATATCTTAGTTAATTTAATGTAATTCAGTGGAAATTGTTTTCTTCTAATAGTGTGTCTCTGTTCCAAAAATTATTAAAATCGGATAATAACATCATTCTAATAGTGTGTCTCTGTTCCAAAAATTATTAAAATCGGATAATAACATCTCCTAGCTCCCATATACATAATTATAGGTTTTTCAAGAATACGGTGGGATTTAATCTACATATATGTATTGGTTAATATGTGAGATACTATATCTTTGCGAAATTAAGTGCGTGTATAGTTCTGGATATAGTGTACCTTGCTGGTGAAAATGAATGAAATCGGTTCAGGAATTACATCAGCCCTCATACACTATATAGGACGATTTTCGTTATTCTATTAAACTTTGTGCCGAATTTATAGGTAAATTTGGGTGTTATCTTATTAAAATCTTATCTTATTAAAATAAATTGCGAGAGTATAAAATGTTCGGTTGCACCCGAACTTAGCCTTTCCTTACTTGTTACCAGTAACTCCTATACATTTGAGTTTAACTGAAAGCAATTTTTGTTTTAATGGTCAGTAGCATTGTACTTATATTTCAAATCTAAATTAAGCCGCTTAATCAGATAATTAACTAATGACTGTAGTATATGTAAATATTGGCAAATTTGCTCAATGACTAATTTAAGATGACGTACTGTCTCAAACTGCTTTCCGTTTTGGAAAAATATAGCAGAGAGGATCCCAGAGAGGAAGATACGCTTCCAAAACATCGCTTATATCGTAGCAGAACCGTCGTTCCTGGTGCGAATCTCTCCAATATTTCTTGCAATGTTCTGGACCGACCAAATTTAATTATTTTTCGTCACTAAAGACTATATTCTATAACTTATCGGCCCAGAATTGGTATTTATTTGCAAACCTCAAATGTGCTTTATTGTGCCTTTCTTTAGCGTTAGTTTAGGTACCATGGAGTTGTGTTTGAGAGACTGTTTTTTATGTATAATTGGAAAAATTATATTTCTTGTGATTTGAAGTCTTAACTCGATCCTTATTTGACCGCTGCTTATCAAGTCCGCAACTACTAGCCGTCGAATTATCCTTTCGCACCGATCATCAATGTTGTTTTTCGTCCCTGCGTCGCAATGTACCATAATTACTGGGGTTTTTAGGAAGTTTTGATATATATACATTTCTGATATTTTGGAACAGCTTTTATGCATTTCTATGATTATTCCTTGTTCCTTTGCTGACAAACTAGTACCACAAGGTATTTTAGGCTTAAAGTTAAATGAATCTGATAAACTCTTTAATAATCCATTAAATTAATAGTTTTACAAACAAATTTTCACGCAAAAAGATTTTGCCGCTACACTATCAGCACGAAAGATCAGCTAAACTGATTTTGCACATATAAATATTTACTATGCAATACCCAATTCACAAGTACATTCTTAATGTAACGGTACAATGAACGAAAAAGGTATGAACGAATTTTCGTTGCATAGGAACGGCAACATACTTTTATTCTACATTTACCGAAATTCAAAAAATAACATTGAATAAGAAAAATAAACAATTACAAAACTGCACATATGTACATACATTTGTATGTATGTATATGAATATTTGTTTGAGGTATGAATATTTGTAGAGGTGCATAACTATATCCATATAAAACAGCTGATTGAACCAAATTTACGGGCAACAATGTTTCCAATTAGAGATGCGTTACCATAACAACATGCCCATAACCATAACCAGAACTATCAATTGAACTTTGATTTTCCCTGTAACCATAAAAATTTGTTTGTTGATTTTTATTTTATTTATTTGGCACTTTTGGATTGAAAACAAAAACTACAACTGCTTTTATGGCTATGATACCAATAATCGACTACAGTAAATATTGTTACGGTTATGACTATAGTTATGGAAATGACGGTATGTTATAGCACCTTTAATTGAACATTAAACCAGTATTATTTCAAAAACAACGAAGTTTTAGAACAAGAAATAAATAATCAGATGTACATATTCCAGAAAGTATAAGGTATTTTATAAGGAACTCGTTAGTATTTGATGAGCCGAAGTGTGATCGGATACTAAGCATCTTTCGATAGTTTCGATTTACCTCACGAATTCACTTTGCTCCAACGGGAGTATACCTTACATTTAAGGCCAAGGTGTAAGTGACATATTAGTATAAACGAACTTTCATTTGCATTCTGACACATCTGCTTGTGGTCTGAATGTATAAGATGCCAATTGATTTTATTTTTTACTTACAACTCGCTTTTTGGTTAAGTAATTTCCTTCTGCTTTAAATTGATTTCTCGTGTAGCAGCTGTTTCATGTATACGCTGTCACTCCGACTTTAATTCATAAAATCAAAAGGAGTTGCAAAATCATTTACATTCCGTATATCAGTCGCAGCACTTCATTTTGATATACAAGTCCGTGTATACAATGCCTTTGATTTGCTTGTTATAGTTACATGTTGCGTTGAGTGGTTTTGTTCTAAAGATAAACGGGCTAGATATGGGTTCAAATACAAACCACACAATTTTAGATGAATCGCACAAACTGTTAGATCTATTAACCCTGGAAGGTCATCGCTATTTTTAAAAAGTAAAGGTCATCCCTCGTCGATTCGACGACGGCATTACTCAAAGTCCTTAATATATTATCCTACCTATCAAAACCTACTAAAATCAATATATTCACATTACCTGGTTTATATATCTTCTAAATAAAACAATATCAAACAGTTTTTCTTAAATCTTTTATTAAATAAATAAAATTTTCACAGCCCTGATTCATTCGGCTTTTGTACAAAATAAACACTCGCGTCGTCGAAACGACGAGGCATGACTTTCCAGGGTTAATGAAACTAACATATCAGTACTACCCCTAGCCCAGTACCTAATCATTTTTTTTTGGTTATTATATTGTATTGTACGTTTTGCTGACAACTGAAAGTATAAAGCGTATATAATATTCGGTTACATCGGAGCGTAGTGCTTCCTTACCAGTTTCATTTTCCTATGTATCAGAGCAAATCATAAAACTTTATATTGTGGCATAAATCTCGAGCAGTAGTAAAAAGTGAAACATTTTCTCGGCTCCAAAAGGCTGACTGCTATTCGTATATTCGCATATTTTTGATATGCAGGAAAGTAAAAGATAACAAAATCAATTTGAGGCGTGCTCAAACATTTTATTCCGCAACTAGTTTAAATTCACTTCCATTCTTACGATCATCACAGTTATTACTCCACTAGCTTACTCCGCAGTCGTTGCACTGCGTGAAATTATTTGAAAACAAAGTTGATTTGTATAGTTTTGGAAAACATTTGCGATTTTTCTAAATTTTTTTTTTTCAATGTAACGCAGCTTAATAAACAACATTTTTTGTTTTCTGTTCCGTTGCGTAAATGTGCAGAGAAGATGATTTTTCAACTCGTGTATGAAATTTATGCCACACAACTCCAGCGACTGTCTTTGAGACTTGTTTATTGTCATCCCAAATGCAAGTCTCATTGGAAACTGAATACGTTTGAACTGAAATGGCAAATCGTTGGACCTCAAAGAAATTCGTGGAATCAAGCATTCTGCCCCCTTGTAGGTCCCATTAAAAAATTCTTGCAACTATTACATTATTCGATAGCTGCTTGAAGATTGCGAAGCATAATAAATGACAAAGAATTTAGATATTTCACTGGATAATTCACAGCTTCGTCTTCATTTTCAACATGATCGATCGGTGTGTATGAACACAAATATCCCGGAAGTTGACTTTTAGTCTATAGATTAAGGCATCGACATCGGTAGTTTTGGCAGTTAAAAATCTGCGTGCACTCAACCAATCGGCTAATGTTCGGATCGATATCAAACCATTAGAAGTATTAACCGGAATTTGCCCAGTTCTTTGCAGATCTTCTGCGGTGCTATCTGTTGCAGGAACACACGCATATTCATGGTCAATCATATGGTTTCCGCGTGCCGCCACAAGTACGATGACTTGAGACATGCGTTCAATTCCTCCACCGCTGTTGATTTCGAAATAACAGAATGTGTTTGTCAATAACAGTATCATTACGCCACCAAAGCGACGATTATTACTCCACAGATCTTTCATTGTTCTGTCAAGTGCTTCTAGAAAATTGCGCTCATCTCATAGATGTTTCATAGATTTGCATGTTTAACTGAAGCTACAGTGTCGAATGTCCCGTTCTTCCAACTTCAAGTAGCGTTCCTGCAATTCCAGTAGTTGCGAGAAACAACGTAATGCCATTTTGAGATCGTATTGTTGCCAAAATCCCGTTTTTTACACATTTACCACTGTTTCTTCGCTCCTATTGGTCGTGATGCTATATAGCCTCGATAAATGGACTATCCAACACAAAAAGAATTATTCAATTCGAACCAGTAGTTTCGGAGATTAGCGCGTTCAAACAAACAAACTCTTCAGCTTTATAATATTAGTATAGATTATTTTCAGTAAAACACCGTGCCACAGATGCTGCAATGCTAGCTTTTTGCCATGATTAATGCCGTTCGAAGCTGAGAATGTTTAAGCGAAAACCAAATTATTTTACTGTTCTTGCAGTTTCTTCGTCATTTAATGTCATATTCATAGGTTTCTTTATTTCCAGCTTTTTTTATAATACAGCCGTTTGCTTCTTGGATGAACTTGACAAACACTTCTGCTGAGATTTGCTTACAATTATTGTAGATTGGAAATACTCAGAATTTCCTAATTAACTATTTTCATCGCAATTACATGTAACAGTAGAATTAGCCAAGTATAAGAATTGCTTTTAGTTTTGTGGCACTTTTGCACTTCCTTTCTCCAGTTTCCAGTCTTTCCAGTTTTTTCCTCCTCGACTACTTTTCTGTCTCTCCACTCTTTAAATCGAACTTTTCCTTCTTGTCTTTTACCCATATTCTATGAAGTGTCGCTTTATTTCTTTTATCGGTTTTGTCCATTTTTAAGTAAAGTGAGAAACTTTGATGTCGTGTTTGTACGAGAGTGAAAATAATCAACCAACTGAATGGTATATTTCACAATTAAATAGAGTACCAGTAATTCGAAAAAGTAATTAAATGAAAAAAAATTAAAAGTAAAGAGAAGTAAACGAAATAAACCAATTACGCGGTTAAGTACTATATTTATATGGTATAAAGCGTTTATAACGGACATTGCTGCATCAATTTTTTGAGGAAGTGTTTCAATCTTTGCTTACTTTTTCAACATTACAGATATTAACTTCAGCAACTAATAGCGGTTTAACACTTCATGCTATATATGGTATAATGAGAAAAATAAACTATTATGAATGAATGAATTAGCTATATGTATTTGATTCGGTTTGGAGAGTATGAAAACGGCGCGGGTGTTTTTTCCAATTATATAGATATCATCGGCGAACGTCAGCATCTATACCCTCTTATAGGTTATTGTACCATCTCTATTTAGTTCTCCAGCTCGTATTATTTTACATTACATTTTTACATATTATGTTACACGACAGTGAGTCACCCAGTCTGAAACCTCGTTTGGTATCGAACGGCTCGGAGAGATCCGTTCCGATCCTGACGAAGCTTTTGGTGTTGCTCAATGTCAGCAGGTTTGAAGAGTATCGAATCGAAAAAACTATACCTAATTTTCAATCAAAATGACAGTTCTTGCCGTGCAACCTTGTGCTAAAAGTCCTGTAACATATGCGCCATTGTGTTTCTTTGATATAGAAATACATTAATCGGCGCAATACAACCTTTTTTTCCAAGTCAAATTAATAAAATATTATTTGTATCTCAATTTCAGACTTTCACAATGCTAAAACTGTTCTAACACAAAATATGGTATCATTAAAGATAAAAGTTGAAAAACATTGTTGTTGCCTTCCATGTATATTTTTTGACACGAGTTCAGTGTACAAAAATTGCGAACAGGGGAATAGGAATGTTCGAGCATTTGTATTAAGATTTTTCACACACTATCGACCAGTGTATAAGAAAAAGAGAAGTAAAAAGAAAAATCATGTAAAAAAATGAAAAAAGAAAGAAAGGGATGTAATATATACCACTTAATTAAGATAAAGTTGGGAACTATATAATCTTTTTTCAGTTAAAGCGATACATAGCATAGCGAAACTTTTTTACCAAATTTTATATTTACTTAATATTGGCCGATATATGTGATGTAACATCATCTATGTAACACTATAAGGGGTCTGAGAGTAGGTTCGAACTAAATGCTACCATTCGAAAATTTAACCCATATTGTGGATATAATATGTACTGAGTTTTGTAGGTTCTTCGTAAGTCAGATAAGCTGAACCGAGTTATATGAAAAATAGGCGTGGCTTTGAACCAAACATCCATTTGAGCAACTGCAACTTAATTTCATTAATAAGTCTTGTTTAATATTCGAGAAAACGAAATGGTAATCACCCACCTAATTTAGAATTTCTTTTTATTGAAAACTTTATTATTTTTAGCTTTTCCAAGCACTAATTTTGTGGCTCTGGTTTTTAAAGTAATTTTATTTTTGTTATAATTTTTTGGATGCAATGTGTCAACGAGACAAGCATCGTAAAATACATAACTGCATAGCTGAATACACCTAAATTTCGGTGTGTGCTTGTGCCTGTTCGTAGGTATGTGGTATGTAGTCAACGCCATTAAGTGGAATTTGAATTTATTTTTATTGCCCATAATATTTAACCAGAACACGTTATCGAAATTTATTAAATAAATTATTCAACTAACCGACACATTAACGGTGAGTGATGGCTGCATTTGAGCGCCATAGTTTGACCATAAATTGTGGCTTGTTCCGAAGGTTCACATAAAGGTGTAAAATTGGAAAAATACACCGACATGTTTGTGTAAAATTACAATACCAGACAGACCGCTGCGTGGTTGGTGATAAGCAACAAAATTAAACCGATTTACATTTATAAATATTAAATATTGATACGTTGGGTGTGCGCCGGCAGTCAATGCCGAAACTCGTGCGTATTTCTCATATGTAGGAATTTCTCATTGAACCACTTATCAGTTCTCAACTTCAAAATTATGTGAGGTTGAATGGGAGGAAATTTAATGCTCAATTTCATCAAATTCATTTTGTTTTTCAATAACTGATTATAGTAGGTTAGGTTAGATAAAAGGGCTGATCCTTAGCACCCCACTTGGGGAGGTAAAATCGTCCCATCCAGTCCTTTGTGATACTCATAAATATGCATATCAGAGACCTAGAAGATCGTGTTAAAAGACCGTAAGTAAGTAATAATTCTTGCCATTCAAAATGGTGGATCTGGACCTTTTTTCCGAACTTACTATGTCAAAATAGGGGAGGATTACGATACTTTACCATTCAATCGTAAACGATTTGATCTAAGTCTGTCTAGGCTCATATTTAACTTGCTGTTATCCACACATACATTTGTTTCTAAGAATAATATTGACATTTCTTGGCTTTTTTTTTCATTTATTATGAAATATGTTAGAGTTGAACTTTATATTCCAGCTTGAGCAACAATAACACTGCGAACGATGAAAAGATAAGCCGATTTCGCGTTTTTTGTTTTATTTCGCCTTTGTTGATATGGAGAGAATGAAGTGCGTCGGCTACAAGCAACACTTACTAGCCTAGATCAAAACACTGCAACACTGTGAAGCAGTAAAACTTTTATCTCCTTTGATTAAGCGGATTTTTATAACACTAACTGAGAACGAAACTGCTTTGCACGCTGGTGTCCTAGGACAATCCAGCAAGCCTATTTTCAATGTTAAATTAAACGATAAATCTAAGCGCCTCCTACTATGCGTTATGTGGCATGCTTCGGGGCTACTATTGTCTTACTATTGGCATTTATTACCAACCACCCACTTTCGTCCGCCGCCCTCACGATATACCGAATACACTCGCTCGGCCGTTGAAGTTTGTGTTCGTGTGCATGTGGCGAGGACTGCGGCTGAAGGGCAGACGTTTTATGACCAGTCGACAGCCTCCTCACTCCAGGCCACATCAAATCGCCTTGAATGTGGCAACGCAATAATGGGATATAACTTGAATCGGATAAGCCAAGGCGGGTGTAGCCCACAATGAAGTTGCCGCTTCAATACTTGTGCACAAGCTGCCATATTGGATTGGGGAATTTAGTGTAAGTAATGCCCCACACAGTGTAGAAGTGATATGTGTGTTTGTTTATTTGTATGCGTACAGTTTAGGTTACACACCAATATTTATTTGCACCGCATTCAATTGGAGATTATGCCAGCGGTCACTTTGTGGCATAACAATGGGCTCTTGAACCAAAGTATCAAATTAAATAGCAAACTTGTCTGAAATGTTAGTCGGCAGTGGCGGATTAGAATTTGAATGGATGCCGCTGGTGTTGGGATTTATTTGCATCAAATATTCGTTCGAGAGTAATTCGCACCATCACTTGCAAATAATTCCAACCAAAAGACAATATACAGAGTCGGAAATATAAAATGAAAGTATTTGATGTATTACAATAGCAATATCAATGAATAAGAAGTAAGGAAAGGCTAAGTTAGGATGCAACCGAACATATATATGGTATATTTTTATTAAGATAACACACAATTTGACCCATATATTCGCATAAAGTCCAATAGAAAAACGAAAATCATCATATATAGTACATAGGCTGAGGTAATTCCTGCACCGATTTCTCTCATTTTCATCACCAACATACATTATATCTAAGATTATCGTATATACTCACTTAATTTGGCTAAGATATTTCACATATTAACCGATTCTTAAGCTATTAAGCCCATCGTATTTTTGAAAATCCTATAATTAGCTATATGAGAGCTAGGGGAAGTTATGACCTCCGGCCTTTCACCATTTCTAATACAGAGGCACACTATTAGAAGAAAAAGATTTCCTCTGAATAAAAAAGGCACTGAGTTTTTCATATTCGATATTCGGGGCATTGAAAAGTTATAGTCCGATTTCGATTTTTGCAAACTTTTATTTCGCTATCTTCATTGGTTCCTTATGTATATATTATAAAGTGAACGAATCCGATGGAATTCAAAATTGAGTTATATGGGAAGTTGTCGTGGTTGTGAACCGATTTCATCCATTTTCCACACGTGTCATCAGGGTGTCAAGAAAATATAAAATACCGAATTTCATTGAAATCTGTCAAGTAGTTCCTGAGATATTGCTTTTGACCCATAAGTGGACGATGCCAAGCCCATTATCCATTTTGTAAAAAAAAGCTGTGTGCAGCTTCTTTCTGCTATTTCTTCTGTAAAATTTAGTGTTTCTGACGGTTTTCGTTAGTAAGTTAACTCACTTTTGATAATTTTCAACCTAACCTTTGTATGGGAGGTGGGCGTGGTTATTATTATTATTAATCATAATCCTTCCAACAATAGTAGATTAGAAAGCCGAATGTGAATACAACAGACCGAGTATCTAACTGAATTTAATACAGGAGAGTATACGCAATTAGTATACTATATCCATTTGGAGATTAGAATCAAGCTTAGAGATACTGTTATTTACGAACACCCACAATGGACACTTTTGATATAAGTAGTTCCACTTAAACCGATTAACGTGGAGATCATGTACTTTGTTTAGTGTCTCTCACTTAATCATAATTAGTGGAAGCTCTGAAGCTTTAATTCCACTGCGAAATACAATGCGAATGTGATGTGTGTAGATGAATATACACAATCTGGGCTGTAATAAGCTTATTAACATATATATAAATACGAAGAAAGCCTCGCATGAAAGCCGCCAAATTATTTCCATACAAACATCTATATAAACATGTAAACAGAAAGGTGCAAAATCTTCTTTATATTTACTTTCTTTTCTGTTTTTCTCGACCTTTTCTCTCCATAGGTGAGCCGTTGTTATTTGTCAAATTAAGCTTCCTGTTGACCTTTTGATTGCACCCACTCTGACCATTCGATATTTGCACATAAATCATAAAAATATGTACATACATACATAAGTAATGCGTGAAGTTTGCAAACCATAACTGCCCAAACAAAGTAGAAACAAGTAAGGAAGGGCTAAGTTCGGGTGTAACCGAACATTTTATACTCTCGCAATTTATTTATTTAACTTAATTAATATTATATAATACACAATTTGACCCACATATTTGTCATATATATTGTATAAAGTCCATTGAAAGTTGGAAACTCTAATATTAGGTTAGAAGCACCGAGGTCCTCGTGTTCGATACATGGGGCCTTAAAAACCTATGGTCCGATTTCGGCGATTTTTGAATGGGGCTGCCACACTATAAACATAGTATTTGTGCAAAGTTCTGCACCGATATCTTCACTAGTACTTACTTTATATATTGTAAAGTTAACGATTCAGATTGTCTTCAAAGTTCTGGTATATAGGAAGTAGGCGTGGTTGTGAAGCGATTTGGCCAATTTTCACAACATATTATTGGGAGGTAAGGAAACTCTTACAAACCAAGTTTCATTGAAATCGGTCGAGTAGTTCCTGAGATATGGTTTTTGACCCATAAGTGGGCGATGCCACGCCCATTTTCCATTTTGTAAAAAAATCTGAGTGCAGCTTCCATCTGCCATTTCTTATGTGAAATTTAGTGTTTCTGACGTTTTTCGTTAGTGAGTTAACCCACTTTTAGTAATTTTCAACCTAACTTTTGTATGGGAGGTGGGCGTGGTTATGATCCGCTTTCTTTCATTTTTGGACTGTATTGGGAAGTGGCTAAAAAAAACGACTGCAGAAAATTTGGTTTATATAGCTCTATTGGTTTGCGAGATATATATAAAAAACTTAGTAGGGGGCGGGGTCACGCCCACTTCCCCAAAAAAATTACATCCAAATATGCCCCTTCATAGTACGATCCTTCATACCAAATTTTATTTCCATAGCTTTATTTATGGCTTAGTTATGGCACTTTATGTGTTTTCGGTTTTCGCCATTTTGTGGGCGTGGCAGTGGACCGATTTTGCCCATTTTTGAAAGCAACCTCCTCAGGGTGCCAAGGAATGTGTGTTCCAAGTTTCATTAAGATATCTTGATTTTTACTCAAGTTATCGCTTGCACGGACAGACGGACGGACAGACATCCGGATTTCAAATCCACTCGTCATCCTGATCATTTATATATATATAACCCCATATCTTACTCTTTTATTTCTTGGTGACACAAACAACCGTTAGGTGAACAAAACTATGATACTCTGTGCAACAGGTTGCGAGAGTATAAAAATCTCTGCTTCAGTAATAGCCATGTACGAAAGCAATATTGTGTTTACTGAACACACATAGTTGATTCCGCTAGCCGTAAGCTATGGCTCTATTACGTTATACATATAAATATGTATATGAGCTACTAGAATAGGTTACTTAATTTTGGCGAGAACTGGTCATAGTCTTTGTAACTTTAGCTGCTTTCGATCTCAGGATTTTTACCAAATAAACTAATTATAATCACACAGTTATTTAAAGTGAATCTCTACATTTACGCAAACATACTCTCATATGTAGATACATATGTATATTATTTTATTCGTCGTAACGTAATTCTACAGACGTTGTGGCAGGTGCAAATATTCATCTGTATCTTTATTAAGCTTTTGAAATAGAATTTACAATATTTTGCATTTTCATTAAAACTAAGAGTATTTTACACTTACTTAATCTCTATGGCTTACGGTTTACTTTGGTTAGGTATCTTTTTTGCTAAGGACAGAACTTAACTATCTACATATGTATGTACATACATATGTTCGACTCGCTATTGGAAGTTGTGGGATTCAGGGATCAGTTTTGGTAAAAAAGTTGCATTTCTAACGGGAAATTAGGTACATTTTGTGACTTAGCATTTTAAATACGGCATGTGCGGTCATGCTAAAGGGTAGGTTAAGTTGGCTTTTGGGAGAAGTTAAACCGCTTTAATATTATATATAGATTCTGCTTTGAGAAACTGAGAATGGTACTCTTAAAGTTTAACCCAATTGCTTGGCACTACTGCAGACAAATATACATGTATGTGTATGTATGTATAAGATTCTATTCGAGAGTGAAGAATATTTAATGGAGCGGCGACTTGGTAAATAAATTCAATGTATTGGAAAATTCCATGTGCAAACTGAACATAGAATTAAATTCCAGGTACCGAAGGCAATTGAGTTTGTGTCCTAGCACATTTCATTGAACTTGTTCTAGTTAAATTAAAAAAAAAAAAACTAAAAATGATTAAGCGTATGAATTTATAGAAAGTCTCTAAAAAGGAACATGAAAAGCGCTTCAAACTTTTTTAATCAACTCAGCAAGTTTTTCATGTGGCAACTATGTTATACAAGAAGCAGTGTTTTGCAGTGGCAAAACTTAAGAAAAGAGTACTACGAAGAAGCCTGGAACCATCTTAACACCGTACATATTTGTATGTATAAACATATATATATTTATGTACATTATGTACAACGCATCGCCCAGTCGGTACTTCGTGCTCAATTAATCTGAAAATATGGTTTTGATGTGTAAAGCTCTCACAAAATGGAAGTCCACCGAGTGTTAAATAAAAAGTTATTGTTGCTTAACGCAAACATCTATTCGAATTACAAAAGGCAGCATGAGTTTTTATCAATTTTCTCAATTTTCCATCCCATTTCCAAACATGTTATTGCAAACACTTTCGTATTAGTAATTTCAGCGATTTGTATATGAAGTGGGACAGTTTGGTTATACGCATACATGATGGATTTTGAACCAACGTACATTTACATTTACATAGAATCAAATAAAATTGGCTATCAAAAGGTTATTACAAACCCGGAAATCATAAATATGCAATTAAAATTATTTTAAAATAATTGGGTCTGTTCAACTCAACCACAAATTCACTTATATTTCGCATAGAAATTAAAAATTCTAAATGTTTTCTATAATCCCTTAGCATTAATTATAAATGCGTAGATCCAATTTGTTCTAAATTTAATTAAATTTGTTTTTATGCTATGATGCAAAGTTATTATTTTATATTTATTTAGTATACCACATGTGTGTTAAACCAGTAGCGCCGTCAGAAAGTGGGTGAAATGCCAGATTCCCGTCTCGGTAAATTCAATATTCGATGTACCTTGTGTCTGTCAATAACCATTTTCATAAGCCATTTCATATTTAGTGTAGCGACAGCAAGGTTTCAATATGTTGGACCTATTCACAAAACTTCCCTTTTCATTATATTATTTAGTATTTAATCTACGGATGTGTTAACAACAAAACGAGGCTCTTGTGTCTAATCTATCAAATGGACATTGCTGAATATCTGTATATCTGTAAGCAAATCGTCCGATAAATATTTAAAAAGGGTAAATCGGCTGCTGATAAGACTTTGCATCGAAATTCCTTAATGATTACCACAATAGTATGTGTCGTCATTTTTTATTCACCGCAATCGTAAGGGTTGACTTTAAATGCGGTTTATGGAATTTTACACTTGACAGCAATCAATTTGTCCTCATGATTTTTGTCGTTTTTATGGTCACAATGCGAAATGCACAGAACTATTGAAATATTTACGACACATTTGACAATACCAAAACGATATGTGCACAATCGCCCCTCCGTTATTGCTGTAACCACATGACATTCAGAAAGGTCAACCACTTCCATTCAAAGTTTTCTTTAATTTATGTTTGGTTGTATGTGCGTACATATTTTAGTGGGGATATAAGTTTTAATGCCAGTTGCTTACATCCATACATAATTTGTGATGTCACTTTAGAGTTTTCACTGTGTCATATAAATCATTCGGTTTTTCTACAGAGTTTTGAAGGTTACGTTCAGCAGTTGTTTTCCATATTTTATTTCAATACTTAATATTCAGTGGAAGATCTTCTCAATCATTATTGCTAAATATGAGCAAAAGGACTACCAAGGACGCCGAGAGTGATATATGCTTGATCCTAATGTAATTGTTATTTGAACACACATTTAAAATACGACTTACCTCGAGGTATAGTTCGCTTATAAGGATAGTTTATTATGAAGTTAAAGACACTCTCAGAATGCTTATTACTAAACTGCTATCTATCTGTTTTGTTGAAATGGTTGCCACCTGTTTAATGTTTTTTACGGAGTATAATTGTTAAAAGTAATAAATATTGATGAAAGAAGCTTAAGATAAATAATTGAATTCAATTAAGTTAATAAAGTGAATAAAATATTGGAATATTTTTTATAGTTTTCTGATTTTGAAGTTCAAAAAGAATTTTGAAGACAAGAATTACCTCCACCTGAATAAATTTGAGAAAGTTTATACTTGCAAATATTCTCGATGAGACTCACCGACAATTAAAATACTTCACTCAAATGAAATTCATCAGATAAAAAATATTTCAATCATAATTTATAAGCTTTAGAGGCGAAATTGTAAAGGATGAATAGAACAAACTTTATTTTGTAAAAAATTTAAATGTGAAATACAGTGGAACCTCCATAACTCGAACTTCTATAAGTCGCAGATCTCCATAGCTCGAACTTTTGAATTGGCAATAGCGTTTATAATTCAAATTTCATACAAATTTCCTTCCATAAGTCCACCTTTTCGACCAGGGCATAATCCAAAATTTAAAATTTTACTATCAAGGAACAATTTTAATTGAGTCGCTATATTCGTATGGTGGCGAACAAAAAATATGATATTACACTTATAGATTTCATAAATCGTGTAACAAAGGCATGAGATACTGACGTCAAGAGCCAAACAATAGCAAAGTGCAATAAACAAAATTACAGAATACATGTTTTAACATATGAACATACAACTTTATGCGAAGTAAATAACTAAAACTGTGGGTAAATTTATATTGTATACCTTTTAGAAAAATTTTTGTTTTAATGAAAATTTCTGTAACTCGAAGTCGCTCCAACTCGAAGTTTTTTTTGTGGATTATGGTGATTCGAGTTAGAGAAGTTCCACTGTATCTGTAATACTTCTAATTAATGCCTTTCTTAGTGAATTTCTTACTTAAAATACTAAGATAGGTTTCTCTGGCCACGCGCGAGGGCAATCTGATTGCGATTTTCCAATATTGCAAGAGCAACTACATAAGTCCAGTTTTATAAAAAGTTACTATGCTAAACTTTTAGTAAATAATATTTGATTGTTAATATTAATAATAATCCTATATATACTGGGTAAGCTTTTGACATTCCCTTGGAATACTTTTTTTATACTCTCGCAACCTGTTGCACAGAGTATAATAGTTTTGTTCACCTAACGGTTGTTTGTGTCACCAAGAAATATTAGAGTTAGATATGGGGTTATATATACATAAATGATCAGGATGACGAGTGGATTTGAAATCCGGATGTCTGTCCGTCCGTCTGTCCGTGCAAGCGATAACTTGAGTAAAAATTAAGATATCTTAATGAAACTTGGAACACACATTCCTTGGCACCCTGAGGAGGTTGCTTTCAAAAATGGGCAAAATCGGTCCACTGCCACGCCCACAAAATGGCGAAAACCGAAAACCTATACAGTGTCATAACTAAGCCATAAATAAAGTTATGAAAATGAAATTTGGAACATATGATCCAATTAGGGAGGGGCACATTTGGATGTAATTTTTATGGAAAAGTGGGCGTGACCCCACCCCCAAATAGGTTTTTTGTATATAACTCGCAAACCAATAAAGCTATATAAACCAAACTTTCTGCAGTCGTTTATTTTAGCCATTTCCTTATACAGTCTAAAAATGAAAGAAATCGGATAATAACCACGCCCACCTCCCATACAAAGGTTAGGTTGAAAATTACTAAAAGTGCGTTAACTCACTAACAAAAAACGTCAGAAACACCAAATTTTACATAAGAAATGGCAGAAGGAAGCTGCACTGAGATTTTTTTACAAATTGGAAAATGGGCGTGGCGTCGCCCACTTATGGGTCAAAAACCATATCTCAGGAACTACTCGACAGATTTCAATGAAATTCGGTATATAATATCTTATCTTGACACCCTGATGACACGTGTGAAAAATGGACGAAATTGGTTCACAACCACGACAACTTCCCATATAACTCATTTTTGAATTTCATCTTATTCCTTCACTTTATAATATATACATTAGGAACCAATGAAGATAGCGAAATAAAACTTTACACAAACACTGTATATGATCTGTTGCATCACTTGTGAAAAAATTGTCAAAATCGAACAATGACTTTTCAAGGCCCCTGATATCGAACATGAAGAACTCAGTGCCTAAGGGTAATTTTTCCCCGAAAATATACTTAGGTAAATCCCTCCGATATTTGTATGTAATTCATTCCCTCTGAATTTTTTTCTTATAACAGTTTCTCTCTGTACCTGAAATGGTAAAAATCAGGTCATAACTTCCCCCAGGTCCCATACACCTAATTATAAATAATATTAAATTAAGAGAGCGGATAGTCTTCGATACATTGTATCTTGGTGGTGAAAACGAGTGAAATCGGTTTAGGAATTACCTCAGTCCCCATATACTATTTATGATGATTTTCGTTATTCTATTGAACTTTATACCCAATATATGGGTCGAATTGTGTTATCTTTATAAAATTACATCAATAAATTGCGAGAGTATAAAATGTTCGGTTACACCCAAACTTAGCCCTTCCTTACTTGTTCCTTTTAATTTTTATTTTTAGAGGATTTAAACCCATGATCATATGATTGATAGTCACGCACTTGGCGTACTTACATTTTCAATAAATTTGTATAATGATTAATGCAATCATACTTAACGCTGATAATTATTCAAATTATGTAATTAACGCTATGTCTTAGAAACAAAATTCTTTCCAGCCAAAAATGCTGAAGTAAAAGAAGCCATCATACAAATATATACAAAAGTCTGTAAATGGTAAGCAATTATTTATGACTTTTTGTGAACTCAGGCGTAAATATGAATTATTTTCTACAATATCTTGATTAGCCGCTGGCCGCCAGCCGCCAGCCGCCCGGACAAGCAAACAGTTGGGCTCATCACTTGCTTCATCGCCGATTGATGGACTAAACGAAATCAATCAAATTATTGCGACGAAAAACTCTTGTAAATAAAGGCATTGCCCCTGGCAGTGAGACAGTTTGGTGGGCCTAAATGCTCCTTAATACAGCTGACGTCATATTCATTTCCAGCGAACGTTAGAAGTGGTGGGAAATGAAAATATAAAGCAACTGGTAGCTCTCAAGAGATTAATTATATCTGTTTTGCGCTCTTTTCCAAATTGATTTGACAAAAGATCCACTCCATAAGCAGTAGAAAAAAAAATAATGTTTTCTTAATATTAATTAGCTTTGTATAAGCAAGCAAAAGTTAAGGGTCCTCAACTTGTGTTAGCTGATTGCCGCCCATAATATTAATTGTCATTAATGGTGCTAATTTAATTAAGTTCTGCAGGGGCGTACAAAGTGCCTATATAAAAATAATCATATGTACTTATCATGAATGTGGGAGGTAAATACGGCCCACACTTTTCTTTATAACGTAACTAGACATTTTTTATCACATATTCACATATACTGCATAAAATCAACCGGAGAGATTTCGATCTTCCTTATAGTAAATGAGGTATAGAAAAGGTGTACCCGGAAATTTGCCTTCCTTAGATGAGGTACACAATTCTTTGTTGCTTGCTTTGTTTCCTGAGTGTTGATTGCTCAGATAATGATATATCAACCCCTAATAATCATAGCATAATGTCGGTTTAGTTGATTGACCATAATATCTTGAACGATGGGTATTCTCCAACAACTCTTTGATTGTTAATTTCTGACTTTCGGATTATTTTATCAATGTCTTCTTACCTTTTTGACATCGACATCCTCCCAAAGTGTTCGTCTTCCTCGAGGTACTCTCGACAATCTTCAAGATTTATGTTCAAGGTAGTATCTATATCTATAGGTAGTATCTATACCTTGGACATAAATCTTGAAGATTGTCAACAAATGTTTTGCATTTAAATAGTATTATATTTGCTGTCGCCTAGCGATTATATTTCAATATTTATATTACACAAGTAAATGGTGATCCACTTCAAGGTTCTCTACTTTTTTAAAGAAAAAAACATAGAAATTTCAAATTTAATGGGGAAAGTTTATTATAATACCATTGGAAAGAACATTCTTTATGATTTATTTTTTAAAGATTATCTTTTTCATATGTTGGCCGCGGCTACGTCTCAAATGGTCCATCCATGGTCCATCCATTGAGTCCAATTTTCGATAACTCGTTCGAGCATTTCGACTGGTAACTGACGAATGACACGCGTGATGTTTTGCTCCAAGGCCTGAATCGAAGCGGAATTGTCCGCATAGACTTTAGACTTTACATATCCCCACAGGAAAAAGTCTAACGGTGTGATATCACACGATCTTGGTGGTCAATCGACCGGCCGTGAAACGTGAAAATATCTGCTCACCGAAGTGTTCTCTCCATAAATCCCTTGATTGATGCGATGTGTGGGAAATGGCGCCGTCTTGTTGAAACCAAATGTTGCATGGCGCTATAACGGTCGTCATTGACGGTTACGTTGTCACCTGCATAATTTTTGAAGAAATATAGACCGATGATTCGACCGACCCACAAACCACTCCATACCGTGGTTTTTTCTGAATGAAATGGCAGCTATTGAATCTCTTCAAGTGGCTCTTCATCCCAAATTTGAGAATTTTGATTGTTTACATACGCATTGAGCCAGAAATGGGGCTCATCACTGAACAGAATTTAGCTCGAAAGCGTCGAACCTTCTTGGAACATTTCAAGAGACCACAGAGCGAAACCTTTGTCGTTTGGGAATGGCGAGCGGTACAGGTTCTTGAACAAGTTGTATTTTGTACGTTTACAATTTAAGATCTCGACGTAAATTTTGTCAAGTTGTTCCATACGTCAGTCTGAGTTGCTGCGAACGTCGCCGAATCGACTCTCCACGGTCTTTGCCTACACTCTCAGTTCTTTACAGAACGTGAATTTCCGTTATAAAGGTGAACAATTTGTAAACTTATTCTTGGCTTTAGTCTTTCCATGATGAAATTCCAAACAATACTGAACAAAAATAACATGACAGCTTGACACGGCTCTCTTGATCGCATGATCTTTCAAGAAAAGGCTATTGAAAAAGTGCATTTACTTGGATGCCCCCATAAAAAAGAAGTAAGGAAGGGCTAAGTTTGGGTGTAACCGAACATTTTACAATCTCGCAATTTATTTATTTAATTTTATTAATATTATATAATACACAATTTGATCCACATATTCGTCATATATATGGTATAAAGTTAATTGAAAGTTGGAAATCCTAATATTGAGTATAGGGATCTAGGTGAAGTAATGACCCGATTTCACTCATTTTTGGTAAGGAGACATATTATTAGAAGAAAAATATTCCCTCTGAATTTCTACAAAATATTTTCGTTAAAAAATGAATTCGAAGATGTGAGCTCCTTATGTTCGATATATGGGCATTAAAAACTTATGGTCCGATTTCGGCAGTATTTGTGCAAAGTTCTGTTCCGATATCTTCACTAGTTCTTACTTTAGTTATTTTAAAGTAAACGATTCAAATCGACTTCGAAGTTCTGATATATGGAAAGGAGGCGTGGTAGTGAACCGTGGGCGGAGCCACGCCCATTTCAAATTTTATACAGCAATTTGAGTGCAGCCCTTCTGTACCATCTTTATAATGAAATTGTAGGTTTCTAGAGTTTCCCAGAGAGATTGGTTGATATAGCTTTAGTAGTGTACGAGATATGTACAAAAAACTTAGTAGAGGGCGTTGCCAAATGTGCCCCTTCCTAGTGTGATCATTTGCACCAAATTTTACTTTTATAACTTCATTCATGACTTAGTTATGACACTGTATGTGTTTTCGGCTTTCTCCATTTTGTGAGCGTGGCAGTGGTCCGATTTCGCCCATCTTCGAAAGCAATTCCTATGGTGCCAAGACACACGTGTACTAAGTTTCATCAAGATATCTCAATTTTTACTCAAGTTACAGCTTGCACAGATGGACATCCGGATTTGAAATATACTCGTCACTGATCACTTTGGTATATATAACCCTATATCTAACTCTTTTAGTTTTAGGTGTTGCAAACAACCGTTATGTGAACAAAACTACTATACTCTCTTTAGCAACTTTGCTGCGAGAGTAGAAAAATACATACGACATATTCATATCAGTACAGCCTTCATCGCTTGACAAATGTAAATCTCCTATCTCAGAGTGAACAGTTTCGGCGATGTTTCATAACATAATTCTCCTTAAAACTGTACATTTCGGGGAGGAAAGTACATTTCGAAGACATAATTTCCGATCGGGTGCATTTGTAGCCACATTCATACTCTACACACTTCAATATGTAGACAGTAGTAGGGGCGCAGTTATGCTAACCAGCAAGCCACAGTCACGTCTGTTGACTCACTGGCGACCATTGGCAGCCGGAAATGGCGCCATTCGGACTTTGTGGCGCGCCAACAAGGCTGGGCAACTTTTTGAGTTATTGGCCGCTATCGAAAGCCCGCTAGTAAATCGTAGTTATTTATAAGTATAAGCGAAGCGCGAAAAATTATTGCCTTGACGCAATAATGTTGTTGTGCTGTTGTTCTTGCAATTTAGAAGCAATTACTTTGAATTTGCACAACCATCAGGATAAATTCGTACAAATTTACGAGCAAATGTATATCGCTGAATCGACGCTGCGCCTACACGAGGCACGCCGAGTGTAACGGTAGTTTGCGGCCACACTAAATTTTCGCCACACAAAAGGCAAGTGTCAGGCTTTGTGTGGGGCTGATTCACACAACTGGCGCCCACTCGCTTTAAGTGGTTATTTATACTAATGCTTCCACGCACGTTAGAGTCGCACCGACACATCCATTCGCATATGGTACAGTTAGAAGCGATGCTATCGCGCGCCTGTAAGCAAGTACAAAGTCGACATTTGATTCATAAATTTTCAACACATGTCCTTAAGAAGCGAACACAAACATATGAGTGTGCATGCGTAAGGCTGCCACGGTAACCTTTGACTTTCAGCAACAATCTTCTGTCTGTTTGGAATAATCCAGATTTACGGGGTCAAAACGAAACGTGTCTTTTATCTCCATATATATGTATGTATAGATAAATCAATTCCTGTTAGTTAGTCTCGCTGAATTTCGAGAACGGCTGAACCGATTTGGCTAATTTTAGTCTTGAAATGTTCGTGGAGGTCTAGGGAAGGTCTAAAAGGTGAAGTTCGAATAATTACCGGGAAAAACCTAAAAACAGCCCTTTTCTTTTTCCCATAGGATCAGTTGTCTGTACAATGGAACAATACGGAATGTGAAAACCTGATGAATAACATCAATATAAAAAGAAAATGCAAAGGAGAGGATGACTTGATCCCGCGGATACCGATGATTCCAAATGATTTACCATTCGATTTTAATCGCTTACAATTCCCAGTGCGTCTGGCATTTGTGATGACCATAAATAAATCGCAAGGACAGTTCATTAGAAGTTTGCGAAATCAACTTGGAGTTTCCCTGTTCCGCGCATGAACAATTATACGTCGCATGTTCGCAACAATTAAGGATGTAACCGAACATTTTATACTCTCGCAATTTATTTATTTAATTTTATTAATATGACACACAATTGATATCATTGGAAACAACACCAGCGCCGTTAGTTCTGCCTGTTTCCAGACTGGATAAGGAAGCGAAGCGTATGGGTCTGGTGGTGAACGAGGACAAGACGAAATATCTCCTGTCATCAAACAAACAGTCAGCGCATTCGCGTCTTGGCTCCCACGTCACTGTTGACAGTCATAACTTTGAAGTTGTAGATAATTTCGTATACCTAGGCACCAGCATCAACACCGATAATAATGTCAGACTTGAAATCCAACGCAGAATCACTCTTGCCAACAGGTGCTACTATGGGCTGAGTAGGCAAATCCAGTAAGCAGTAAAATCCTCACTCGATGAACAAAAACTAAACTCTACAAGTTCCTCATCATTCCCGTCCTACTTTATGGTGCAGAAGCGTGGACGATGTCAACATCCGATGAGCACTAGGAGTTTTCGTGAGAAAGATATTGCGGAGGATTTATGGTCCCTTAAACATTGGCAACCAAAAGCTCTACCAATTTAAATTAATCGCTTTGTAGGCAATCTCATTCCCGAATGTAGAGCCGACTCAATGCGAATGAATTGATCCTCACTTTTTTCTTCACTTCTTCAATGTGTATTGTGATTTTGTGTACCAATCATGTTAACGCTTTCTTCTTGGCCTCTTTGAAAGTTCTTCTACTGCTTATAAACCATATTTTTGAAATTGAAGTGTTGTACGTAAATTGCGAATGCATATTGTCGAACGAGAACAAAATTTAATAAAGTGTTATTTAAATATACTAATCAATAACAGACAATGGTAATTTACATAAATTCAAATATCAATATAAAACTGTGAGCTTAGTTCGCTTATCGGTGCCCTTATCATACTTTCTGTGAGTATTTTGGTAAACTTTTGGTAAAACTTTCGCTATATAAGATTTTCAATATCATTTCGCCTCAATAAACATTTCTGATCATAGGTTTCCATTAGACAAAAGGCTAGATCAACTCTCTGGCGTTATAATAGTAGGGCTTGTCTTTCGAATGGATGAGGAGAATTCTACTCTGAAAGTATTCAGTGTGGAACCTACTGTTGCTTCTCAGATAAAATGCAAATTTTTCTTTACCGGTAACCAGGCCCACTACCCACAAACTCAAATGAAGTGAAGGTACCGGAAAGATTATGACAGTATCATATACTTTTTTTGACTTCGTTCGTCATGAAATAAACGAGGAAAAAGCTTTGGTTCAGAATTACTTGGGAACATTGGCACTGCAGTTTGATTATGAAATGGAGTGTCGCAATCTTCAGAAATGCTTGGACTTGTATCCCATTCCATATAAAAATTGTCACAATTGGTGCGCAACCACAACAATAAAGGGTTGCACCAGGAAGGGCATATTTCGATGTAATTTGTTAGGAAAAGTGGGCAAAAAACACCAGAAACCTTAAACTTACGGTGAACTTTATACCGTATATATCGGTTAATATGTGAAGTATCTTAGCAAAATTAAGTGAACATATAATCTTGTATATAATGTACGTGGATGGGGAAAATGAATAAAAACTAGAACTAGGTCTAGAAATTATCCCAGCCCCCATGTACTGTATTTAGTGATTTTCATTATTCTAGAAGACTTCATACCGAATATATGGTTCCAATAGTGTGTTATTTTAGTAATAATAAATAAATAACTTGCGAGAGTATAAAATGTTCGGTTACACCCGAACATAGCCCTTCCTTACTTTTTTATACTCTCGCAACAAATGTTGCTAAAGAGAGTATTATAGTTTTGTTCACATAACGGTTGTTTGTAACACCCAAAACTAAACGAGTTAGATATAGGGTTATATATACCAAAGTGATCAGGGTGAAGAGTGGAGTTCAAATCCGAATGTCTGTCTGTCCGTCCGTCCGTCTGTGCAAGCTGTAACTTGAGTAAAAATTAAGATATCTTGATGAAACTTGGCACACTCATTTCTTGGCACCATAGGAAGGTTGCTTTCGAAAATGAGCAAAATCGGACCACTGCCACGCCCACAAAATGGCGAAAACCGAAAACACATAAAGTGCCATAACTAAGCCATAAATAAAGCTATGGAAATAAAATTTGGAATGAAGGATCGTTCTATTAAGGGGCATATCTGGATGTAATTTTTTTGGAGAAGTGGGCGTGGCCCCGCCCTCTACTAAGTTTTGTGTACATATCTCGCAAACCAATAGAGCTATATAAACCAAACTTTCTGCAGTCGTTTTTTTTAGTCACTTCCTAATACAGTCCAAAAATGAAAGAAATCGGATCATAACCACGCCCACCTCCCATATAAAAGTTAGGTTGAAAATTACTAAAAGTGAGTTAACTCACTAGCGAAAAATGTCAGAAACACTAAATTTCACATAAGAAATAGCAGATGGAAGCTGCACTCAGATTTTTTTACAAAATGGAAAATGGGCGTGGCGTCGCCCACTTATGGGTCAAAAACCATATCTCAGGAACTACTCGACCGATTTCAATGAAACTTGGTTTGTAATAGTTTCCTTACATCCCAATAATATGTTGTGAAAATAGGCCACATCGCTTCACAACCACGCCTACTTCCTATATACCAGAACTTTGAAGACAATTTGAATCGTTTCACTCAGCAACAAAATAAATAAATAAAGCACTAGTGAAGATATCGGTGCAGAACTTTGCACAAATACTATGTTTATAGTGTGGCAGCCCCATTCTAAAAATCGCCGAAATCGGACCATAGGTTTTTAAGGCCCCATATATCGAACACGAGGACCTCGGTGCTTCTAACCTAATATTATGGTTTCCAACTTTCAATGGACTTTATAACGGGTGATTTTTTTGAGGTTAGGATTTTCATGCATTAGTATTTGACAGATCACGTGGGATTTCAGACATGGTGTCAAAGAGAAAGATGCTCAGTATGCTTTGACATTTCATCATGAATAGACTTACTAACGAGCAACGCTTGCAAATCATTGAATTTTATTACCAAAATCAGTGTTCAGTTCGAAATGTTCAAATTCAATTCGAAAGGTTCAAATTTTGTTCAGCGATGAGGCTCATTTCTGGTTGAATGGCTACGTAAATAAGCAAAATTGCCGCATTTGGGGTGAAGAGCAACCAGAAGCCGTTCAAGAACTGCCCATGCATCCCGAAAAATGCACTGTTTGGTGTGGTTTGTACGCTGGTGGAATCATTGGACCGTATTTTTTCAAAGATGCTGTTGGACGCAACGTTACGGTGAATGGCGATCGCTATCGTTCGATGCTAACAAACTTTTTGTTGCCAAAAATGGAAGAACTGAACTTGGTTGACATGTGGTTTCAACAAGATGGCGCTACATGCCACACAGCTCGCGATTCTATGGCCATTTTGAGGGAAAACTTCGGAGAACAATTCATCTCAAGAAATGGACCCGTAAGTTGGCCACCAAGATCATGCGATTTAACGCCTTTAGACTATTTTTTGTGGGGCTACGTCAAGTCTAAAGTCTACAGAAATAAGCCAGCAACTATTCCAGCTTTGGAAGACAACATTTCCGAAGAAATTCGGGCTATTCCGGCCGAAATGCTCGAAAAAGTTGCCCAAAATTGGACTTTCCGAATGGACCACCTAAGACGCAGCCGCGGTCAACATTTAAATGAAATTAGATCTTCAAAAAGTAAATGTCATGAACCAATCTAAGTTATCAAGCTCTTAAAAAATCACCCTTTACAATATATATGACGAATATGTGGGTCAAATTGTGTATTATATAATATAAATAAAGTTAAATAAATAAATTGCGAGAGTATAAAATGTTCGGTTACACCCGAACTTAGCCCTTCCTTACTTGTTCAACATAAACTTTGTATGGAAGGTGGGGGTGGTTATTATTCAATTTCATCTATCTCCATGGTGTGTGATGAGCTTCTAAAGGGAAATGTGACTAGTAAGTTTGGTTTATATAGCTTTATTGGTTTGCGAGATATATACAAAAAAACATTTGGGACCGGGGTTATGGTACATTATACGTTTTCGGTTTCGCCTTTTTTTGTTCGCGTGGCAGTTGTCTGATTTCCCTTGCACGGACAGATAGACAGACTTCCGGATTTCAAATCTACTCGTCACCCTGATTACTTTGGTATACATATACAACTCTATATCTAACTGTTTTAATTTTAGGTGTTACAAACAACCGTTATGTGAACAAAACTATTATTCTCCCTACTGATTTAGCGGAATCTGTTAGATGAATTATGGCTACCATTTTATTGAATTTTGTGTTAAAAGAAAAAATTCAAAATAAATTTTTAATACATTTCGTTCTATGTTTAGAAAGTTTAGTTTTAGAAAGTTGCAACTAATTAAATTTTGTTTGTCTTTACATTTGTTATTGCAGGTCGCGCTCATACAAGCCCCCATTCGCCAATCCGTAGCCCGAGAATCCTTGAGATAAGTGGTTAACAGTTCCAAGCTTTTTATGCTACAAATAATTTGAGTTGAGTGCACCACTGCGATGTCGAGTGAAAATTGCGGCGACAAACTTTGCAAAATGCGGAAAAACTATCAAGTAGCAAAAGGGAGCCAGTAAACCAAACCGACGCTGCACAGACGAGTGTGAGATTTGCGCCGAGTTGAACCCCGCAGAGGCGTTGACTAGTGTCATATCTTGACAGCAATCAAAACAACAAAAACAACGAAAGCAAAAGTGAATAAATGCAAGTGTATGTACAAACATTTTCACAGAGGGACGAAAGCAGTTTAGCAAAAATACTGTACTTCCGCTTGAAATCCACTTGAAGCGCTCGTTCACAATTGAGCATGAAAAGTCGCCAATGGAGTGCGCAGAACGCGATTTTTTGGCGGAAAAAGAGCTGTGGCTGTGCGAACGCTACCACCTCGTCGATGCGGGACTCCATGAGGAGTGCATAATATTGGAAATGATTAAAATGTTGCTTCGCCAGTGTCAGATATGAAATAGCAGAGCTTATGAAAGCATAAATGAGTACTTTAGAAAACAGTGGTATTGTCCAGAATATTACATTTGCCACTAATAATTATTAAAATAAGTTTCCCTTTGAGTGCTTTTTTTGGCGCTTTACTTTGGTTAGAAAATCAGCAAAAAGTGGTGAGAACTTAATACGCTTAAAATAAGCACACGATTATGAATACAATATATTCACTAAGTGGAGAGCAATTAAAATTATTAAAAAACGTTGTAAAGAGTAAACCATTAAAATGTTGTATGCAAGTCAGTAAAAACTAAATGAAAATTAAAACTCTTTACTATTTTAAATATTACAAAATAACTGCAAATTCTTGAAACAAAAAATTGTAAAAGCACATAAATAACGTTGAAGTTTTTTGTTAGATTTAGAAAAATAAATGAAATTTTAAATAATTACGCTGCAAGTAAATTTAAGAGAGTCATCGGTTGAAAACTGTACTATAGCTTTAGGCCAGTGTTTTGTGATATTTTCAAGCTTTACTTATATGCTAAAGATTGAAGTTTAGTAAACAAAATTACAAAAATTCAAGGAAGCCTTAAATTATATTTACAACAAACAAAAAGAACATAATTAATATTAAACAAAATTTCTTTGAAATTGAAAACGGAGCGATAAAAGTGTGACTATAAAGCCTGCGGCAGCTCAGAAACATATTTCCGATAGCTAAAACCAAAGACAGTGTTGACAAACAACTAAAAGCATAAATTAAAATAAGTTATTTCAAGAGAGAGTTAATATTTTGTAAACACTAAAACTAACTCAACTATAGATTAGTTAAAAAGACCACGGTGCTCGAGCTACAGCCCAACGACTAAAAGTACATCGATTTTTTAATTCATCATTTATTTCACTTTTCTTTAATTAACTACCTTCCTACTACGAGCGAGGCGTCGTTCTTGTCAGATTTATTTTTAAATTAACTTACATTTTTGTATCCAGTGAGTTTGCGGCCCCGCTTCCTATCGCAGACCGATGACTGAACTCAATGCGACGCACGGATTCGACCCGAACATTTTTCATAAACTAAAGTCATCACAACGCATAAAGGATCTGCTACGCCAAGAGCCCGCTTTGCTACCGCCCGCCGATGTTGTTGTCGATAGTTCGACGCACGATTACGATGCGGCGCCGATCAATTTGCAAGATTTCATACAGAGTGTGTCGGACAGCAACGTCTTCGTCGAGTATATTGCACCCACAGATTCCACTACATTCTCCCTTGGCAGCAGCGTTGCGAATGATGGCACACTCTTTCCCCAGTTGACAAATAATTTTACCTTCCACGATTTCTACAGCAATCAATCCAATGCCACATTATGCAAGGACGTCTATCATCCAGACGACGACACCCGCCTAGAGTTCTGGGTTTGTGGCGTTGTCTTGAATATTGTCGGCATATTCGGTATTATTGGCAATATCATCTCCATGATCATATTGTCTCGTCCTCAAATGCGATCCAGCATAAACTATTTGCTCATTGGCTTGGCGCGTTGTGATACCACTTTGATCATCACATCCATGCTGCTCTTTGGCATACCCTGTGTTTATCCATATTCGGGATATTTCTTCTATTATTACAACTACGTTTATCCGTTTATATCGCCATCGATTTTCCCAATCGGTCTGACGGCGCAAACGGCTAGCATATACATGACGTTCACCGTGACTTTGGAGCGTTATGTGGCCGTATGCCATCCGCTTAAGTCACGTGCACTCTGTACTTATGGACGCGCTAAGATCTACTTTATTGTTTGTTGTACATTATCGCTGATCTACAACCTACCACGATTTTGGGAAGTTACGACGGTCAGCTATCAGCCTGAGGGCAGTGAGATAGTGTACCACTGCTTGCGTCCGTCGCCTTTAAGACAAAATCAGACCTACATCAATATCTACATACATTGGTGTTATCTGATTATCAATTACATCATACCATTCCTCACATTGGCCATACTCAATTGCCTAATCTACCGCCAGGTGAAGCGTGCAAATCGCGAACGCCAGCGGTTATCGCGCTCTGAAAAGCGTGAGATTGGCTTGGCTACCATGTTGATCTTCATCGTGATTGTGTTTTTCCTCTTAAATTTTCTTGCGCTTGTCGTAAATATCGATGAAGCATTCTACAATAAAATCGATCACTCACTGACGAAAATCTCCAATTTGCTGGTGACGATCAACAGTAGTGCGAATTTCTTAATTTATGTCATTTTCGGTGAGAAGTTCAAACGTATTTTCCTGTTGATTTTTTTCAAACGCCGCCTCAGCCGCGACCAACCCGATCTTATTCACTACGAGAGTTCTATATCGAACAACGGTGACGGCACAATAAATCATCGTTCATCGGGCCGATTTTCACGACACGGTACGCAGCGCAGTACAACAGGCACGTACCTGGTGACCGGAGGCGGCTCGAACAACAGTACTTTGAAGAATGTGCGTTTGGTGCAGACAGGATCGCCCGGTGTGGTGAAGATCAAACGCAATCGGGCACCTTCGCCGGGGCCGGTTGTGTACTACCCAGCACGCGACATTCAACGCTCGACTGTTGTGAACCCAGTGGCGTTAGCGTCGAACAACAACACAGCACTAAGCTGTGATTGGGTCGATGGAAAGAACGGGCAGATGACTTCGGGCATCTGAAAGCATACGACCTTCTTAGATGCGGTTGCAGGCGGCGAGAGTGTGTTTGTAGCGAAAATGTATAGCTGTAAACTAGTTTTGTATTTATTTACGTAGAAGTATCGGTCCTGGCGTAGTTGGGTCAGTTGTGTTTTATTTTACTTACCATTTCCTTCAATTCTTCCTTAAGTTGACAAGAGAGCGGTGCGTAAAGATAGCCAGCAGAGAAATTACTAATCGCAGTAGAAGCCGAGCTTCTTCTTGTGAGCACTCCTATCGTTAAACTCAGACATTCTTTCCAATTTATTTGATTTATTGATTTATTTTTACTTCGGATTTTTTTTCTTTTGTTTAATAATATGCACTAAATTTTTTCTGACAATTATTCCACACCAACCAGAACTATGTAATATATAAAGAGAAATAGTGCAGTTTGATATAACGCAGTTTCCATATAAATGTCTACAAAACCACATTTTTACAACAAATACGTGTTAACTTAATAGATGTCAAATGCTAAACTCTTAGCTGCAACTGTTACTGAACTGACGAATTTATCCGACTTATCCGTGTACTATTCGCGCTTGCCGAGCCCGAACATGTCTATGTGTATGTAATTGCAAAGCGCTGTTGCGTAATGCGTACTCGTATCCACAATCTATTTACAGTTAAACAGTTTCATGCATTATGCGCACTTTCGCTCCCGTTACATTTCTATTTATGTATGTATGTATTTAACTGTATCTATGTAAAGAAATAAAGTTTGTAAAATATTAGACCTTAATCTTAGTGCTAATACTTAGTATAAATTCTCTAGTTAATTATTTGAATAGTTCAATCTCCAAATAGGAATTATTTTTCCGAGTAAACACCTATAAATGTACATATGTATGTATATGTATATAAAATATAATATGTATAATATAATAAAGAGCAAATTCCTGCTATAGGTAAACGAGCATCAAAATGCTCATGTAACTATTTGAATTTTATTCAAGCGATATATAAATGTGTATCTATTGTTATGCTGAAAATATAAATATTAAATTACAAAAATCAAAAACAATAACGGATTGGATAACTAAGCAGGTTCTATAAAAGAGAAGGTCACACCACTCCCAAGCCAAAGAAATTTTTCTACACCATTGACGTAGCGGCGAATAATGTCTGATTTCTCCATTCTGTAGAACAAATGCAAAAGCATAAAAATTTTCGAATATAAGGAAACTAAAATTAAAATATTTTAAATAATATTTTTTCAACTAAATATATAAGTAAATACATCATCACCATTCGCTAAAGGAACTTTTTAGGCTTTTATTCATTTTGTTTTCTTAAGTCTGGCAACAATCCGATTGGTGTGACCTTATATTCTATGAACCTTGCTAACTGCGAAATGTATGAAATAAAACAATAAAACAGTTTTAAAGAAATGAAAATGTGCACTTTATTCGACAACACCGCCAAATTCGGTGAGTATTCCACTAAACAAGACTTAACATTAACTAAGGACTAGTTATGCTAACTGCGCCGCTTCTCTAGCTTTGCATTCGCTAGATTTCCCGGGTAAGAAAGAAAACCGCAAGGATTAGGCTCAGGGATGCAATCGAAGATACAGAAGTTACTACCAAAAGGTGAGAGGTACCACCTACAGCAATATAGAGCAACATTTACCTTTCTTACTCAGGTCTTTACCCAGTCAACACGACCAAGCCGAGAGCCCCTTAATTTTATACCTCATAGTAAATAACACCAACTCAGTGTAACTTACGAGGTGTACCTTTAAAGGTTTTACATTACCCTTATTGTAGGATGGTACCATCTCCTTAAGTAATAACATATGTATCACTCAGGTGACAATGTTGGTTCATAATCACCACCAGACCCGCCACCTTTATGAATGGACCAAACCTAAGAACTATTAACGTTATCAGATGTTTTTCGTGTTTACTTACAACCTCTCACTTCGCTTTGGAAAATATTACAAACTCTTAACCTTAGTACCCATATTCGCTTTTGATGCAGATGCAACTTTCACAATAAAGTCTGTTAATAAAGCTTGTAATATACACCCAAGTATATCCTTTCGTGTATATACATATGTACATACAAAAACAAGTAAGGAAAGGTTAAGTTCGGGTGCAACCGAACATTTTATACTCTCGCAATTTATTGAAGAAACTTACAAACATACAAAATTTACCCATAAATTCGGTAAAATAGAATAACGAATACGGTTTAATAGAATAACGAAAATCGTAATACTCGTATATACTATATGAGGGCTGAGGTAATTCTTTCATTTTCACAAGCAGGGTACACTATATCCAAGGCTATACACTCACTAAATTTCGCTAAGATATCTCACATATTAACCAATACATATGTATATGGGGAATAAAGCCCACCGTATTTTTGAAAAACCTATAATTAGGTATATGGGAGCTAGGAGATGTTATGGCCCAATTTCAATAATTTTTTTAACAGAACACTATTAGAAGAAAACAATTTCCTCTGTATTACATTAAATTATCTGAAATTTACCCTTAGGCGCTGAGTTCAACATGTTCGATATCTGGGGCCTTGAAATGTTATAGTCCGTTTTCGACAATTTTTTCACAAGTGAAGTCAGAGATGATATGGACTATTTGTGTAGAGTTTTATTCCACTATCTTCATTGGTTCCTTATGTATACATGATAAAGTGAAGGAATCAGATGGAATTCAAATTTGAGTTATAAGGAAAGTAGTCGTGGTTGTGAACCGATTTCGACCAATTTTTATCCGTGTTATCAGGGTGTAAAGGAAATATTATATACCGAATTTCATTGAAATCTGTCGAGTAGTTCCTGAGATATGGTTTTTGACCCATAAGTGGGCGATGACAAGCCCATTATCCATTTTGTAAAAAAAATCTGAGTGCAGCTTCTTTCTGCGATTTCTTCTGTAAAATTTAGTATTTCTGACGTTTTTCGTTACTGAGTTAACTCACTTTTAGTAAGTTTCAACCTAACCTTTGTATGGGAGGTGGGCGTGGTTATTATCCGATTTCAACTATTTTCATGGTGTGTGGTGGGGTACGTAAGAGAACCGACTGCAGAAAGTTTGGTTTATATAGCTTTCCCTCTCACTGCCCCAAGGAACATGTGTTCCAAGTTTCATTAAGATATCTTAATTTTTACTCAAGTTACAGCTTGCACAGACGGACAGACGGACGGACGGACAGACATCCGGATTTCAAATCTACTCGTCACCCTGATCACTTTGGTATATATGACTCTATATCTAACAACCGTTATGTGAACAAAACTATTATACTCTCGTAGCAACTTTGTTGCGAGAGTATAAAAATTTGTTTACGCTGCCGTTACACGGAAAAGAACTTGCTTTCAAGTTGATCACACGAATTAATTGTCAAAATTGGCATACATTGAAAGCCATGACGCAAGCAAGTGGCATGTTGGCTGCAAGCAACTTGCTATTCAAGAGAGATGTCGTTACAGAGATGCCGTCGTCAAGAAAACTGCTTCCATTTATCGCCAAAATTGATTCATAAGTCTGTAGTTTTAAATCATTCTGTAGATACGTCGAAAGATTCATGTTCCATAAAATGCACTGCTTGTGTACAATTTCGTAAAAGGGAATAATTCACTTATTTCACCTTTATTCGTCATTCATTTTAAAATTTTGGTACTTATAATTTGAAAATTGGATTACTCTATACTCAGCAGATAATTTCTTGATCATCAAATTGAAACGCTTCTTGTCTGAAAAAAAAGAAAGCAAAACTCCTTTCAAGCTCAAAAAGTTAGAGTGTGGTAGTAAAAAAGTGTGAGTGTGTGGCAACTTGAAAGCAATTTCTTGAACGTGTAACGTCCGGGTTAGAGAAAGTATGCTAGATAGAACTATTTTAATGTGTAGTACTAATTATACTGAAATAAAAAGAAAGTTCGCAATTTACATCCATGTGCATACATATGAACTATACCCGAAGGGTGTGTGCTGAACATGAGGATATAAACAACTTTAAACTGGCGAAAATAAAAATAATTGTAAATAATTAAATTAAATTATACTCTCACAATTTATTTATTTAACTTTCCAAGATAATAACACGCAAATTGACTCATATATTCGGCACAAAGTTCTCAAAATAACGAAAATCATTATACAGAGGAAGTCAAAATTATTTACACATCGAACGTTTTTTATAAAATTAACAGAAAATTTCTCTGCTTGTTGTAGTTGTTGTCGCAGGGTAACAAAATGCTATGTTGTTGTATACCTTGATCTATTCATGAAAGAATGAAGTCAGTTTGGCAGGAATAGCTAGAAATATGGTGGAGAAATTAAACTGAAGACTCGCAGTAGTCAAAAGTATTTACACACAATTTGAAATTGATTATCCCGTTATTTTGTATTGATAATTTTTTTAATTTTAATGTTTAATCTATTTAATTTTAATGTTTACTATTCTAAGGCGATAAATTCAAAAGTGGTTACATCGCCTTTGGCATCAATAACACCCTGCTTTATAATCCGTTAACTGTTAATTTAGACCAAATGTCGGTAATTTTGGCGTTTTCGGTTATTATATCAATTGTCATCTGATATTTAACGAAAGTCCAAATATTTTCAATAAAGTTTAGGTCGGGGCTCCGCGGAGGTCATCTTGATTTGCTTCATTTAAAACTTTTTTAAGTAAAGATCCTCCATGAAATGGAGCATTGTCCTGTTGTAAAATGTAGTAAATAGTTGGAAAAGACTAACACCACTACAGTGGCATGGTCATGTGAATTCTGATATATCCAGATGATTTAGGGTCCCTAATTTTTAAGCAAATCTCCAGAACTTAAGTAAGGAAAACTTCCCCAAAAAATCATCATGTCACCTCCGACTCTGTTTAGCACCTATACTGCATATTTATTATTTTCACGTGGAAAATGCATAAAGCGTTTGCTAAACAAGCCCTGGAACAAAATTCAGCATTATCTGCCCATGACAAGCTCCAGGATCTAATTTAAGGCA
Organism: Zeugodacus tau; assembly: GCA_031772095.1. NCBI lineage: Eukaryota > Metazoa > Arthropoda > Insecta > Diptera > Tephritidae > Zeugodacus > Zeugodacus tau. The sequence continues at coordinate 35,471,177 of CM062653.1, read as the reverse complement.
AATGACTAGCATCTCAGGTATTTATGTTAAATTTTTTTAATGTCCTGAGTGTCGTATCATTGACTGTTCATGCAATATGCTGACACGATGCTGCTGCAATATTGACAGGACTAAGTTCTTAATAAACTTCTAAATTCTCTTTCAGTTTCCACCGGTTTCCGCCCAGTTCTCTTTAAATTTCCCTTCCAATATTTTGTATCCTTCTTTTAATAACATTATAAACAGTATTCCTTGAAATCCTATAAATTTTAAATAACTCCGAAGGCGAAACACCACTCTTAAACTTAGTTACAATCTCCGATCTAGTTATTATCGATAATTTCTTTGTTTTCGACATTTTATTTACCAAAGTTTATATTTTAAGTCTTTGTTAGTTTCTTATGAATGTAATAGAATCCAATTAATACTCTTGCTCAAACCAAATCCAAGGATTAAGGCTAAATCGCCGTGTGTAAATACTTTAGACTACTGCGAGTCCTGATCGCTGCTTCTCCGACTTTACACCTTTTTTCCAAACTGAGACATGAGTTTTTTCTGTTAGAAGTTTCAGGAATAAACCGGATTTATTAGAATTATATAGCTGATGCCTGTACAAGTTCAAATCGGACATTTTTCTATAAAAGGGTCAATTAGCTAAGACAATTTTTCGCCCAATATTTGAAGAAGCCGAATGTTGTATTTATTATTTTTGAAAATTTGAAACCATCCATCGCTAGCTTTCATCATTGTAGCACTTAGTGGCCAGTTCTTATTTCGCATACGGATGAACCAATGATAAACACCTTTATACATTTTGGTCAGTTCTGAAGTATACCACAAAAAAAAACGTAATATGCTATTAGAGAAATTCCTAAATTGCTAACATATCTCATATACTAACCGATATATAAGGAATAAAGTCCACCGGAAGTTTGAAAATCCGTATATGAGGTATATAGGGGCTAGAGGAAGTATTGACGTGATTCTGATTAGAAGGAACACATCTCCTTTGAATCATTGAATATGTGAGGGATTTACCGAGGTCGTAATTTTCGATATCTAGGTCCCTGAAAAATTATAATTTGATTTCGGATTTACAGTATTTGTGCACAGTTTTGTTCTTATATCTTCAATGGTGCTTAAATTATATATTACTAAGCCATCGAATTAGATGGGCTTCGAAATTGCGGTATAAGGTAAGTAGGCGTGTTTGTAAAACGATTTGTCCCATTTTCAATCTGTCCTATTGAGATGTCAATAATGTTACGAACCGAATTTTGATGAAATTGGACGAGCGGCTTCTGAGATATAGTTTTGTACCCAAAAAGGGGTGACACTACGAACATTTGTTTTGTTTTATCAATGTGAGTGCAACGTTTCTGTACCATCTTTTCTGTAAATTTTTCAATTTAAAATTTGTTTCTATGTAATCTCTCCCTCCAATGCGATTCATGCATATGTGTGTATTACTCGTATGGCTGGACATTAAATGGCAATATAATTTTTCATAGCTCAGACATGGCGACTTTGTCTACATTTTTTTCTTCGTGAAGCTTATGCATATGTTGTATGTACATATATGTAGGTGAATTGTAGGTGCACCGCACACACTAGTATTCCGTTATGATATTTACACGTACATATATACGGATATAGTTGCATACCTTTACTACTCTGATTTTGCTCATCCCTTTCGTGTGTACTTCGCCAGCAGCGTAAACTTTTATGTTTAATTAAAAAAATATTGCCAGTGTCCACAGTTGTAGTTAAGCAGAGCGCTTTATTGAACTTGTCTAGTGTCAACTGTTAGCTTTCAGCTCTTCACAATCATAAAAAAAAAACAGAATATTACCTGGAATTGTTTGGTTTATGGTTTGGTAAGTGCAAGGGCCATTTTAGTTTGTCCATAATTGTGTTTACTGCTGCATAAAACTGGCCACTACCAGCCACCTGTTACCGTTAACCCCAAAGC